>JASFAT010000827.1:0-423401 GCA_031353405.1 Baronia brevicornis
CGCAAGAAGCGCGAGCGCCGCGCCCTACCTACCTACTTGAGTTTACGAAATCGATCAATCTGTCACCGCGTTGTTTTATAACACTTAACGTATGTCAAACAAAATATGTTCGATGGCAGATCGTGTTTATGTTATAAATAGTAAATTATTTAATTATTATATTACAATAAGTATTTTAATTTGAATAAGGATTAGTGTACTAATACATTATTGTATTATTTAAACACATGTAACCTTCCGTTACAACCCGCAACCATTGACCCCGCGGGCGGAGGGCCCCGCCACTAACCCATATATATATATATATATATATATATATATATATATATATATATATATATATATATATATATATATATATACATATATATATATATATATATATATATATTTATGACGAACAATTGGTCACGGGTTCAATCCCCGCATCGGGATAAATATATGTATGGTCTTAAGATATTTATTCCGAGTCTGGTTAATAACCGTTATAAAAGAAATGAGTAGGCCGGCGACCAGTTGCGGGATATAGTATATATAGATATATAACCTATGTACATATGAAAAAATCTCTTATCGCAAAATTTGCTTATTTTAAAAATCATACCACTATGTTTGCTAGTTATGATTACGTAATTAAAAATGAAGTTCTAAACTTTGAACGTATGTATGAGCAGTGGGACATTATGGGCTGTATAAAATATGTCATAAGGTATTTTTTTTTTAATTTTGACACACTAAATATGTTTTTATATAATATCTCCATTTTATAGTCACAAAGACATTAAAAGTTATTGTCAGCAATAAAAAATAAACCTGTCTGCAAAATGATAATTGTTTTGAAATGCATTATCCATCGCACCGCAAGCTCTGAAATAATTGTTGTTGTTCTAATAATTGCACGCTTCCATCGTTACTACTGCAAAGCGTTAATGCACGCGTATGGCAAGAAAGATAGCAACCGTTTGTGGTAAATTGTGACTGAAGTTTGTACTTTATACAAGCTGCATTCGGATTTGTGAAAATGGGTGGCGCCCTAGTTTTTTTTTTGCTTTTTGCGCGATGCAAGTAACTGAAACAGTTTAAAACTGTAATTTCATGCGTTTATTTTTGTTAAAATTTCTTTATTTTATAGTACGTGTTATACTGAAGGTTAAAATACCCTCTATGTTCTATTATACGATTATTATATATTCTATATCATATCGTAATATCGATTATTATATCGATATTAAATAAAATAGTAATGAAAAATTTAACAGCGTACAAATCCCTTCGGGTTAGCAAACTAAAACTGCAATAGGCTAGTCAAGATTTTCAAGTACCGAGAACTGTCAGAGAAGACAAATGATAGAGAAACGCCCATCGTCATAAGGTGGCCTGCAGATGTAAAACTCGTAACAGCCGTAGACCGGTCTATCTTTGGAAAGGCCTATGTCCAATAGCGGACTAGCGATGGATGTTATTTACATAATATTTATAGGGGTAAAAAATATTAAATTATTTAAAACCGACGAGTATTTTAATTTATTAAAAATAATTTTTCATTAACATAAGCTTTCAGCACTGGATAGATGTTGATAAAAATATGATGAAAAAATTAAACAAAATATGACGAGATTATTAATATAAGGCAAAATAAAGTAAACAAGATCTTTTCCCATCGAATCAAGAGAAAAATAAAACAAAACTATTAAAATAACACAAGTTTGTCAGTTAAACTTAAAAAATATAATTAGTGAATTTTGCGAAATATATAATATAAAAAGCGTAACAAAAATTCTTGGATATAAAATGAGATAGCAGGAAATCGTTAGCTTAATTTTGTTACTGTCACAAATAAAACAATTACAGGAAAACGAAATTAACGGAGCTACGTAATAGAATCTCTCAAAACACGGTCGGGTGCCCTCGGCTTCCATATATCCCTAGGTTATAAATGTAAATTACTTTTTCTCCAGAAGCAATTTTCCAAAAATTGGAAGCCGTTTTTAAACCTTTAAATATTCTAATTGCTCAGGGCTATTTTATGTATTTGTGCCTGTAACTGAGCATGAAATTTTAATTTGTGTACATTAAATTTATTCTTTTTTTCCAGAGGTTGTTGATCGTGACGATGTAATTTATTTTACCTAACTCTTAGATGAAGACCTAATCACGGATTTTACGATCACGGGTCTAATATCCGCATCGGTTATATACTTGGTGACCTACAGGAATTTATTCTGAGCCAGAGAGCCAGAGTGCTGATTTTTTTTAGACAAGCGTTAGGTGGTTAGGTATGTTATCGTTCATTCTTCCAAAAATGGGGAGGCTGGACTATGCATATGCCCATCTATGTTCTGTGAAAAAAAATCGTATGTATGTATAAATTCGTAACCATCATCAGTTCAGAAAAATAAAAATAAATACATATATATCCATATATTGCAGAAATTATACCTTGAAGCTTTGTTATAAAAAAATGCAGTCATCAGAGCAAATAGCGCACGCAAGTTAATGAAGGAGAAACACTTAAGCTGAATTTGAACTTCAAACGGTCTATCATAGCGCCCTTGTACCGATCACGTCACATAAATTTCATGACTTTGGAAACGCCCCCCCCCCCCCTTCGGTTTTGTCAGACTTGGAGATGAAGTTAGTTTTAGCACTTTAAATTTATGCATGCTACAAAGGTTAAAACTCATGCTTCTCTTGTTACTCGATGTCACACTTTGTTTTTTCATTTTTGCCAAAGATTTTGACCAAAGTTTATTTAATGTATCTAAAATTTCTGTATAAACACAGCGTATTCCTCATAAATAGAATAAAAGAATACGGCATAGATATCATGAAATAACTTTAAAACTTGTTTAAATAACGATATTTTTAAAATTTAAATGCCATGTAGTACCTAATATATTTTTAATTAGCAAACAATATTTTTTGATTCGCCTAACAAACAAAAGTATAAAATAAAGTAACAAACATAAGCCTTTTATTATGTACTATATGTTTTATTCGAAACTCACGAGTAAGTCTTTAAAAGCGCTAAATGTTTATATATTTTTAGATCACCTTTTGTATTGTATTGATAGAGCCATGTTAGCACTAATAAGCCGGGGCACACTCGACCGGGGAAGTCTCCAGACCCTCATATATCATTAAGTGATATAATTTAACTGTTATTTGTGTTACTGTGTGGTAAAATCGTATATATGGCGAATGAGAGGATCCTGAGATTCAATTCCTTATCCTTTCAATTATTTCCTTACTCATTATTTTTAACCTAAGGGAGACAAAGTAACTGCAGCGCCCTTAGGGTTGCGATTGCCCTTGGGCGACGCCGATCTTCAAGCATCAAGTGACCAATTTCCTTGTTTCCCTATCTTCTTCATAAAAAATATATACATTTTATTAAATCTAAATATATATATAACTCAAAGGTGACTGACTGACATAGTGATCTATCAACGCACAGCCCAAACCCCTGGACGGATCGGGCTGAAATTTGCCATGTTATGACGTAGGCATCCGCTAAGAAAGGATTTTGACCAATTCTACCCCCAAGGGGATAAAATAGGGGATGAAAGTTTGTATGAAACTTTGTCAATTTTAAACCCATCGGGCTGAGACTTTGCATGCATAAAGCTACTATGACGTAAGCATCCCTTAAGAAAGAATTTTGATAAATTCTACCCCTGAGGGGATAAAATAGGGGATGAAAGTTTGTATAAATCTTCTTAGATTTTGGACTGATTGAACTGAAATTAAAGATTGGAGCTCCTATGATGAAGACGTCCGCTTAAATAGGATTTTGATAAATTCAACCCCTACGGGGATAAAATAAGGGATGATGGAGGATGTAAATGTATTAGTTTGAACCTATTAGTACCTAATGGAACGAATAAATTAAAACGAACAAAATAATTTTTATTTCTAAATGTTGACAATAGATCCCGGAAGAATTGTGCACAGTCGTTACTACGGTTCAAGTATTGCTGTCTAAAGTTTATCCTGATATTATACATGACAAGCCATTTGAATGGTTATGTGAGCGTGCCATACTTACTCCAAAGAACGATCAAGCAGCAGCTATCAACGATATTCTGCTTATGTCGTTTGAGGGCGAAGAAAAGGTCTATACTTCGATTGATACTGTGGTTAATACAGATGACGCTAGTAATTACCCTGTAGAATTTTTAAATTTATTGAAACCGCCAGTTTTGCCTTATCATAAGAATAATTCCCGCCGCGGAATTCCACAACCGCACAACTCGCCGTAAAGAAAAATTTCATCCCCACCACCTGGATGAGTGGCGATCTACTACGGTGCGTTTCGCTCGTAACTTCTTTCCACGCACCACCAGTTTGTGGAATCAGTTACCCTCGGCGGTCTTTCCGAACCGTTACGACATTGGAACCTTCAAAAAACAAGCCTATACATACCTAAAAGGCCGGCAACGCTTCCGCGACTCCTGCGGTGTCGTGGTTGCCCGTGGGCGGCGTTGATTGCTTTCCATCAGGCGACACGCTTGCTCGTTTGCCCTCCTATCCCATAAAAAAAAAAAAAAAAAAAAGCTTATTCTGCGTGTGGGCACTCCAATTATGTTGTTTCGAAATTTAAAACCACCAAAACTTTGTAACGGTACGAGACTACAAGTGAAAGCGTTACCTCGCAATATAGAGGAAGCAGTGGCGCACACCCAGTTAATATAATGATATTAACTGGGTGTGTGAAAGGGGAAACTGTATTTACACCACGAATCCCATTAATACCTAATGATATCCCGTTCGAATTGAAACGATTACTCGAATTGAAAGGTCCCCTAAAAGTCTGCTTTGCCATGACAATAAACAAGTCTCAGGGGCAAACTCTCAAATTTGCGGGTATTGACTTGAGAGAACATTGCTTCTCTCATGGACAGTTTTATGTTGCTTGCTCACGAGTAAGTTCACCCAATAGCTTGATAGTTTTAGCGCCTAATGACAGATTAGTTAAGAATATTGTGAACAAAGAAGTTTTGTAGGCCCTATTTTTTACACACGCTAAACAAAAGTAAAGCCCCAAAAACTATACCTAATTAATAATAATACTTCTTAACGTGAGCGAAGCCGCGGGCAAAAGCTGGTATTTTATAAAGCTAAAAATATCATATACAACATCAGTATATAAATTATTATTTTTGTAATGATATCTTTATGTATAATTACCAGTATTAAACATGATTAATCTGACAATTTTTATCAGATTTAATTTTAAATTTTTTTTTTGTTTGCAAAAATTTATTTTCATGCAAACTTTTTTATGAAAATATCTTTCCTTTTTCTGAAACTTCGTCAAAGATGCCTTACGATGCTACACTAATGGCATCTCTTTAAACTGATTACTGCAAAAATATAGCTAAGCTTAAAAAAGATGATGCGTCCACCCGGGAGGAAAGTGGATTACGTACACAATTACGTCGATCCATTTCAGACTTATTATCAGTTTAGATTAGATTATTGTATTGAAAGACAAAGAAAAAAGAACAATTACTACGGATCTCTTAATTTCAATTTGTATCTCCTTACCCAAGTATTAGATGTCCGTAAGGTAATCTAAAAGGTAATGCGAAGGATATATGAAAGAATCTCACAATCAGATCTTATCTCAGTTTATCGTATTGAGTTAATAAATTTTAACTTAATCTTAGATTAATGTTATTTCTATTTATTATTGATGCATTTAAGTATATAGAATAATATAAGAACGGAAAACATAATGAATGCTGGATACAAGGCACTCTCTATGGATTCGAAGTAAATACTGAAGTGCATACCCCCGCGAAAAAGCGAAAATGCTATATAGACACATACGTCAAAAATATTGCATAATCGGATCAGAATAAACTACTGCGTTTGGTAATGGTTTGTGTCTTACAACTTTAGAACCAATAAAAAACTTTGTAAAGCGTTCAAACTGACTATTTTCCAGTGATAAGATACAATTTTTTTAGCAATCTTAAAAGGTTTTTGTTTCTGGTGATAAATTTTCATTTTGCGGTTTACTACGTTTTCGCTTTTTTGCTTCAATATATTTATGGTAATTAATCCCGTGACTATTAACTCCACTAACTTCGCCACTGTGCCATTTAGATTAGATTATAATTAAAGTCGGTCTTCCGCGCCCTGCGCAAGACTTTTTACGGGGTATGGGATCGAACCCGGGGATGAAGCTCCATTGTTAGGGTTCGTTAGATCATTATATTAAGTAAAGTAGTGGTATTTGTATAATATTATATAAAAAAACGATTTTTTTATGATTTTGAATGAACAATATATTTATAAAAAGCACTTTATCCACTATTTATCCATATATCGGATGGTACGCAGTATCTTTTGCTGAAGGTTGAAATATGTAATAACATTAGATGCGAAATAAGCTATTTTACTTCCTTTTTATTTCTATTAAAATACATTTACGAAATATAACGGGTATGAGACAGTAATCCAACCCTAATCAAATACACGGAGAGGGACATAAAACTTGATTACTTTTTATCAGGCTTTGTCAACGCTCGGACTCGGTATTTTTTATACTCGTGATATTCACTAGTGGTATGTTCAGAGCAGTCACTGGTACACGTTCAAACTGAAGTTGTTAGTTAATTTTATAAACTTATAGAAATAGCATACATAATTGATTTTTTCTTTTAATAAAAGAAAACTAGCAATGTGTTTAATATTACTAGATTTCTCGTTAACCATTCCAACTAAACTATTGGTAAGGTATAGTTCATATTAGTAATTTATTGGAAGATATGAACTCAGGACTGCTGCTTTAATTAAATTTAAATTTATTACAATCGTTATTCCATTTTTGGTTTGATGATTGGCTGTAGTGTGGGACTATAAGAGGCGGCTATAGGAACAAATACCAGAAAAAGTATTAAAACCAAATATTATTAACGTTACCTTTACATTAACTTAACATTACCTTATTGAATGAATATCTATATATGGAAGAATATATACATATGTAGATATTGCAACTGTCAAACGATATTCATTTTTAGTTATTGTAGCAAAAGATATATAGAGACATTTCAATGCAAAAGAAAATTAAATTCTAGTACTCGCTAACAAGCGAAGTTGTCATTGTGTACAAGATCCTTTGAGTTGCACGTGAAAGTGGCTTTTATAGTTCATGTTCTATTTGTGTTCTGCATGAAACTCACCGCAGAATATATCGAAATAACTGAATCTTGACAGACGTAATGTTTTTTTACATTATAATAAAATTCAAATGTATATAATATGTTTAATTTTAGATGTTTTAATAAAAAGCATAGATGTTTTAATAAAAAGCAAACCTTCATAATTGACATTTCCAATATAAAGCAATTAAAAAAATTAAGAAAGTTACAAAAACAACAATAACTCTTATACTTTAAAAAATTAGTAATAAACGATCGATCAGATAATTTAAACACAAATATATAAACATAAAAGGTTTACATTATTTATTTTTTAAATTAATTAAAAAAGTAATTAATTGCAAAAAAGCTATGAATTCTGCCAAAAACATTTCGTGTAAAATATACTAATTTGAAAACAAATCCACAGTTGGGTGTTTTACAAATGACACAGTTTTAATTACACCAGAGCTTAAATTCGACTGATGTAGGTGGAACATTCGTGTGCTTAAGTTGTTGCAACTGCAAAGCGATAATGCATGAAATATTGCGACACTGAATGTAATAGTATATGAAAGCTTTCAGACCACAAATTTAAAAGTTCACTTTGTACGAGTTGTATTATCAACTTTTTATTATATAATTTTTTTATGTCCCAAAACTAGGCACGGGACTCCCCAATTTCTGGAGGAATGGACATTAACCCCCCACGTTTATCTGAATTTGATTGGAGGATACTTATATTATTATTACGTAAGCCATACTTATATTTATCCCGATGCGGAAACGTACCCACGACCAGAATGATCAGAAACACAAACCAAAATTGGGAAGGCCTCGTATCTATTAGGGAGACATATAGGGTTTGCTTTAAGCTACCATTTCGGCATAAATTACAGAGACAATAAGAAGATAAATGGAGAAAGGTGACAAAGACAGATGAAAATACGACGCAATGATACCTTTTCATTAAGGGTTATTAATGGAACAAGAAGATGACTAAATGGATAATATTTTACCGAAGAAATGGAAAATGCCACCTGGAAAATTCAATGTTTTTATTAGAATAGTTAGGCAAATGATTTTAACAATATACCAGGCAGTGATCAAATGGATGTTCTAACAAATAAAGTGAAAATGACGGTTTGAGGAGGCATATTATATATCGTAATCATAGCTTATACATGTGTAGTTTGTTACTACTTGTTACATACTTGTTTCTTCCACTAGTTCAACGTCCCAAACTGTATCACGGGTATAGTATACTTCTGAAATCTCTATTTTCCATCTAGTATATAAATTGTGCCGAGGACCTGTAGAGGATATTTTTTTACTAAAAGTTTGTCGTTATTAAATTTATTATATTATTGTCTGCCATAAAAAGTCAAAGAAGACTAAGAATGATTATTACCTATTGTTAGATAAGAGGACGAGACACTTGACACCTATAAAACTCAAAATAAAGTGGTGAATTTTCCTAACTCGCAGATAATAGACTTATAACCGATAGTTCTATAAATATTCTAAAATCAAGATAAACCATAAACTGTTCCAAGTCAGTTACAGGCCACCTGATCAGATCAGAGTGGCAACTTTGGAAAACTCTACATCCACTAGTAGACTTATAGCAGTTCGTTGCCGTTGATGATAATTTATTTTCATTTATTTCCTTTTAAAACACTGATGGCATATTGGTAAGTAAAATTAGGTGTCGAGTTTGTCATATATTATATTGTATTCCAGATAACACGGAACTAGCTAAGCTTTTCAAAAATGAAAATATTTTTAACCAAAAGTCACTTAAGAAACTTGAAACACTTATTCCAAACAAAGTAAATTTAGTTTACGCATAAAAATATGTTTATAAATTTACCAAAAATAACTAAGTTGTATATACATCTAGATTAATTCAAGAGATGAAACGTGAAGCCAAATAAATGACTCCTTATTACAACAAACGACTACACTCATTTTAACAAGGAGGGCGCAAGATAATTTATAGAGATGCGGATCAGATTTATGGAAATTTATCATGTCTATATTTTTAAAAAATGTAAAAAAATCTCGAAAAATACATTCTTTTCAAAATAACTAACTACCATGATAAAAAAAATTGGTTTTCATTTAATGATATTTAATGACCAATTCAAAGAAAATATTATATATAAAAATTAATCCCCTTAATTAATTTCTAATTTTTGTGGAAGCTAAAGAACGATATCTGAAACGAATATATATATATATATATATATATATATATATATATATATATATATATATATATATATATATATATATATATATATATATATATATATATATATATATATATATATATATATATATATATATATATATATATATATATACATTACGGCCGATTGGCTCAGTGGCGGGGCCCTCCGCCCGCGGAGTCAATGGTCGCGGGTTCGATTCCCGCATCGGAATAAATATTTATATGGATTTATAAATGTTTATTCCGCGTCTGGTAACCCCTCCTATCCGCATTTCCTTTCCTGCCCCTTCCTTTCTTCTCTATCTTTTCCCTTCCTCTCCGCCAATCCAATTGGTCTGCCGTGCCAATGGATGCGTGGCTAGGGGCGAGCCTAGTCGAAAGCGTGCCGATCGTCCCGGGGTCGGGCTCCCCCGGGGACTATGGTGCCTTACCTCAGCATGCAGGGCTCTGCTGGGGCTGACCTCCATCCTCCCTTGCGGCTCGTGGGATTCACTAAGACGAATTTAATATACCTAATTTGTCGAAAAAATGACGGCGACGTGGTTCGCCACCCGTCACGTCCTGATTCTCACGAAGGCGAAAAGCGACCAATGACGAGCCGTTTCGCTGCGATGAATGGCAGCGGATGGAGCTCTGTGGTCTCTGCCAACCCCTGCAGGGGATAGGCGTGAAAATATAAATAAAAAAAATATACATTATAAAAGAAAAATTTACAATCATAACTCCACACTGGAATTCCCAGTAACGTGGGTGCCAATAAAACCCAGAGATAATAAATATCCTATGGTCTATATAACTATTTATCTCGATGCAGAAATCGAATCCGCAAACCTCAGGACCGAAAGCGAACACTGTTGGTGAGGCATTTAGGTCGAATAATTTATGAAAACTACATTTTTTCAAAATGTGGTATTCTAATGTTTAAAATGGGTGTAAAAAAATGCATAAAAAGTAAAAGTAAACTACATGTTTTGTTTTTTTTTATTTTTCTTGGATAAAATTATCAGAATTCTTAATACCATAAAAATTAATTTTACAGCAAAAAACTAATTATCTTTTTTACTTTGAGAACTTGACTTGACTTGACTTTCTTATTTAGGTAAATAGAAAATAGATTTATTTTAGTATTTTCAAAGTACTTATTCCATCAGAAACGGCTTTAAGATAAGATTATCCGTTAGCGTAATCAAAAGTAAGAAGTGAGAATTTTTTTTTCTTCAGTTAAAAATTCTAATAATAAAGACAACAATATAATTTTCTGTATCGGTTCTTTAAAGTGTGTGTTGCTTTCTATAAGTAATTGAAAATTATATAAACTTTATTAACTTTAAAACCTAATTAATGGAAATTTAAGAATTTAGAATAGCTACAGCGAAGTTTTGATTCAATTAGTGAAATAAAAGTCAAATAAATGTCAAAAGTTAAAAAGCTGTGACGTAGATTTTACTGAACGAATAAGTAAGGATTTCTGATACCAACTTATGTCAATTACGTAATTTTCAATTTATTTTCATTAACTTCATAACTAATATTCAATTTATGTACTTCTCTCTCTTAGACAATGGCGTCACCTGGACAGAGTTAAGGTAAATGCAGGTATGCCCAAGACCTGCATTATCCTCACGACCTAGCTATCTAGTTCCACATAAAAGGCGGACCAATACGTGTAGAGCTAGTTCGGCTGTAAGAATCTGCCGTATATACCGAGTTCTACGCACTAAGTGTACATTATAGACAATCTCAGATTAGTCAAGATAGGCAGCCAAGTCAGTACAAGTATCTCCGTCTTTAAAAAGGTTAAACAGTTTAGTAACACTCACTTTCTCTGTTCACTATCGGATATTAAGGGGTCAAGGCTTCATTGTGCGAACGACACGTCTTTTACCTGTAATTTTTTGTCATCATGATTGCTTGAATTGTCATGTATAGTAATATGATTTAGGGAAGCAACTTTTCTACCTCTGTCGGTGTGTAAAAGTTCATAGACGATTTCAGGTTATGTAAATAAACGAATGATAACTAAACAAAATTATTCTCATGAAAATTACAATCTTATGAAAGTAAACTGTGTAGAAACAACAAGGCTGAAAGTACGCGGAAAACGTGACAAGAATAACTGATGTGGGATTTAGAATCTACATTGTACTATATTGGAAACGTATAGCGATCGTATTCTTATAGTTTTTTATGTTAACGCAATATATTATAACTTATACATGCCTTTTTACGGTAAAGCCCAAGGTTTTTCTTACTTCGAAATGGTATGAAGATTTATTAAGATCTTCAACTCTTAACAGTTTAATGTTTTCTTCAAAAGTATATAACATTTTTCAAAGTCTCGTACCGTTTATGTCTTGAATTCTGATGATTATGGCTAACGTATTCTTATAGTTGTTTATGTTAACGTAACATGTTATAAATTATACATGCCTTTTTACAGTTCGACCTACGGGTTTTCTTACTTCGAAATGGTATGAAGATCTATTAGCATCTTCAACTCTTAACAGTTTAATGTTTTCTTCAAAAGTGTACACTATTTTTCAAAGTGTCGCAACGTTTTAGCCTTGAATTCTGATGTAGCAGATGTCTATGCGTGGAATTGATTGCTTTCCATCTAACGTCAAGCCTTAACACTATATTTTCTTAAATTTCCTTTCACAAAGTAACGCGTTAGAATTGTACGTCCAGAACTAAAAAAAAATTAATAATTTCAAAAATTAACTGCTATTAAATATGGTTCGCACGCTTTCTTTAAAACTCACATCCAACGACAACAAAACTGAATTATTTCGGCTGTTATTGTCTATTCCTGTCAATATTGTAGTTTGCTAAAGTAAAAACAAACGAGCGGCTGTGGATAGTCAAAAGTAATATGTTATCTTTGTATAAATTATTATTATTTATGGCTAAAGATGATAACAATTACTTTTGACTATCCACAGCCGCCGTTTGTTTTTACTTTAGCAAACTACAATATTGACAGGAATAGACAATAACAGCCGAAATAATTCAGTTTTGTTGTCGTTGGATGTGAGTTTTAAAGAAAGCGTGCGAACCATATTTAATAGCAGTTAATTTTTGAAATTATTAATTTTTTTTTAGTTCTGGACGTACAATTCTAACGCGTTACTTTGTGAAAGGAAATTTAAGAAAATATAGTGTTAAGGCTTGACGTTAGATGGAAAGCAATCAATTCCACGCATAGACATCTGCTACATCAGAATTCAAGGCTAAAACGTTGCGACACTTTGAAAAATAGTGTACACTTTTGAAGAAAACATTAAACTGTTAAGAGTTGAAGATGCTAATAGATCTTCATACCATTTCGAAGTAAGAAAACCCGTAGGTCGAACTGTAAAAAGGCATGTATAATTTATAACATGTTACGTTAACATAAACAACTATAAGAATACGTTAGCCATAATCATCAGAATTCAAGACATAAACGGTACGAGACTTTGAAAAATGTTATATACTTTTGAAGAAAACATTAAACTGTTAAGAGTTGAAGATCTTAATAAATCTTCATACCATTTCGAAGTAAGAAAAACCTTGGGCTTTACCGTAAAAAGGCATGTATAAGTTATAATATATTGCGTTAACATAAAAAACTATAAGAATACGATCGCTATACGTTTCCAATATAGTACAATGTAGATTCTAAATCCCACATCAGTTATTCTTGTCACGTTTTCCGCGTACTTTCAGCCTTGTTGTTTCTACACAGTTTACTTTCATAAGATTGTAATTTTCATGAGAATAATTTTGTTTAGTTATCATTCGTTTATTTACATAACCTGAAATCGTCTATGAACTTTTACACACCGACAGAGGTAGAAAAGTTGCTTCCCTAAATCATATTACTATACATGACAATTCAAGCAATCATGATGACAAAAAATTACAGGTAAAAGACGTGTCGTTCGCACAATGAAGCCTTGACCCCTTAATATCCGATAGTGAACAGAGAAAGTGAGTGTTACTAAACTGTTTAACCTTTTTAAAGACGGAGATACTTGTACTGACTTGGCTGCCTATCTTGACTAATCTGAGATTGTCTATAATGTACACTTAGTGCGTAGAACTCGGTATATACGGCAGATTCTTACAGCCGAACTAGCTCTACACGTATTGGTCCGCCTTTTATGTGGAACTAGATAGCTAGGTCGTGAGGATAATGCAGGTCTTGGGCATACCTGCATTTACCTTAACTCTGTCCAGGTGACGCCATTGTCTAAGAGAGAGAAGTACATAAATTGAATATTAGTTATGAAGTTAATGAAAATAAATTGAAAATTACGTAATTGACATAAGTTGGTATCAGAAATCCTTACTTATTCGTTCAGTAAAATCTACGTCACAGCTTTTTAACTTTTGACATTTATTTGACTTTTATTTCACTAATTGAATCAAAACTTCGCTGTAGCTATTCTAAATTCTTAAATTTCCATTAATTAGGTTTTAAAGTTAATAAAGTTTATATAATTTTCAATTACTTATAGAAAGCAACACACACTTTAAAGAACCGATACAGAAAATTATATTGTTGTCTTTATTATTAGAATTTTTAACTGAAGAAAAAAAAATTCTCACTTCTTACTTTTGATTACGCTAACGGATAATCTTATCTTAAAGCCGTTTCTGATGGAATAAGTACTTTGAAAATACTAAAATAAATCTATTTTCTATTTACCTAAATAAGAAAGTCAAGTCAAGTCAAGTTCTCAAAGTAAAAAAGATAATTAGTTTTTTGCTGTAAAATTAATTTTTATGGTATTAAGAATTCTGATAATTTTATCCAAGAAAAATAAAAAAAAACAAAACATGTAGTTTACTTTTACTTTTTATGCATTTTTTTACACCCATTTTAAACATTAGAATACCACATTTTGAAAAAATGTAGTTTTCATAAATTATTCGACCTAAATGCCTCACCAACAGTGTTCGCTTTCGGTCCTGAGGTTTGCGGATTCGATTTCTGCATCGAGATAAATAGTTATATAGACCATAGGATATTTATTATCTCTGGGTTTTATTGGCACCCACGTTACTGGGAATTCCAGTGTGGAGTTATGATTGTAAATTTTTCTTTTATAATGTATATTTTTTTTATTTATATTTTCACGCCTATCCCCTGCAGGGGTTGGCAGAGACCACAGAGCTCCATCCGCTGCCATTCATCGCAGCGAAACGGCTCGTCATTGGTCGCTTTTCGCCTTCGTGAGAATCAGGACGTGACGGGTGGCGAACCACGTCGCCGTCATTTTTTCGACAAATTAGGTATATTAAATTCGTCTTAGTGAATCCCACGAGCCGCAAGGGAGGATGGAGGTCAGCCCCAGCAGAGCCCTGCATGCTGAGGTAAGGCACCATAGTCCCCGGGGGAGCCCGACCCCGGGACGATCGGCACGCTTTCGACTAGGCTCGCCCCTAGCCACGCATCCATTGGCACGGCAGACCAATTGGATTGGCGGAGAGGAAGGGAAAAGATAGAGAAGAAAGGAAGGGGCAGGAAAGGAAATGCGGATAGGAGGGGTTACCAGACGCGGAATAAACATTTATAAATCCATATAAATATTTATTCCGATGCGGGAATCGAACCCGCGACCATTGACTCCGCGGGCGGAGGGCCCCGCCACTGAGCCAATCGGCCGTAATGTATATATATATATATATATATATATATATATATATATATATATATATATATATATATATATATATATATATATATATATATATATATATATATATATATATATATATATATATATATATATATATATATATATATATATTCGTTTCAGATATCGTTCTTTAGCTTCCACAAAAATTAGAAATTAATTAAGGGGATTAATTTTTATATATAATATTTTCTTTGAATTGGTCATTAAATATCATTAAATGAAAACCAATTTTTTTTATCATGGTAGTTAGTTATTTTGAAAAGAATGTATTTTTCGAGATTTTTTTACATTTTTTAAAAATATAGACATGATAAATTTCCATAAATCTGATCCGCATCTCTATAAATTATCTTGCGCCCTCCTTGTTAAAATGAGTGTAGTCGTTTGTTGTAATAAGGAGTCATTTATTTGGCTTCACGTTTCATCTCTTGAATTAATCTAGATGTATATACAACTTAGTTATTTTTGGTAAATTTATAAACATATTTTTATGCGTAAACTAAATTTACTTTGTTTGGAATAAGTGTTTCAAGTTTCTTAAGTGACTTTTGGTTAAAAATATTTTCATTTTTGAAAAGCTTAGCTAGTTCCGTGTTATCTGGAATACAATATAATATATGACAAACTCGACACCTAATTTTACTTACCAATATGCCATCAGTGTTTTAAAAGGAAATAAATGAAAATAAATTATCATCAACGGCAACGAACTGCTATAAGTCTACTAGTGGATGTAGAGTTTTCCAAAGTTGCCACTCTGATCTGATCAGGTGGCCTGTAACTGACTTGGAACAGTTTATGGTTTATCTTGATTTTAGAATATTTATAGAACTATCGGTTATAAGTCTATTATCTGCGAGTTAGGAAAATTCACCACTTTATTTTGAGTTTTATAGGTGTCAAGTGTCTCGTCCTCTTATCTAACAATAGGTAATAATCATTCTTAGTCTTCTTTGACTTTTTATGGCAGACAATAATATAATAAATTTAATAACGACAAACTTTTAGTAAAAAAATATCCTCTACAGGTCCTCGGCACAATTTATATACTAGATGGAAAATAGAGATTTCAGAAGTATACTATACCCGTGATACAGTTTGGGACGTTGAACTAGTGGAAGAAACAAGTATGTAACAAGTAGTAACAAACTACACATGTATAAGCTATGATTACGATATATAATATGCCTCCTCAAACCGTCATTTTCACTTTATTTGTTAGAACATCCATTTGATCACTGCCTGGTATATTGTTAAAATCATTTGCCTAACTATTCTAATAAAAACATTGAATTTTCCAGGTGGCATTTTCCATTTCTTCGGTAAAATATTATCCATTTAGTCATCTTCTTGTTCCATTAATAACCCTTAATGAAAAGGTATCATTGCGTCGTATTTTCATCTGTCTTTGTCACCTTTCTCCATTTATCTTCTTATTGTCTCTGTAATTTATGCCGAAATGGTAGCTTAAAGCAAACCCTATATGTCTCCCTAATAGATACGAGGCCTTCCCAATTTTGGTTTGTGTTTCTGATCATTCTGGTCGTGGGTACGTTTCCGCATCGGGATAAATATAAGTATGGCTTACGTAATAATAATATAAGTATCCTCCAATCAAATTCAGATAAACGTGGGGGGTTAATGTCCATTCCTCCAGAAATTGGGGAGTCCCGTGCCTAGTTTTGGGACATAAAAAAATTATATAATAAAAAGTTGATAATACAACTCGTACAAAGTGAACTTTTAAATTTGTGGTCTGAAAGCTTTCATATACTATTACATTCAGTGTCGCAATATTTCATGCATTATCGCTTTGCAGTTGCAACAACTTAAGCACACGAATGTTCCACCTACATCAGTCGAATTTAAGCTCTGGTGTAATTAAAACTGTGTCATTTGTAAAACACCCAACTGTGGATTTGTTTTCAAATTAGTATATTTTACACGAAATGTTTTTGGCAGAATTCATAGCTTTTTTGCAATAATTACTTTTTTAATTAATTTAAAAAATAAATAATGTAAACCTTTTATGTTTATATATTTGTGTTTAAATTATCTGATCGATCGTTTATTACTAATTTTTTATAAAGTATAAGAGTTATTCTTTTTTTTGTAACTTTCTTAATTTTTTTAATTGCTTTATATTGGAAATGTCGATTATGAAGGTTTGGTTTTTATAAAACATCTATGCTTTTTATTAAAACATCTAAAATTAAACATATTATATACATTTGAATTTTATTATAATGTATAATAAACAAACATTACGTCTGTCAAGATTCAGTTATTTCGATATATTCTGCGGTGAGTTTCATGCAGAACACAAATAGAACATGAACTATAAAAGCCACTTTCACGTGCAACTCAAAGGATCTTGTACACAATGACAACTTCGCTTGTTAGCGAGTACTAGA
This sequence comes from Baronia brevicornis, assembly GCA_031353405.1. Classification (NCBI taxonomy): domain Eukaryota; kingdom Metazoa; phylum Arthropoda; class Insecta; order Lepidoptera; family Papilionidae; genus Baronia; species Baronia brevicornis. The sequence continues at coordinate 17,492 of JASFAT010000827.1, forward strand.
ATTTAATTTTCTTTTGCATTGAAATGTCTCTATATATCTTTTGCTACAATAACTAAAAATGAATATCGTTTGACAGTTGCAATATCTACATATGTATATATTCTTCCATATATAGATATTCATTCAATAAGGTAATGTTAAGTTAATGTAAAGGTAACGTTAATAATATTTGGTTTTAATACTTTTTCTGGTATTTGTTCCTATAGCCGCCTCTTATAGTCCCACACTACAGCCAATCATCAAACCAAAAATGGAATAACGATTGTAATAAATTTAAATTTAATTAAAGCAGCAGTCCTGAGTTCATATCTTCCAATAAATTACTAATATGAACTATACCTTACCAATAATTTAGTTGGAATGGTTAACGAGAAATCTAGTAATATTAAACACATTGCTAGTTTTCTTTTATTAAAAGAAAAAATCAATTATGTATGCTATTTCTATAAGTTTATAAAATTAACTAACAACTTCAGTTTGAACGTGTACCAGTGACTGCTCTGAACATACCACTAGTGAATATCACGAGTATAAAAAATACCGAGTCCGAGCGTTGACAAAGCCTGATAAAAAGTAATCAAGTTTTATGTCCCTCTCCGTGTATTTGATTAGGGTTGGATTACTGTCTCATACCCGTTATATTTCGTAAATGTATTTTAATAGAAATAAAAAGGAAGTAAAATAGCTTATTTCGCATCTAATGTTATTACATATTTCAACCTTCAGCAAAAGATACTGCGTACCATCCGATATATGGATAAATAGTGGATAAAGTGCTTTTTATAAATATATTGTTCATTCAAAATCATAAAAAAATCGTTTTTTTATATAATATTATACAAATACCACGACTTTACTTAATATAATGATCTAACGAAGCCTAAAAATGAGGCTTCATCCCCGGGTTCGATCCCATACCCCGTAAAAAGTCTTACGCAAAGCGCGGCAGACCGACTTTAATTATAATCTAATCTAAATGGCACAGTGGCGAAGTTAGTGGAGTTAATAGTCACGGGATTAATTACCATAAATATATTGAAGCAAAAAAGCGAAAACGTAGTAAACCGCAAAATGAAAATTTACCACCAGAAACAAAAACCTTTTAAGATTGCTAAAAAAATTGTATCTTATCACTGGAAAATAGTCAGTTTGAACGCTTTACAAAGTTTTTTATTGGTTCTAAAGTTGTAAGACACAAACCATTACCAAACGCAGTAGTTTATTCTGATCCGATTATGCAATATTTTTGACGTATGTGTCTATATAGCATTTTCGCTTTTTCGCGGGGGTATGCACTTCAGTATTTATTTCGAATCCATAGAGAGTGCCTTGTATCCAGCATTCATTATGTTTTCCGTTCTTATATTATTCTATATACTTAAATGCATCAATAATAAATAGAAATAACATTAATCTAAGATTAAGTTAAAATTTATTAACTCAATACGATAAACTGAGATAAGATCTGATTGTGAGATTCTTTCATATATCCTTCGCATTACCTTTTAGATTACCTTACGGACATCTAATACTTGGGTAAGGAGATACAAATTGAAATTAAGAAGATCCGTAGTAATTGTTCTTTTTTCTTTGTCTTTCAATACAATAATCTAATCTAAACTGATAATAAGTCTGAAATGGATCGACGTAATTGCGTACGTAATCCACTTTCCTCCCCGTCGGACGCATCATCTTTTTTAAGCTTAGCTATATTTTTGCAGTAATCAGTTTAAAGAGATGTCATTAGTGTAGCATCGTAAGGCATCTTTGACGAAGTTTCAGAAAAAATAAAGATATTTTCACAAAAAAGTTTGCATGAAAATAAATTTTTGCAAACAAAAAAAAATTTAAAATTAAATCTGATAAAAATTGTCAGATTAATCATGTTTAATACTGGTAATTATACATAAAGATATCATTACAAAAATAATAATTTATATACTGATGTTGTATATGATATTTTTAGCTTTATAAAATACCAGCTTTTGCCCGCGGCTTCGCTCGCGTTAAGAATTATTATTATTAATTAGGTATAGTTTTTGGGGCTTTACTTTTGTTTAGCGTGTGTAAAAAATTAGGGCCTACAAAACTTCTTTGTTCACAATATTCTTAACTAATCTGTCATTAGGCGCTAAAACTATTAAGCTATTGGGTGAACTTACTCGTGAGCAAGCCACATAAAACTGTCCATGAGAGAAGCAATGTTCTCTCAAGTCAATACCCGCAAATTTGAGAGTTTGCCCCTGAGACTTGTTTATTGTCATGGCAAAGCAGACTTTTAGGGGAAACCTTTCAATTCGAGTAATCGTTTCAATTCGAACGGGATATCATTAGGTATTAATGGGATTCGTGGTGTAAATACAGTTTCCCCTTTCACACACCCAGTTAATATCATTATATTAACTGGGTGTGCGCCACTGCTTCCTCTATATTGCGAGGTAACGCTTTCACTTGTAGTCTCGTACCGTTACAAAGTTTTGGTGGTTTTAAATTTCGAAACAACATAATTGGAGTGCCCACACGCAGAATAAGCTTTTTTTTTTTTTTTTTTTTATGGGATAGGAGGGCAAACGAGCAAGCGTGTCGCCTGATGGAAAGCAATCAACGCCGCCCACGGGCAACCACGACACCGCAGGAGTCGCGGAAGCGTTGCCGGCCTTTTAGGTATGTATAGGCTTGTTTTTTGAAGGTTCCAATGTCGTAACGGTTCGGAAAGACCGCCGAGGGTAACTGATTCCACAAACTGGTGGTGCGTGGAAAGAAGTTACGAGCGAAACGCACCGTAGTAGATCGCCACTCATCCAGGTGGTGGGGATGAAATTTTTCTTTACGGCGAGTTGTGCGGTTGTGGAATTCCGCGGCGGGAATTATTCTTATGATAAGGCAAAACTGGCGGTTTCAATAAATTTAAAAATTCTACAGGGTAATTACTAGCGTCATCTGTATTAACCACAGTATCAATCGAAGTATAGACCTTTTCTTCGCCCTCAAACGACATAAGCAGAATATCGTTGATAGCTGCTGCTTGATCGTTCTTTGGAGTAAGTATGGCACGCTCACATAACCATTCAAATGGCTTGTCATGTATAATATCAGGATAAACTTTAGACAGCAATACTTGAACCGTAGTAACGACTGTGCACAATTCTTCCGGGATCTATTGTCAACATTTAGAAATAAAAATTATTTTGTTCGTTTTAATTTATTCGTTCCATTAGGTACTAATAGGTTCAAACTAATACATTTACATCCTCCATCATCCCTTATTTTATCCCCGTAGGGGTTGAATTTATCAAAATCCTATTTAAGCGGACGTCTTCATCATAGGAGCTCCAATCTTTAATTTCAGTTCAATCAGTCCAAAATCTAAGAAGATTTATACAAACTTTCATCCCCTATTTTATCCCCTCAGGGGTAGAATTTATCAAAATTCTTTCTTAAGGGATGCTTACGTCATAGTAGCTTTATGCATGCAAAGTCTCAGCCCGATGGGTTTAAAATTGACAAAGTTTCATACAAACTTTCATCCCCTATTTTATCCCCTTGGGGGTAGAATTGGTCAAAATCCTTTCTTAGCGGATGCCTACGTCATAACATGCGCAAATTTCAGCCCGATCCGTCCAGGGGTTTGGGCTGTGCGTTGATAGATCACTATGTCAGTCAGTCACCTTTGAGTTATATATATATTTAGATTTAATAAAATGTATATATTTTTTATGAAGAAGATAGGGAAACAAGGAAATTGGTCACTTGATGCTTGAAGATCAGCGTCGCCCAAGGGCAATCGCAACCCAAAGGGCGCTGCAGTTACTTTGTCTCCCTTAGGTTAAAAATAATGAGTAAGGAAATAATTGAAAGGATAAGGAATTGAATCTCAGGATCCTCTCATTCGCCATACATACGATTTTACCACACAGTAACACAAATAACAGTTAAATTATATCACTTAATGATATATGAGGGTCTGGAGACTTCCCCGGTCGAGTGTGCCCCGGCTTATTAGTGCTAACATGGCTCTATCAATACAATACAAAAGGTGATCTAAAAATATATAAACATTTAGCGCTTTTAAAGACTTACTCGTGAGTTTCGAATAAAACATATAGTACATAATAAAAGGCTTATGTTTGTTACTTTATTTTATACTTTTGTTTGTTAGGCGAATCAAAAAATATTGTTTGCTAATTAAAAATATATTAGGTACTACATGGCATTTAAATTTTAAAAATATCGTTATTTAAACAAGTTTTAAAGTTATTTCATGATATCTATGCCGTATTCTTTTATTCTATTTATGAGGAATACGCTGTGTTTATACAGAAATTTTAGATACATTAAATAAACTTTGGTCAAAATCTTTGGCAAAAATGAAAAAACAAAGTGTGACATCGAGTAACAAGAGAAGCATGAGTTTTAACCTTTGTAGCATGCATAAATTTAAAGTGCTAAAACTAACTTCATCTCCAAGTCTGACAAAACCGAAGGGGGGGGCGGGGCGTCATGAAATTTATGTGACGTAATTAAAGGATGATGCCTTGTCGCGAAAGATCGGTACAAGGGCGCTATGATAGACCGTTTGAAGTTCAAATTCAGCTTAAGTGTTTCTCCTTCATTAACTTGCGTGCGCTATTTGCTCTGATGACTGCATTTTTTTATAACAAAGCTTCAAGGTATAATTTCTGCAATATATGGATATATATGTATTTATTTTTATTTTTCTGAACTGATGATGGTTACGAATTTATACATACATACGATTTTTTTTCACAGAACATAGATGGGCATATGCATAGTCCAGCCTCCCCATTTTTGGAAGAATGAACGATAACATACCTAACCACCTAACGCTTGTCTAAAAAAAATCAGCACTCTGGCTCTCTGGCTCAGAATAAATTCCTGTAGGTCACCAAGTATATAACCGATGCGGATATTAGACCCGTGATCGTAAAATCCGTGATTAGGTCTTCATCTAAGAGTTAGGTAAAATAAATTACATCGTCACGATCAACAACCTCTGGAAAAAAAGAATAAATTTAATGTACACAAATTAAAATTTCATGCTCAGTTACAGGCACAAATACATAAAATAGCCCTGAGCAATTAGAATATTTAAAGGTTTAAAAACGGCTTCCAATTTTTGGAAAATTGCTTCTGGAGAAAAAGTAATTTACATTTATAACCTAGGGATATATGGAAGCCGAGGGCACCCGACCGTGTTTTGAGAGATTCTATTACGTAGCTCCGTTAATTTCGTTTTCCTGTAATTGTTTTATTTGTGACAGTAACAAAATTAAGCTAACGATTTCCTGCTATCTCATTTTATATCCAAGAATTTTTGTTACGCTTTTTATATTATATATTTCGCAAAATTCACTAATTATATTTTTTAAGTTTAACTGACAAACTTGTGTTATTTTAATAGTTTTGTTTTATTTTTCTCTTGATTCGATGGGAAAAGATCTTGTTTACTTTATTTTGCCTTATATTAATAATCTCGTCATATTTTGTTTAATTTTTTCATCATATTTTTATCAACATCTATCCAGTGCTGAAAGCTTATGTTAATGAAAAATTATTTTTAATAAATTAAAATACTCGTCGGTTTTAAATAATTTAATATTTTTTACCCCTATAAATATTATGTAAATAACATCCATCGCTAGTCCGCTATTGGACATAGGCCTTTCCAAAGATAGACCGGTCTACGGCTGTTACGAGTTTTACATCTGCAGGCCACCTTATGACGATGGGCGTTTCTCTATCATTTGTCTTCTCTGACAGTTCTCGGTACTTGAAAATCTTGACTAGCCTATTGCAGTTTTAGTTTGCTAACCCGAAGGGATTTGTACGCTGTTAAATTTTTCATTACTATTTTATTTAATATCGATATAATAATCGATATTACGATATGATATAGAATATATAATAATCGTATAATAGAACATAGAGGGTATTTTAACCTTCAGTATAACACGTACTATAAAATAAAGAAATTTTAACAAAAATAAACGCATGAAATTACAGTTTTAAACTGTTTCAGTTACTTGCATCGCGCAAAAAGCAAAAAAAAAACTAGGGCGCCACCCATTTTCACAAATCCGAATGCAGCTTGTATAAAGTACAAACTTCAGTCACAATTTACCACAAACGGTTGCTATCTTTCTTGCCATACGCGTGCATTAACGCTTTGCAGTAGTAACGATGGAAGCGTGCAATTATTAGAACAACAACAATTATTTCAGAGCTTGCGGTGCGATGGATAATGCATTTCAAAACAATTATCATTTTGCAGACAGGTTTATTTTTTATTGCTGACAATAACTTTTAATGTCTTTATGACTATAAAATGGAGATATTATATAAAAACATATTTAGTGTGTCAAAATTAAAAAAAAAAATACCTTATGACATATTTTATACAGCCCATAATGTCCCACTGCTCATACATACGTTCAAAGTTTAGAACTTCATTTTTAATTACGTAATCATAACTAGCAAACATAGTGGTATGATTTTTAAAATAAGCAAATTTTGCGATAAGAGATTTTTTCATATGTACATAGGTTATATATCTATATATACTATATCCCGCAACTGGTCGCCGGCCTACTCATTTCTTTTATAACGGTTATTAACCAGACTCGGAATAAATATCTTAAGACCATACATATATTTATCCCGATGCGGGGATTGAACCCGTGACCAATTGTTCGTCATAAATATATATATATATATATATATATATATGTATATATATATATATATATATATATATATATATATATATATATATATATATATATATATATATATATATATGGGTTAGTGGCGGGGCCCTCCGCCCGCGGGGTCAATGGTTGCGGGTTGTAACGGAAGGTTACATGTGTTTAAATAATACAATAATGTATTAGTACACTAATCCTTATTCAAATTAAAATACTTATTGTAATATAATAATTAAATAATTTACTATTTATAACATAAACACGATCTGCCATCGAACATATTTTGTTTGACATACGTTAAGTGTTATAAAACAACGCGGTGACAGATTGATCGATTTCGTAAACTCAAGTAGGTAGGTAGGGCGCGGCGCTCGCGCCTTCTTGCGATCTCGACCTTATTCGTTGACCGCTCGGGTTTTTTTTATGGAAAACGAACGGGCGCCGGGGTTCGTCACCACATGAGTGATTGCTTGGCTGTTAAGAAAGTATCAACGTGGACCGTCACGTCTCTTAACAGCAACCTTACTCACCATTTGTTTTAAAACCTAAGTGCAGGAATTACACCTCGTTTTAGGGGTTCCACCTCCGGTTTTCTTCTTTGAGCGTCAATTAGCTCAGTGATCGACAATTAGGAGTCCCAGCGCATCCTTTACAATCGCTGACGGCAACCACTGCCATCGGAGTCCAAGCGCATCCTTTACAATCGCTGAAGGCGACCACCGTCGTCGGAGTTCCGACGCAACGCTGACCATCACGCAGGCCGCCCACCGCTGACAACTTGCATGAGAGTGTTAGTCCGCTTACGTAGTAAAATCAGGTGGCTGTTTACCCACGACCTACAAATTTGTGGCTCACCTACTTGATTCTTTTTATTTTGTATGTAATAAACATTTCTTTATACTAATAACACCGGGGTTTTATTTGACAAAACCCAAGTAGGTGTTTCAGGGTTCGATCTCTGCATCAAAATAAATATATGTATGGGTTACAAATATTTATTACAAATCTGGTAACCCCGCCAATCTGTATTGGATAAGCGTGGTGGATTAAAGTCCCTTCCTCCAGAAATAGAGGCTCGTGCTCAGCAGTGGGACATACGAGTATATAGGCTGTTAAAAAAGTATATATGTACACGGTTTTCAACAATTACGTAAGTGCTATTATAGCAGAAAAAATTACAAAACTCTTTAGAAGTCTTTTGAAGCGAATTGACTTCTATATTTTATTTTTGAAACATAAAAACCAATTTTTGAGAATATATTTATCTTTTTTAAATTAATTGGGAGTGAAATCGCAGAGTATAAATTAAGATCGTTCAAGTTGTCAAGAAGCTATAGTAAATTGGGGGTGCTGAATATGATACAAGCCACTTAAAAGATTAATTAATTAAGACAAGACGTTTTAGTTAAGATCATGTCTCAAAAGGCACTCAAAGCAATCTCCGTTATATCTCAATGCTAAGGATTATGGACTTTGTGTTATATACGTGTACATGTTTATCTTGAACATCTTAACAACGCAGAATATATTTTATATGGTTTAGGTAGGCAATCAAGTAAGTGAATCTTGATTGTAATCAATCGGAGTCTGTAGACATCCGAAATATTAAGAATACTCCAGAAGAGTTGCCTTACTTTATGTAAGGATGTGCGAATAATATACCTAATTCGTTAAAAAATGACGGCGCCGTGGTTCGCTATCCGTCACGTCCTGATTCCTACGAGGGCAACGAACGGAAAGCTGTTTCGCTACGATGAATGTGAGAGGAAGGATGGAGATCTGTGGTCTCTGCCTAACCCTACAGGGAGACAGGCATGACTATGTTTATGTATATGTATTATTAATAATATACATATGTGTATGTATGTATGTTTCTAATGAATCACAGTTTAAGCATAAGTTTAGGAGTAATTTAAAATTCAAAGGTCTTTTTTTATGTTTCTAATAAGAAATTCAAATAAATTTATGTAGCCGTGGGATAGTTAAAAATGAAATTACTATTATATATTGAAATTTCATGTTCACAAAGCCTTTAAACGGGCTTTGATGACGACCTTGTTGTTTTTTTTTGTCACATTTGTGTACAATTTGACATTTGTGACGAAAAATCTTTTATTCTCTTTTATTAAATACCACGACATTTAGCGTAAAGGTAAGTTATTTATATATATAATACATAAAAAAGCATGCTACATCAGGAACGTAATACCCGTGCGAAGGGCGGTATTTCACTTCTTCGGGATTGTCGAGTTTACGAACTTGAATTGTTCAAATTACTGACGATATTTAGTTCTGTAGTGTGTGGTGCGAGTCATGAAATATGAAAATAAGCGATAGCTACATTAGCGAAATTAAATGAACTTAGCCTCGTTTTGCCACGTTTCAAGTGTGGTCTACGCTTAAGGCATCAAATTTAATTCGTTTTATAAATATCGGGCATGTTGAAATAAAAACTCTTAAATTTACACAATACTTCGTGAGTTAATATATTCACTTTTAACAGGTGCCCTGAAACATTTTATACTGAACAGGTGAAAGCCGTTATGTTAATTTTATATGGGGCTTACACTTCGTCATTTGTTTACAAAAGAACAAAAGAGATATTTTGATCCTAACACATACGTCAGCAGTTAACGTAGGTAGTTCCATGCTTCGAATGGCAATATTAACCTCCAGTAATGTACCTTAAGTAAATGTACATGATACATCAGTTTAAAAAGGATAGTCACATACAAAATGTTTTTGGTGTTTCTTTATTTCGAATTATTCCAAACTGGAAGGTCGAACGTATGTGGCAGGTATAAATGTATAAATAATTCGTGAGTCAATTCATATTTTTATATACTACTAAATATCTTATAGAAGAGAAGTGATTTTTTGTCATATCAAATTGAAATTAATTAATAAAATTTAATAAATAAATTAATATTTGAAAAAACCGTATTAACATCAAGTGTCATCCAATACAAATTTAAAAAATGTATTTGAACTTGAATGGATGAATAAAAAAGTATTTAATTAACTGTTGAAAATTTGAGCAAGATATATAAATAAATATATAGGGAGTGTGAACTAATATTAGGGATTGAAAAAGGAAACGTTAAATAAATTAATAATTACCTTTATCCATGCTGTACACACACAATACTTTATAATCCTTTTTGTTTTACTGTTTGTATACAGAAGGTATGCAGTAAGATAAAATACTATAACAAATTAAATTAAACTGGTCTGAAAACCATGAGTTTAAAGTGTTTTATTATTTTTATCGCTTTTGATTCTCACCTTCAAGGTGGTAGTCCTAGTTTTCAGATCAAACAGCTTCAGTTTAGAGCTATTTTGCAGTCTACCTGCAGGAGCATAGCCACAGAGTTTCAACTGGTTAAATTGGGGAATTAAACCAGTTGGAATTAAACCATTAGCGCATACAACAACTAGCAAAATTTAACCTTTTTGAATGGACAGCCCGTGGCAGTTCTATGCTGGACATAGGCTTCAACCAAAGCGCGCCACCTAGCTCAATCTTCGGCTACACTGATTCAATCTTTGCCAACCCTGTTGCGCAGATCGGCGCTCCATCTAGCAGGGGACGTTCCACACTATATTTGCCGAAACGCGCTCGCGTCTACTCTAACGGTCCAATAAACGTGTCCAGCCCATTGCCACTTCAGTTATTTTATCTGCTTATAATTTATTATTGTTATTTTAAAACAAATGTCCTCTCGTCATCTGTGCTATTTTGGCACTATTAAAAGTCATTAATTCAAATGAAATGTCTTGCTTCTTAATAAAATGAAATATACTTGTATATTGTACATAACACGTTTTCCTGGTTGTTCATGATTCATTTCATTACACTGTAATTAGTTGATTGTAAATCATACAAATGTCTGTATTGTAAACAGACAAAAAGAGGATATCTGCGGAGTATTTTTCGACGTTTCTTATCTGTCCACACGAACCGTATTATGAAATGGTGGTAAAAGCTTTATTGTTGGCGTTCTGCTGTTTGACAAGTGAAATGTCGAAAAATAAAGAATTTGAATTTTTTGTGAATTTTTGTTTTGTCGAATACATGATTCAACAAAACAACAAAATTAATAAAACATTTTGGAAACAAAGAATGTGTTGGTAAAACATATGTTATTGGATTTTGATTTATAATGTTGTTCCCGAATATTCTCTGTTCCGATTGTCTGATTTTCACATCCGTTGAATTTGGAGGGTAATTAATAATTAAATTCATGCAATGTTTTAACTATGCAGCAATTAAAACGAGAATTATAGATTTATAATGAGTCTACATTAGTAATTTAATTTGACTTACATGATATGATTAAATAATTTTTATCAGAAACTTATTGAGTACAGTTCATGTTCTTATAATGGTACATAAGGCGGACTTAATCCCAGATATTTCTTACCTATCAACCTTTGGTTTAGTGGGGAAGATTATATCTAGTTAGATTCATAAAATACTCTACTTATTACTATCATGAAGTATAAAAATGATTATTTATACTCACATACAAATACGCATAAATATATACATACACATACATGCATCCGTTGTATGAATAGATATTGAAGAAAACGAACTATACAAAAGAGAATAGTACTTATAATAAAATTTTATAATTATTATAGGTGGATTACAAAAAAATGCTAATTTTATATTAAAATTAATACAATCATGACGTTTCAAGAACGTTCTTTTTTGAAATAAAATTTAAATATTCTAAAATTCATAATTTCAAATTTTATTTACTTAAATAAATGCCATTCTAAAAGTTTCAAATTACATTTTAAACAGTTACTTACATTTAAAATAGGTTGTTACAATTAGCGTCTAGAACGAAAAATATGAATTCTCTACTGCCTTCGCATAATATTAGCAGTAAGAAAGTATTAATTATTATAAAACACATTTTAATTACAGATAACACTTTTACAAGATGGTTTTACAAGATTGGTATAAACAAGTAAAATTATAGAATATATATATATATATATATATATATATATATATATATATATATATATATATATATATAGCCTTGCTATGCTTCATTATGCTTCATTCTTTCTTTACCTCATCCATAAAAAATTAGGTTTCTTTTCAGCCCATATGTATGTTCTATTGCTGGGGTTGAGCCTCCCCATTTCTGGAGAAATGTACATACATTTACTAAACAATAATATTTCACAACAAGAATGTAGGATAAAATTACATATTTTTTAAATTTTGCAAATTAAGGAATAAACAATCGTTTTGTAAATTGAAACAATGAATTCATTATACGAAAGCTAAAATATTTTCCCCGACTCGGACGTTCGCTTAAATATTAATAGAACATGAAAAGAGAAGTGTTCCATTTAACAAATTGCATTATAGTAAAATGCTACTTTGCTTTGTGGTCGGGTATTAAAACCGCAAATTAGCGATAGTACAATGAACTTCATTATACATTTTCATAGATTAAATAATTATAATGGCAAACAACCTAATTGGCTCATTACCGAAGCTACTGCTTTCAAATTCATTAGTCGCGGATTTGATTCCCGCAACTTAATAAATATATGTGTAGCTTACAGGTATTTGCTTCCGCATCCGAATGGGTTATATAGAACATTTTGCTGAGTCACATGGATTATTGTATAACGTGGCTAAATGTAAATATCTGATCTTTGGGGCTCAACGCAGGAATCCATAATTAACCTTAACGAGACTAAAATCAAGAGGGTAAGAAACAATATATATATATTTTTATATATTCACGCCTATCCCCCGCAGGGGTTGGCAGAGACCACAGAGCTCCATCCGCTGCCATTCATCGCAGCGAAACGGCTCGTCATTGGTCGCTTTTCGCCCTCGTGAGAATCAGGACGTGACGGGTGGCGAACCACGTCGCCGTCATTTTCGACAAATTAGGTATATTAAATTCGTCTTTAGTGAATCCCACGAGCCGCAAGGGAGGATGGAGGTCAGCCCCAGCAGAGCCCTGCATGCTGAGGTAAGGCACCATAGTCCCCGGGGGACGATCGGCACGCTTACGACTAGGCTCGCCCCTAGCCATGCATCCATTGGCACGGCAGACCATGGATTGGCGGAGAGGAAGGGAAAGGATAGAGAAGAAAGGAAGGAGCAGGAATGGAAATGTGGATTGGGGGGGTTACCAGACTCGGAATAAACATTTAAAAACCCATATAAATATTTATTCCGGTGCGGGAATCGAACCCGCGACCATTGACTCCGCGGGCGGCGCAGGGCCCCGCCACTGAGCCAATTGGTCGTCCAAACAAACAAAGAAACAAACCGATATGTTTTTAATAGGGCAGTAGCATCACTTGCTGGCACTTGTTATTTTATTGTGTATATATGTATAGATATGTATATTTTATGTGTACCTATGTGTGTATAAATATATATGTTATGTATGTATGTAATTATTTACGTGTATTTATATATGTATTCCAAATTTGAATAATGACCGAATCGGATGGTCTTATCACGGGCCCGCCTAGTGAGACCTACTATGCTCTATCTAACTTCACCTGTAAATTGTCACAAATAAAATAAAATAAAAAATAAATAAATAAAAACAAATAAAAATCCTAATTTAAATATGTAGGTCACCTTCTTATGGAGGATCTCGAGGATTAGGCTGAAATTGACCGTGAATGGAGGGTTCTAGCAGCTAGATGCAAAATGTTTGTTAAGAAGATCGCTCGGTGTAGCGCAACAGCGAAAATAGCGTTGTTTAAAGCGTATTGCCTTACCTTTTACATGAGAAATCTGTGGACTTATTATTCGCAGAAAGTTCTAGATGCCCTAAGAGTACAGTATAATAATTCAATATGGTTTCAGAATGTTATTGGAGCTTCCGTGGTTTTTCTCGGCATCTGAGATATACTAAAAATAACGGTTTTCATGCCGTTATAAGGAATAAAACCGCAATTTTAATTAGAAGACTGCAGTATAGCTCCAATTGTATCTAGAGGACTTTGATATTTAAGACGGATTTTTCCACACTAAAGCCATTCCATAAAGTGTTAGTGTGGCATTCTTAGACGTAGTGTTTAGAGTTAGATTACTAACATAGTTTTTAAGTGAATTGTTCCTAACAAGTGGACTCGAGTTGTTTGATAAATAAATATATAATATTATTATTATATATCCTTTCAGTAAAAAAGAATCAAAAACAGATTTAGATTTTAATAAAATGAAAATTTCATTTTATTTTGGCAGAACCTTTTGAACGCTATTGTTTTTAATTAAAATTAAGAGGACTATTGTTTGATGAATTCGTTCGTCTGTTTATTATCTTTAGAGGTATTTATTGGGTTTCATTTTTAAACGTTTTTATTTAGTTTGACCTCGTGTATGTATGTATATATGTGTATATATATATATATATATGTGTGTGTATGTGTGTGTGTGTTTGTTACTTCCCGTGACAATAGATTATGATAATTTTAATTTAAAATTATTAAGTCAGGAGGTGGATAATGCATTTCTTCAACCATAACTAGTAACCCCCTCAAATTTGGGTCTACTTGGTTGCTTTTGACGAGTCCCATACATAAAAGAAAAATAAAAATAGGGATTTTTTTTTAAATTGAGCAGTTTTATTATCAAACTAAAATAAAAACGTGTAACCCATAACAAACTGTATAACGTCAGTATTTTCAGCTTCTTATATGTCCTAATAAAACTAACTTAAAAAAATTATATATTTTAAAAAATTACCTATTTTTATTCTGTTTGCCGTTTCTAAATTTTTCACATTAACAAACAAAACAAGAAAATTTTATTATAGGGTATACGTTGGCAAAATTAGGTTATTGGTCGAATATTTAGTAAACGCATGCTTATTGATTATTTTCTGACAATATTGAGAGAACATCCTGCCTTCACTTCACGCACATGGTTTCAACGAGATGGCGCCCCGCTTCATACTGTTCGAGAAACCATGGAGTTTATTTGTGATTTCTACCTTTAAAAATTAATAAGCCATTTCGGTGATATAAACCTGGCCACCCAGGACGCCGGATCTTACCATTAAAGTCTATGTAAAACCCAAATTCCATTTCAGCATTCTTCCGCAATGTGCTCGTGTGGCATTCTTAGATGTAGAAAAGAAAATACCGTCCGCGAGGTTAACAGCATCCCGCCGTCGCTACTCCAGCGAGTGGCACAGAATACTGTGGCTATATTCTAAGAGTATGCTCAACGTGTAAGTCGACATTTAGACGAAGTAGAAGTTATTTAATTTTATTTAAATTGTTTGTATTTTCTTTCCTAAATCTGCCATACACCGGGCACCTTCATAATCACGTACCATAAATAATGCACGATTATACCAAAAATGGAACTACTTTAAACAGGTTAATTACTTATTATAAGTAGAAAATTATTATGAATGTTGTGTGTTATTGTATATCAATTTACAGCATCTCGCATATCACAATGCCATTTCCAGTGAACATTGTTTTACAATAACAGGTGACACCTGTAATGTTACTGAAACAGATTTAGCAGTGACTTTGAAGTCACACATAGTCATATATTATACATTTATTATATGCTCAATAACAGAGCATTATCCATACCTCGAATCGGAAGTAACTTTGTATGCCATTAGCCCATACAAAGTTACTTCCGTTCTGGCAATGACCTAACGCTAGTTCACAACAATCGTTTGTACTGATAAGAACAGAAGAACTAGATACTTGCTTATCGGGAAATAAAGTTACATTTCATTACCTTTGAACGGTAAGATAATGCAATAAATATTTTTACCTAATCTGACTTGGACAAACATGTTAGGTTTAGCATCCACTCCTTCAGAAATAGGGTGAACTGTGCCCAACAGTGGAACGTATATGGGCTGTAGAAAACAATGTCTTTCGGGCAACCTAGTGTAATTCACAAACGATAATAACTGCCGCCTTCGCATTGGTTTGTTTTGTAATAAATTAAAAAAACAATAGACTGTCAATCTCCTACTGACATTATTATTTGAGTTCTCTGTAACAAATGTAGAAACCTGAATAAGAATAACACTAGTATAACAATAAAAAAATATTTTTCAACTTTCACTCATAATTATTTCGCTAGCTTATATAATAGTAGCTCTGTCTTTTTCTTAATAATTAAAAAAATGAAAGTATAACCTAAATACTCTTATTTCAAAGGCTGGCAACGTATTTGCAATGTATAGGATGTTGCAGATGTCTATGGATGGCGTTGATTGCTTTCCAGGGCGATCAGGCGACACGCTCACTTGTTTTCCGCCCTATCTCATGAAAATAAAACCTTGCGATTCATGTGAGACCAACACTTAACTTTACGTGCCTCAGGATTAATTAGTAAGATAAATTAAAGTAAGAACACCCGTTTTATTTACTCCAGGGCCACATTTCTTCTTAATCTTAAGCTTATGTTTCGGAAGTTGGGTATTTTCCTCGGATTACATGATTTTACTACACATCGTTAGAATAACTCACTAAGTGCATAAGATAATGTTAAGTAGAATATTCATTACAAAGTTAATAAATCACATGAAATGTAAATAATCAAATGAAATTAAAATATATTGAGTTATAATTTTTGACTCGATTAATATTCTGATATCATATTAAATATCAAAATCTTTATCCTATGTTTATATTAAATGCTTTTTTACATCCGTGTGTATAATAAAAAATTGTCATAAATGTAAAAAAAAAATTAAATGACATAATTTTTGGACTATTGGAGGCGTATGCAGCTCCTATGTCATTAGTTTAGAGAAGTACAACACACTTGCAATAATATTGTTTCGATTTATAAGTAAGATACCAATTAGCTTTCAAATAGCAAACGATCCGATGGCTTATCTCATTTTCCCTTCCGTAACCTCCCTCTTCCCCTGCCATAATTCAATGTTAGCCTGAAGGTAACATAATCGTATCTACAATTTCCTTGGTGTTATCCAATACACCCATAAAATTATAGGGGTATATCGATTACTTACTACCAGATTTGAGGAACTCCTTCCTGTTTATTCCACATCTTCTATACAAAAAATATCTTATTTTTAGTTATATCATTTAATTCAAAAAGATCTTCTCAATCAATAATAATGCCAATTAATGGAGTCAGGCGTTACTTACGTTTCGGAAATCCATTACGATGTGGACGTTAGTTGACTTAATGGTTGTCTTCCGTAGAGTCTACTATACTTGAGGAGGCATCATATGGCGAAACACGTGGTGGTGTGTGTTTGGTGTTGTTGATAGTAGTTGAGAATTGAAGAGTACCACTGACGGCCGTTTTTCGGTAAGATTTGGTTTAAGTTCCCCGTAAATCTACTTCTTCCAGTGAAACACACATAATTAATTTTTATTTTTGTTTGCTTGTCGCGCTCTTAGCTAAGTAAAAACATTACCTGTCCACAATAATAATGCCAGTAATAGTTGTTTATTTTGTAATTAAAATAACCACAGTACAAAGGTTTAGTTAGTAAGAGGTATGTATGTAAACATGTTTCTTTCCCATTTTAACTTTTATTTCTCGCGCTATTTCCCACATATGTCGAGTAAGTGGTCTCATATTTACTACGTCGTGCTTTGTGCTGGTGAAACATAAGTACGGTTTGCAACATTAATTATTTTTACAGCAACGATATCTCGAGTGTTGTTTGCGACCAGACAGCGAATTCATATCAAGGACAAAGGACTACTTTTCATTTCTACATTGTTATGTATATTATGTCTATTTTTACTGTTTGAGTCAACAAAATATACTGTCAGACTAGTCAATAGTTAAGAAAGATGAATGGTGAAGTGAGGATCGCGTTTTGGCATATTTTAACTAAAATTACCATCCACCTAGTTCAGTGGTTCACTCAACCTTTTTGTCATAGGAATCAAAAAACGTCTAAATAAATACAAATTAGGTGATGACTCCTTAGGTTTTAACACAGTTAAAGTTACGACCGGTAAGTAAAGTGACTTGTATATCGAAGTATCGAAGCAAAGGAAAGGGAATTCCTGCAGTGTCAGTTGTTCGATACGGAACTAAAAATGCCCAATGCAAGACATCGATAATCCAAACACTTCATTTGTCTTTACGAACATACCAAAATGACGTTTTACTGTGATATAATCTGACGTCAGCTGTAAATCAAAAAATAAATACGTAGTATATTACGGCAAATTATTGGTTCTCAATAATATCCATGCATACCGGGGCACGGTAGTGTTATGTAGAACCTATTTACTCAGCATTATTTACTTTCTTAGGGCGTGAAATTTAAAATGGTTAAAATATAGTATAGTAGTACGAGATGGGCCATCCAAAAAAGCCTGGCGGGCCGCAGATTGAGAATAGCTGAACTAAATGGAGCGACGATTTGCATAGGACAGCTGAGGAAAAGTGGGTCCATTTAACCGAGGTGGAGCGTCTAAGGGTGGCCTACGTCAAGCAATAGACTCATGTAAACGAAATAAAAAGATAAGCTTATAATATATCTTAAAACTTTTTACACCAAATAATAGACTTTTATTATAAATAAACTTATCGAAATATGTTAATAAGTAATCATTAAATTAATAATCATTTAAAGTATTAAAGATTGTCCTTAATACTTTATATGATTATTTACATATAAAAATTCTTCAACTATTTTCAAAGTCATTCAAAGGTGACAACAAAATAAATTATTTTTTACTAAATAATTTTGTTACCTTCGTCACTCGGAATAAAACGATGTCTGTCACTCCAACGTACCATTTGTCTATGTTCAGTTAAATCATTTATCACATTTAGCTGGTATACGAGAAATGTTACTGGAAATTTGTCTAAATATATAATAAACACATATATTTATATAAATAATTTCTGGGATATTATGTGTAGTATTTACACAAGATAATAAATCCAAAAAAGCAAGAACGCTGTAAATGACACATGTATGTCAAAAAAAAATATTGCATATTTAGATCAGAATAAAATATTTCGTCGAACGGTCTGAATCTCACAGCTCTACTACCAATAGAGAATTTTGTACAGCGTCGAAACTGAACTGTTTTTGAATGATCAGTTACAATGTTTTCAGAAATCTTAAATATTTTTTGGCTCTGTTGGTAAGTTTTTATTTTGCCGTTTACTACGTTTTCGCTTTTTTACGTCGATATACAGTCTTTGGAGAGGGCGCGCTTTTAATATTTTTTCGTTATTTTATATAATTCGAAGCTCCGAGTTAGCCATCGCACTTCCATTGTAGTAAGGGCTAGTCATGTTTGTTGGAGAACTGAAAAACCAACAGTTGGAATAGATAAGTGCTAAAGTAGAAAACGAAATTTTTTCAAAAATCTTAAAGTTGTGTTAAGCATAAACATATAATCAACAAAGTTTACAACCAGTGGTAATTTAATCCACTTAAATTACCTCAATCTTAAAAATAAATTAGACTAGTATTTAACTTACTGTAAAATTTCATGCTTATTTTACGTCTTATATTTTTCTTCACAATTTTTATTATAATGACTTTAAATATGTGAAATGAAGTAGCATAAACCTAAAATTAGTGAGAAACTGAAAATCTTTGTTCACAAAGTCACTAAATGCCTCTTTGACTATACATCTTTGGTTCATACAGGAATGTCGTGTCGTATGCTCTCTTTTGTAATTCGGAGAGAACTCAATTTACATAGTGAATATAGAACAGTGCTATTATTAAATTTTCGAAAGCGTTTTGACAAATGAATTATAGGATTTTTTATGCTTGGTTCAGTGGTTATAAAGCTTGACATATGAGTTCCCTAAAATTTTAATCGAAACCCATAATTGCTTTAAAAAGTAAAAATTTAGTTTTTGATCTTCTAGATGTAATTTGTCTATATCTACTTTTTCTTTTCTTTTATGGTAATTAGTTATATATTTCTGTAAGACAAAAAATTGCCGTTCCTAGACTTTTTTTTTTATTTAAAAGTTGAATTAATTTTAATTTAAAAGTTGAATTACCCGCCATTTGTCTTGAATAAGCATGGATTCAAGGCAAATATATTGTCCGATCGTCCAGAAATTGGGAGCCCACGTGCCCAACAGTGTGAAATATAGGACCTGTAAAATAATTGTATCATACTATTTTGACAAAATTGAATAGACCACTGTAAAAGTACTGTTTTAAATAATCAAGATTTAATTGAATCAAACAATTTGCGATAGCCAAATTGAAGTTTTATCAAAATCGAGCAATATAAATTTCTGAATAAGTTGATAAACCTAACAGTCCTATTGAATAGAACTTTAATTTTTTCTGTCTAGACAGCATATTTCACAGAGTTGAAGTATACCTATTTTAATTAAGTTCTTGCCTTCTACATTTAAAATTACATTTCTGTTTGTGTTTGAAATAATCTGAAAAATGAAAAACTTATTTCAATAACAGATTATTTAAATATTTATTTTTAATATTTCAGATTATTTAAATAAATATTTAAATAATCTGAAATATTAAAAATTGATTTTGTAATCAATTTTTAATATACAATTTTTAATAACTGTTATTGTTAACAGTTCTTAAATATCGCAAAACGTGTTTGATCTTGTTGAGTGATTCCGGATATTCTAAGACGTGATTATGGAAGCAAGATAGCCAGAAGCATCTACGTGAGTAATAAAAACCAATACGCGATTCTCAATTTACTCTCCTAATGTTGGAATTATGGTTACACTCCTCAAATATGAGGGAGACCAATGTCTTGCAGTGGACTATTACGGTAGTGTTATATGGTATAAATATGACTACTTTATATATATATATATTTTTTTTTAACAGCCCATTTAAGTCCCACTGCTGAGCACGGGCCCCTCCATTTCTGGAGGAACGGACGTTAACTCACCACGCTTACCCAATGCAGATTGGCGAGGTTCTTTTATATATTCTACATTAAATATACGCAGCAAGTATAGTATGACTATTTTGAGATGATTATTTTAATGAAATAACATTTTCATCGTTTCATACTATACAGCGTTATATAGCGTTTCAATGGAATCCGAGCGTTATCTTCAAAAATAAAAATTAACAAAGCAATATTTCACTTTCCGGCAAATTGTTCTCTTTATAAAGATAGTACGTAATATTTAATCAAGTGCTCAACTCCTTTGTTTTAACGGAACGGTATTTGTTTTTACTTAAAGTAACTATCGTATCATAATGCTCTAGAGTTGTGTGATTATTATCATAAGCAGTAAGTTCATATCCTGCTTATATTGTAATAATTATATGACGAACACTTGCCTAACACTATTTTCCTACCTTCGGCACTCTAACCTATATTGGGTCCAACTGCCTTAGCTATTCTTTCCTATTTCGTTCTAGTTTTAATTTCTGTTCTCTAAGATATTATCTTTTATTTTTAATATATATAAAAATGTATTAGAAAAATTATTAATGATTAAGTTTGTTTTCTTAAATATGAAATGCAAATTACACTTGTAACATATGTTCCAAACATGCATAAATACGTATGTTACAAGTAATGCCTCGTCATTCGAACATGCCAATAAAAATATTTCTAAAATCAACTTAAATATCGAGAGTTGTGAACACTCTGTTTTTTCGCAGTGATTCCATTTACCCTCTAAAAATTTTATTTTATACACATATGTGAATGATGTACTTTTCACATGTCAGTACAATGGATCGATAAAAACAATGGCGTTGCAAATGACGTATGATGAAACGTTTGTTTACTGTTGTGGATTTGATTCCTGCATCACGACAAATATTTGTGTGGCCTACAGGTATTTATTCTAAGATATAACATCTTGAGAAAGAAAATAAGAGAATTAAATAATTAGGGTACAGAAAAATGTAAAAAGTGTCTTAGTTGTCACGCTATTGTAAGTATTTAGGAGGTAGAAGTGCAAACCTAATTGCTCCGTTGTTCCCCATCATGGAAAGATGTCAAGATCAAAAAAAGCAACGTTAGATCCTTATACTTCTTTGATATATTTCTTTGTGACGTTATTTGTGAGAAGTAGCAGCAAATACTTGCAGAAACACATTCATTTTATCTATTATTTTATTTAAAATATGTTTTATTTTGTAAGCAAGTAATGACCAAAAGGAGAAGCGAGTCACCTTACGACTAATAATGACTTGTCTTTATTTAATTTTTTTTATTTTACTTATTTTATAACAAAACAGCAGTTAATATTGGCAGTAACAGATTTATTGCATTTTGTTTTATTTAAAATATTATATATTAAATGACTTTTGTTATTGAAGTGGTAAGCAATTGAGCGAATGGGTTACTTTTAATGACAGTATTTATTTATAAATATTTCTGTTTATTTATTTTATATATAGTTTAGGCAGAGACCACAGATCTCCACCTGCTACGATCTCGGTATACTTCCCTTGCTTCCTCCACACTCATTATTCTCCTCGTGCAAGCCCGCCGGTTGAGGGTACTCTTGACCATCATAACATATAACCATCATATATTAATATGTTGACCATCATAATAATGACCATAAAGTTATAAATAAAGAGCAAGCGGGTCATCAGGTGACCCGCTTGCTCTCTTTATTTATAACTTGCTTTAATTTCGTTTTTACATTGTTAATGTAAAAATAGCAATAAATAGTTTCATTAACACTTGTATTTTTGTATTTTTTTTTTTAAATAATAAGGATTTTGTTTAAGGAAATGTTACATAAACAATTGTGTGTAAAAGTGAATCACGTTAATAATATATTTTATAAATTGCTTTATTTATTATTAATAATACGACTTTGGAATTCCACAATTCATTAACCTCAAAGGTTAGGTGTCAACGAAGTTTGCTACCGCCGAACCCAAAACCGCTCAAACTTCGTTATTAATGAAACTCAATTTAAATAAGCCTTAGTACATAAACTGTAGTTGTCTAAAGCGTTTATTACAAAATCAACATGAAAATTTAACTTTTAATGGATTTTTGTTTTGAAAGATGAGTGGCGAATTCAATGATTTTTATATGGCCACCCTAGTTTTAAGTTCTTAACACTCTTATCTATAGATTAAGCCTTCCAAAACTTTGTATATGGTATAAGGTATACACCTTTATGTGTGAAGACTTAAATACAATTCATCTTTCTCTGAGTTGGCCGTTTTATGGGACACATAACTTCAACGAAGGTCACTGGTGACCACGACAGATGTATGACTGAATATAATTTAATAGTAGCAATAGTAGAGCTATAATAGCACGAATGGGCCGGTAAAATACTAATACTCAAAGAATCAAGTCAAGTGGTGGAGTTTTAATGTTTCCATATGGAGTGCAGAATTCCCCTTCGTTTATTTCCTCCTTCCTCTCCCTTACATCCCTACCCTAAGGTAGACGACCCGTTTCTAGTGGTCATGGTACTGAAAATATTTATATGTGAGATCGATTGCTTACCATCAGATGACCCGTTTGCTCTTTGGCTTATCACGTCAGGTGTATTATTATAAAATATTATATATTAATTACTGACGCATTTTATAATAGTTATTTAGTAATTTTCATTATGAGTACTTTGCCTTATAAATGTAGCAGGAATAAAAGGCACACATTTCATATATTATATTTAATTCTAAACACGTTAAGAATGGTAATAAATATTATAATAAAACATAAATATCCATTTCACTTCATTAATGATAATCAAAATATAAAAATGACGAATCAAATAAAAATTTCTATATTTGCTCTGTTTTTACAAAAAATGTGAACTTGTAAAAACAAGCCTTAATATTTCTCAAAGGCTGCAAACGCTTCTGATATGCTTCTGTGATAGCAGATGTAAACGGGATGCTTCGATTACTTTCCCTCAAGCGACATGCTTGCTCGTTTGCCTTCCTAAAAATGCAAATTATTTACCTGTAATACATTGTTAATTTTCAGCCTACCGCAGACAAAGAATGTAGTCATATAGAAGTGTTTGTCAATTTCAAATTGCCGCCGGAGATTGTCACACCTCACATGATATATTCTAAGATTATGTAGGTATACTACTTTAGCTCTCGTCTATAGTAATGATAGCCGAATTCAATTAAATTGTTTTGGTCGAAATCCTGCAATAAAAGGCAAACCTGCAATAAAAAACAAATCCATAACAAACCGATTCCCTTGTTTCATAGGTTTCCGATAGTTAGGTTTAATTAATCTCAGTGAATATAAATTGTTTGTTCGACTCACGCCCGCACTATTAGACAAACGTAAGAGATTACGTAGCTTTCCGAGTATCTTAAACTCAAATTGAGAGGTCTCAAACTATCCTTAATAAATGTATATTTTTTTGCTTGTAATGATAATTTATTACATTTTTCTGTACTCAATTTGAACGTAACCATAACGTGTCACCTTATTTTTTATCAGTAAATGTATTGTCAGTACCTACGTTTCACATCATAAGAGAATACAAACTGAAATAGGTGATGAAAAAAAAAAAAAAATATATATATATATATATATATATATATATATATATATATATGTGTGTGTGTATGTGTGTGTATGTCTATATACACAATACACACTATGTATATATACACAACGACGCAAAAAGTGAAAACGCTGTAAATGACAGATGCATATTCGAGATAAGAAAAAAGAAAATACTTCGTCGAATGGTGTAGCTCTACGACCAATAGAAAATTTTGTACAGCATTGAAACTGACAGTTTTTCCGTGATCACAAACAAATTTTTCAGATACCTTAAGTTTTTTTGATTCTGGCAAGTTTTCAATTTACGATTGTTAACACGTTTTCGCTTTTTGCGTCGTTATGTACATACAAATATACATATAATAATATACTTAGTTCATTTTCTACTAAGAATAAGGTATTACGTTATAATTACGGTTGAAAGGACGAAATTGTGGTACGAATAATTTGGGTAAATATAATGTTATAATAAATAACGGGTGTATGGTGGCAGACTTCGGTTTTACAAATTGGAATTCCTCTACAACCGCTGAGTGTTGAAGTGCGGGGGAGCCGTGTTAGCTTCATCATTCTTGTGGGTTATTTAGTTACGCTGTTGCAAGTGATTAAATAACACACACACACACAATCACACAGGTGAACAACATGCGTTCGTTATCGAAGCGTATTTCAAGGCCAATGATTCGTTTGCAGTTGCACGACGAAGATTTCGTTCACAGGAGGAGTCTAACTTCGTTGTTTATTTTGTTTTTACGTTGTAAAGTTTAAAAGCTCGTTTATTTGTTAGCTTCTGAAAACGCAACGGTGCTTTTAATTGAAATATAGTATACAATCAATTTATATAAAGATAAGTATAGTAATAATTAAGTATAAAGTATATACAGTATTAAAGTATTATAGTAGTAAAGTATGTACTGAATTATTGGGGTAATGAAGCGAAAAACTTTCAAATTAATATTTCTCACGGCATAGATAGGTGTCGATAAAATATGAAAGTAATTAACTCAATACCGTACGTTACGCGTAACGTTTATTAACGAGATTTGTGAGAGATACGTTTGATGTATACTCGTATATCACAAGCTCTACGAATAACTAGCTAATTATCAGCTTCGATAGATTAGTTTTAGTTTGATAGATTAGTTTACTTCTCATTATTTAAAAACTTAGTCGGTAAGACCCAAAAAGTATGACAATTCTCATATTAGAAGCGACACTTTGTATGCCTTTACCGACAAAAATAATCAAAATAATGCGACTTTTGTAGCGACATTTTTATGTCATTCATTCACTAATAAGTAAAATGATTTCCAAATGCACTTTCCACATAAGCAACATAGCAACTGCCGCGATTCTTTTAATTCATTTAATTCAGATCTCTTATTAATGTAAACTATAATCCGAGACATAAACATTATTAATTTAAATAATGTAAACTTAACCCACATACATAAATATAGTCTTGGAGATTTGTACTTACTTATCGGTACGTAACTATTAAATGTTACGTAACTATTACTATTAAATGTTATTGTGTAAAAAAATAATTTCAATAATTGGCGTTGACATTCATTAAGTCTCAGGGGCGCCCCCGGTGCCTCTAGAGCCTTGGCGCCTCTGTGCACCACATACTGCGCACAGGGACGGAGCAGCCCTGGCTGTACCCATCAGAACATGTCTGTAAATTAATTTAACAATTGTAATCGATATTAAGCTTACTTACGAAGTCTTAAATTATTGTAAACTTACAAATGCGTATATGAATGTGGTGATTTTTTTATGGGATAGCAGGGCAAACGAGCAAGCGTGTCGCCTGATGGAAAGCAACCAATGATTTGTGATAAATACTAGTGCTTTTGTAGATAGAGCCATGGTAGTATGAATCGACTGGCTCAATCGGGGAAGTACCAAAATCTCAATAATTATAGGCGTTATAATAGAATTTTAATGTGTTTTGTACGGTAAGTGCTGAGATCGGCAGGCTTGATTATTTTCCCCCTTCTTTACTTCCTTTTATCCCTCTCATTTTCCACATCCTTACTGAGAAAAGTAAGTAGCTAGTAGCAGGTAATACATCTGTAGAACCCTTTAGTAAGGCATGAGCAGCGCTGGGTGCTTACCACCAAAAAAGTGTAAGCAATGCTATAATCTCTCTCCTTTTATTATTCAGGCCTAATGAAAAGGCGTTATTGGAACTTATATTCAATTATCTTTGTCTCTGTTCGTAATTTATCTTTGTTCTGTGTTTCTGAAATATTTTAAAATGCTTCCATGGAATTATATGTAATTAATAATAATATAATGGATTTCACAATGCCTGATGACTTAATTAACAACGTGACCGATTCCCGCATCAGGATAAATATATGCATGTATGTTCTACAGATACTGACGTACACTGGATAAATACCTTAGTCTTCAAGCTCTGAGGTATAGGCGACGAAAAGATGGAGTTTCTTAAACGACGCCCAAACTAACAGAATGCATAAATTAAGAAAAATGTATTACATATTCTAATATGCAATACATTTTCTTTAATTTACATAAAATTATATTCATATAATACAAAAATTATATACATAAATTATAATACATATAAAATTATATCATTCATCTACCTCCATTGTGAAGGTTGCGTTTATGTAGAATGCTTCATCATTTATTTCTAGAAACTGGATAAAATATTCAGGATCGATGAACTGTCGAGAGTAACTACCTAACTTATTTACTGCAACGAGGTGATCCGTCTTAAGTTCTGTTCTAATAAAAATCTATATGACTTTTTCATCGGACTACAGTTGCATTAAAAACAAAAAATACTTTTTATTAATATATATTTATTAATATATAATATTTTTTATTTTATAAAACAAATACCTGTTGTCAAGACAATATTTGATATTTTTTTGTAATATTTTGTCCAATGCTGACTTGCAAATGCATTAAAACCTTTTATATTATATTACTTTTTTTTTAATTCGTAATATTCAAATGAAAAAGAAATTGTTATAAAACAAAATGATTAGTTTGACTGACGTCACTTGGAGAGACATGTCACTCTTCCGGCATAAAAATTGAAATATTATATATTGACATTTTAAAATGTATAGTGAAAAGTATAAATAATATATTATGTAAATGTACAAAAAAACGCAAGAATAAATTAATATCATTTTGAAGAATTTTATTCGAAGAAAGAAACTCTCTAAAGATCTCGGGTGTCGCCGTAAGCAGAACAGGCACGCTACAGTACGGGGAAAAGAAATTGCCCTTAGATCGAAGAAAATGGTTTAATATGTATTTATTTATTATATTACATTTTTTTTAACATTATTATACGGCATCAAACCTAAATTAAGTTTTTCCATATGCCGTCGTGATGAGGTGTGGGTGTTCGAATATGTATAGTTACTTCGACAAGTGCTGGTCAGTTAATATCAGATGGATGGAATCAATCTTAATTTACAGGTAAAGTATATAAGGCGGACTTAAGTTTATTTTACTTTTTTTCCTCGAAAAAAATTTTTTATACGCTTTACTTTCCTGAATTTATGAAAGATAAATGTAACTTCACAATTATTTTAATACTATATGTACAAAAAGATTAAGGGTAAAATTTGCAAGCTTATTACAGAAGTGTTCCATGGAAGTGGAAAACATAGTGTTGTCAGATTGAAAGTAAATCTACGCGACCATAGACAACTTCAACACCTTACACATTACTGAACTTGAGATGTATGTAGACTTGTTGTTGAAGGTAAAAAAATGTTATTGGTTCGGAGATATATATATATATATATATATATATATATATATATATATATATATCTCCGAACCAATAATATTTTTTTACATATATATATGTGTGTGTGTGTGTGTTTTTAAATTAATTTAATACAAATTAAATTAAATTATATATAATATGTAACTTACAAATTTGTTGTTCTATTGAAAGTTTGACATGAAAGATATACAAGAAATGTAAAATTTAGTTTCGGAAAAGGTCCGCTTCAGTTGTAAAATCATCTCGTGTTCTGTTTGCAGAACGGCGGGAGCCACAATCGTAGCCGAGGTTTTAGTGCCGTCGTCTCCCATAAAAGATTTACCAAAACAATAAAAACTTTAACACGATGAGTTCCTGGATCGTCGCTTTTTATATTTTCATCCATTGCGGATATAGTTTTTTCTCCTTTTAAATGAATTTACGTGAAAAAAAAAGACATATACATACGTTTCATTATATAATTTTTATATATATTTCTAATTAACAAACTTTCGAAATCAACTTTAAGTCAATTCTATAAAATTTGATTAAATGAAATACTTAGTCTCTACAAAAAATCAAATTATTCATTGAAAAGCCTTGCCTGGTAAGCATATTTTTTATTTATTAACCTAGCTAGATATAGGTTAAGCATATATTTATTGCTGAGATTTGTTACACATCATGAAATTCTTAACGGGGGGGGGGGGAATAATTTATTACGCTTATTTGATCAATACAACCTCTGGGTTTATCTGCAGAGAGCAATCATTTTACACAATAGCTTGGAACATTGAATGCGTACTTTTGTTATTTACTTCTTATCGCTTTTACGAAAATCATGTATTACGCCAATCTACGTTATATTATATAATATATTGGATTTTTGATTGATGGTTAAATAATTTGAAAGCCAATCCAATGGAACTGATTATCAAGTAATACACATTTTATTACGTTCATAAAAAACACAGACATAATCACAGACACTTATTTATATATACACACACACCCATTCATTTGTTATATTTTTCTGTATTATATTTTTTCACAGCTTACATTTTACTTCATTTCCGGAGGAGAGGAGCATTAACTTAATACACTTATCCAGGCTATAGTAAGAGGGTATAAACCATAATATTATTAAAAATCATAATAAAGAAGCTATTATATAATAACTGGCGTCCATTGCATTGTAACCATCAGCGGACAAGCTCGTTCATATATGTGCTTTGTAAAAAAAAAAAACATTTCGTTTATACACAATTTATGTTTATTATAAAGTGTAATTTCATTGCATATACAAAGACGGTGTGTTAGAGTGAATGGTAGTTATATCTTACTGCTCGCAATAGAAGTAGGAAAACATCTATTAAAGTTTGTCTCTCTGTTCTCAGAACGTCAGAGTAGCAATTCAACTTTTACACGTTTCAATAACTTCGACGTCCAATTTTAAGTTATTCTCCATTTCGGATTTACATATGTTGCTTGTGATCATCATCATTAACACAGGCCGCCAATCCACTACAAATCGTGCACCCTCAAAATTAAAATATTGTTATATTCATATAAAATTTTCATAATTCTGATCGGTTATTCTTATATATATATATATATATATATATATGTATATATATATATATATATATATATATATATATATATATATATATATATATGTATATATGTATATATATATATGTCGACGGGAAGTCGCTATGAAGGCAAATATATTTAAGAATCTTTTGTACAAAATCCTTATTTATCAAAAATAAGTGCAATAATTTAAGATCATTAATTTTAAGATAAATTATTAAGCGTTAAGTTTAATATAATAATTAACTATGGATAATTTTAATATTTGGCTAGAACGGAAGTACGTTGGTACGTTGGTTGGTTGTTTTTCACAACAAACTTGGTTATAAGAGACTGCTCTAAATTGATCGCATAAATTATAAGCAATAATGAATTATTCAACTTACAATTGCATTACATTTTATTAATGGCAAATAAAATGTGATGCATTGGTTTCTTTGTTTACCGGAAGTTCTGTGTATATATATATATATATATATATATATATATATATATATATATATATATATATATATATATATATATATATATATATATATATATATATATATATATACTCTCGCCTATCCCCGATGAAACGGCTCTTCATTAGTCGCTTATCGCCCTCGTGAGAATCAGGACGTAACGGGTGGCGAACCACGTCGCCGTCATTTTCAACAAATTAGGTATATTAAATTCGTTTTAGTGAATCCCACGAGCCGCAAGGGAGGATGTAGGTCAGCCCCAGCAGAACCCTGCATGCTGAGGTAAGGCACCATAGTACCCGGGGGAGCCCGATCCCGGGACGATCGGCTGAAGTTGAGACCGTATCTTAACAAACGTAGGATGCGTAAAGCCGAATATCGGCCTAGGTGGTGATTCTTGGGGAAGGCCTATTTCCAGCAGTGGACGCAGGCTGTTGATGGTGATGATGATGACCTATAATTACGTTTGAATCGAGTATGTTTGAGTCGGGTATGTCGTTTGGAAAAAATATTGAGAACCGCTGGAATAGAAGCTAACTATACCTTCCGTTTGACTTAACATGTGAATTATTTTTTCCCAACACATCCACTATTAGCTCAATTCGAACAGTCAATTAAAATTTTAATAATTTAAATAACAAACTTCTTTTTTTTTCACCAAGCCTACTATTTATTAAATAATTTCACTAGTGAGATAAATATATTTTACAATTACAACATGGGCATACGTTACTAACATACAATAATATTGAGTCGAAAATAATTAGCATTATACTGCGTTTAAGTTTAACGACATAATTAGAGACAATAAACTATTTTGATGTATGCATGTGGGGAAAAATAGTAGCCTCTACTCTGTATAAATTAACTTATTTAATAATTATACTCAATTTGTTCAATAATTAATAAAATAAGTACGTATCGTTTACGGTATATAATTAAGAAATTATTTCGAGTACAAAATGCCTATAACGCTTTACGGTTTTAAACCCTTTTACTGTTTATGATCCGATAATATTAAAACGCGTATACGCTTAGAGGGTTAATATGCTCATTTGTGCCACTAATTAGGTCTCTTTGATCGTTCTAACTGTAGGTTGCTTTTCTATTAATGATCTAAGTAAAGCCTCAATATCACGAATATTCCTAAATAAACTCGACTGGTACGTGGAAAATTTAAATATTAACCAAATATAGCCGTTATAATTTATATTTATATATAATATAATATATATTATATTATATATAATATATATTATATATAAATATATAATATAATATTAATATATTAGCCGGGGCTCCCCAGTATCTTCTTCCATTTGACCGCAATCAAAGTCGTGCGATCCGAATCGTCGATGACCAAGATCTCACCGATCGGCTTGATTCTCTAGCGCTGCGGAGACATGTCTCATCTCTAAGCATCTTTTACTGCTTCTATCATGGGGAGTGCTCCAAGGAATTGTTGGGAATAATTCCCGCCGCCGAATTCCACAACCGCACAACTCGCCGTATTGGAAAATTTCATTCCCACCATCTAGATGAGTGGCGATCTACTACGGTGCGTTTCTCTCGTAACTTCTTTCCACGCACCACCAGTTTGTGGAACCAGCTACCCTCGGCGGTCTTTCCGAAGCGATATGACATTGGAACCTTCAAAAAACAAGCCTATACATACCTAAAAGGCTGGCAACGCCTCCGCGACTCCTGCGATGTCGCGGTTGTCCATGGGCGGCGTTGATTGCTTTCCATCAGGCGACACGATTGCTCGTTTGCCCTCCTATCCATAAAAAAAATATGTTTAAGTGAAGAAGCGAAAAAAAATTATCTTACTTTCCTGAGGAGAGTACTTGTTAATTTGGAAAATTATTAACGTAAAGTAACATAATTCAGTACAAAAATGTACTTAATCGTTTTTTATTTATTCATTTATATTTATATGTCATCATTTACTTAATCGGCAATAAATCATTATAAATTGACTCTTGTCGTTTACAAATTAGAATATAAGAGTTAGTGAAGAAGTTTTAATTAAAGCAAGAAGAATATCTCGTCGGTTCAATGCTTGTTTTCCTTCTTGGATAATCATAGCAAAAAGTGCTAAAGAAGTTTACGCTTTCTTGCGTACTAAGCTACATAACTTTTATGCTAAGTGTATATACATAATAATCATAGAGCTGTCGCAACGTAGAATAGACTTGGGTCTATCAAATAATATACTATAAAATAATAGGATAATTTTACCGATTTAAAAGGGGTGGAGTGTCCACCGCCCTTAAAGGGTTCGAGTCGGTTGAGAATGCTTTGCGTAATTATCATATTTTGATCATTACATTTATTGTGAATGTAACAAAGTCTTCAGGTATAATCTTTTCATAAATATTTCCGACATTTTTGTATCAAATAATGTAAATTTATTTTGTTTTTATCTGCTTGAGAGAGCTTTATAAATAAGCCATTAAAATCGTGAAAAAGAGAATCATTACATTATTATTCTGATACTGCATCGATCACTATTTTTTAAAAGTACAAGGATTTTGTGACCGAAATTATCTCTATAAATCGCTAGTTCCTGTGAATATTCAGATGCGGGTGTTTTAGGAAAACTAAATTGACACAATTCAATGATATTTTCTGATAAATTTATTTTCTACCCACAGATTTTGAAAGGTAAATTCGGTAACGCTGCAGCTCATAATCGATGATAATTGCAATAGCTTAAAATAGAGTTATAAAATCTATAGCTTTTATTTTAAGCTGATTTTTGCTTTGGTTTCTGACTCGTATTCTTAAATAATAGGGAAATAACTCTTAATTTTAAATACAATTCTTATAAATTGTACACTTTTCAATTTTAAATAAGAAATATTGAACTTTTGTTTATCCTCCTTGTCACCTTACACCATATGTTTCGTAACCGTGACCTATTTCGTATTTCATTATTATTCGTATAAACATTCAAATTTAGCGTTATTTTAATGCGATTGGCTTTTATATGCAGTTGTATGAATATCTTTTCTATAGTTAGAGTTCTAACTATAGAAAAGATATTCATACAACTGCCAATAGCAGAGGCCTCTTTCAAACGCTCATACGCTCCGTCCAATCACAAGACACCGTCGGCTTGTAGCAGCGCCCCCTTGCAGCTGCCGGAGAGAGTCTCAACGGCACGGTCACCGGTGCTTGATGTTGTGCTAACTGAAATTAATAAAGTACTATAAAACTCACAAAATATACACATGTCTGCACGTGAACCCGTTTAAAACATATTTGTGTGTATGTTAATAAATAACGTTAAGTGTTAGAAGAAGATTGGTAAGGATTTCTTGTCTTTACTCTGGCGCTTGCTTCAGGAGGAACGTACGTAGCTGAACTTTAGTCAATTCTTATTTAGACAGATATTTAGACAATCCAGCCTTTCATATTTCTTAATTCTTGCTCCTGTAAAAGTGTGCGACTAATTGCGCACACCTTATGATATCTTTTTGTCACATATATTGTCCCACAACTGAGCACGGGAGAGATTCGTTTATTTATATTCCTTTAAATAGATCTGAGTTATGCATAAATTAATTTAGATAGGGAAATTGAACTCGGGATCATTGACCTATTTGATTATATATTATTGTTGATATTTTTATCTTATTTATTTTCGAGGAGTTCAGTTTTTTAATTAGTAAAAGTTACAGTTGTTTCGATTCTGTGTATAAAATAGATTTTTGATTCAAAGTTTGTTAAAACAAAGATCATAACTTTCACACAGGGTGGCACAACGAGGTAAACTTTCAATTTATGTTACTTTGAAGAACAATTTACCCTTGTTACTTTAATACTATTTATAAATCCTATTGCCGTAATTTCTAGAAAACGAACGATTCTGAGCTTAAAATTATTAGTTTTTTAAAAAAAACTTTGACCAAAATTTATTAACTAAAGATAATAAAAATAATGGAGGTAATCGCGTTACTTTTAAAAATAGATTTTCTCAAATATTTTTAAAGAATGTATTTTTAAATCTTACGTCACATTTAACTCTACATATGTCTACTAAAATTACAATTTGATGACCTTATTACTAAAATTAATTTTAGACGACTTACTAAAAAGCACGATCTCTATGTTGTAGCTTTCGGAGTCAATCGTCGTGGGTTTGATTCTTGCATTAAGATGAATATATATGTATGGCCTAGAAGCGTTTATTCCAAGTATAGAGTTCCATCAATTCCTATTAAACAAGCATAGTAGTAGGGTTAATGACCAACCTCATTGGCCCCGAGCCCGGGTGTGGGATATATAAAAATGAATGTAATAATCTGCCTCTAAATTGGGGGTGTTGTAATCCCCGCACTTATCGGATGGATCTAGGATCGCAGATTGGTTTTTATTACACGGGTAGAAGCATATGCTGGAATAGAATATAACCACCACCACATTTCTAACTGTGGGTGTCTGACGAGGCAACCACATGATCAATTTTTTTTTTAATTTTGTTTCATTTTTTTTTATCCGTATAAGAAGTCAAACGATAATTAAGAACGAATCCAAATAAAAGTTAGTTCATAAGCTTTAAATTTTAAAGTCTATTATCTTTGACCTTTACGTACGTTCCCATTAATTAAATACCATTTAACATTATCCTAACAGCTTTTGTCCGGGTGTACTATCGTTTATGTAAATGGGTTTTCTTTTGCATTTTAATTGTATGGTCAGTTATTAAGTTAATCGACAACTTAGCGAGGAATTTTCAAGGTCTATTTGAAAGGATAGCTTTTTTATATAGAAGTATGGAGCAAAAGAGTAAATGAGTCACCAAATGATAAGTATCCCCGCTGCCCGTGGACTTGTGTAACACAAAGAGCATTCCAGATACGTTACCTACCTTAGAGTAAGAATGTGAGTAATGAGGAAAAAGAAGGGGAAGAAAAAAGTAAATGATGTAAGAAGGAATATGGTCTCCGAATTTCTGCACTCAACGTAAAATAACTAATTCCGACATTCTATAAGAGTATGGGTCTTCCCTGGTCAAGCCAGCAGATTCACGCGTGACTCTAACACGTAGTTAGTTAGTAATAGGCACTTGAATTGATAGGCCATTAATTTTTTATACATAAAAGTATTAGAACTTTTACACATTTACACATTTACACATAAAGACACACACACACACTTAATTAAACACACACACACACACACACGTAATTATAGTATCGACTATATATTTAGAATATTCATTATTCAAACTTTAAAATTAATACCCAAATCTTACATTTCTCTTCTATCACTTGTCGAAATAAATTTAATAACGGCCTCAAATCGAAGTAAAAAATATTTTAACCTAAATAACTTCGAATTATTATTCTTTCATCGTATCGTTATTCTGTGATGGGGTTTTGAGAGTTGACGTCAAACAATTCAAATAAATCGCAATCAATTTGTATTTATAAACTTTGCAATCCGAATGTAAATTGGTTTTGCTCGGGATTTAAATTTGAAAACAAAACAAATTTTACAGATTAATATTTCAATTTTTTTGGATAGCATTTCCACAAAAATTATATTTCGTGATTGGATAGGAGATAGTTTGTTCCAGTAAAGGAAAAGTCTTAACTAGATGAAATTATTTTATTTCTACGTTCCTTGATTTTATGGCATCTTTGTTATGATCGTGATTGTGATTGAAAATACACGATCATTACCCAATTTACTACTGTTTCTCTTATAAATATATTTGGAGATAAGTAATCCAACAATTTTTATTAATTACCCGAATGTTTTCTTTCTGTGGAATATTGTATTGTCCAAACACATTTACGTAACAATTTTATGAATGAAAAAATATAAATGAAACAATAATGTTTACTCCGATCCCTTTCCCCAGTAATTACATTTCGTGAGAAAATGACAATTCAAAACGATTCGTAATGGATTTCCACATAGTAATGGATTTCCGCAAAGTAACGCCTGACTCCATTAATCATCGTAACGAAAGTAAGTAAATATTTAGTAAGTATACAAGTAAATGTAAATTAGTCACCACTTACATGACGAAATATATTCAAAGCACTATTTTTTAATTAAAACAAATATTATGAAACAGCTCAAGCACTCTTTGAGACATTGAAAGCGCGCTAGATATTTCCATAACATTCTAATTTTCCTCTTAACCGAAAATGCCCGCGCAAATTTTTTAACTTTTTCTTTTCATACTTAAGTGTATAACGCGGTGCTTGTCCCCAGTTATTCCCTCAAGCATCCTTCATAAACATAAGAGTTTATAGCGAGCTAGTAAATGCGGTCTTTGGATTTTTGAATTTTTAAACTCAAATACCAAAGCATTCGCTATATAAATGATTCGGTTAAGGTAATATTGTGACAGCATTTATTTTTTAAAAATCTCTATTTTTAATACTAATAAATTAATAATACACTTCGCGTTTTACAAGTAAAATAAATTTGATTTGGTAGTAATAGTTGTTTTTTTTTTAAATATCAATAAAGAATTAAGAAATATAATAATATTCTCAGAAAGTTATGTAATAAAACTGCGTTAGTTTCACTGTTATGTCTATAAGTCTATTATCTTTTTGGACGATCTAATTGGCTCGATTTCGGAGTCCATGGTCCTTTGCTCAATTCTCAATTCTCAAATTTTCTGTAGATCATGGATAAAAATGATATCTATGATCTACAGGAATTTATTACTCACGTCTGGGCACCGTTGCGAGGTAATGACCATTCGCCAAGAAATGGGGAGGTCCGTGCCCATAAATGGAACATACATACATATGGGCTGTGAAAAACAAAGATCTAAGTAGGTTATAGAAAGAAAGTTTTACATTAAGTAACGAAAAAATACAATGTTCTCTTTTTAATAAACTCAATCTTAAGAGACATGTCACACTGTAAATAGAAAGTTATTTATATTTATAGCAACCACTAGAGATAAACTGTCACAAAACAGTGCTTTTTCAATATTATGTGTGACAATGATAAGAGACTCTATTACAGCCTTTTAGACCCAACGATCGCAATCCATACAAATAATTCATGATAGCGGCTGACACTTGTCGAATAGTTTTCACGCCTCACAAGAAAAGCTACCCTGTTTATTAAATTCAATATATATTATACTCGTAAATATGTATGTATAGAGGTAACTGGCACAATGGTTAAATTAGCACTTTCGGAGTCAATGGTGACTTATTGAACTCCCACATCTATAATAATATTCTATATATTAATATTTTGTATCCAAAATGATAAATAAATTTCTATATATTAATATTTTGTATCCATATTATTACATTAACGTTTTCCATTATGAAAGAGCTTCGCTTCAAACAGTTTAAAGACAAGTCGATTGTGCAAGTGTTATTTAAGATATTTGGACAGGTCATGCGGAACAAAATCTTAGTGGAACAATAAATGATACAAGGAAGAGTAGAACGTACTCACTGCCGATTATCCACAAGATGCACGCACAGACTTCATCAAATCATCTACTAAGCGTTGCGTTGCCGACTGTACACGCAGTGCGACACATAGTAAGAGATGGAGAAGCCTACTGTTAGCCTGTCGCTACTAACTTATTAGATAATCAATGACTATAACCACTCCGTGTAGACTTGAGGAGGAGAGGCTATATATATATATATATATATATATATATATATATATATATATATATATATATATATATATATATATATATATATATATATATATATATATATATATATATATATATATATATATATATATATATATATATATATATATATATATATATATATATATATATATATATATATAGCGTGGTGGATTGCTATCAATTTCTTCACAAATGGGAAGGCTCAGTGCCCAGCAGAAGAACATATATAGGCTGATAACATACATAAAATATATATAATACGAGTAAGTACAAAGTAATATAACTAAGTAATTTTTATGTAATATATTCTTGGTATTTGATTGGCCTTTTTAAGGCTGAATGAATGCCTATTTATTAATATTTAGCAATAGAAATGAATTGAATGAGGTATATAATTTGAATTATAAGTTTTAGTAATTTTCAGCTAGTTGGCGTCTTTGATGTTTGGAATTTATAACTAACTATATACATAATTAAAAATCATTTATAATCATTTACGAGTATAATTAGAGTAGTAAAAAGAACTGAGTAAGCATTATCTTAAATATAGTTAAATTATTCACAATGCCGGCAAAATTAACTTATCCATGTCGGAATAGCTTCAAATAATTTAAATTTGCCTCCCAAAGAAACTTCCTAACCACAACAGATGAAAACATTGAAGTTTACGAAATTATTTAATTGCTTTAAATTTCAAAACTAATATTTATAATAAATAAAATTTGTATTGTAGCTGCCGGCATAGAACAGAACCACCTTGTTTCTTCCCGTGGGTAGGCGTATAGTCACGCGGAATCACAACGTTAGGATCTTGAGGGGCGATTCTCAATTGAAATTCGCACTTAAACTTTTAAACTTGAAATTTATTAACAAAGAGATTTTTCTAGACAATGACTACACTTTCCTCGGCGAACATGGTAAGGATGAGATGTTTTACATTGTTTTAAAAATATCAAGTTTATTATTTTTAAAAGAAATAATTTAGGGGTATTAAAAGTATTTATTACAGTTCGATGCGACTATGTGATAGAATAGACAGTAGCTTAGCAACAACTTCTGTTTGAGAATAAAAACTATTCTGCGAATCCCCAATCCGCACACCAAGCGTAAGATTACGTAGCGTAGATTACGGCATCACCACTCAATTTGAAGAAGGCAAATCTCCATCAGAGAACAATATTACTACTAAAGAAAATATTTTTTAATTTAAATAATAAAAATTTGCTTCTAAATAATTATATTTTATTACTGTATTTAATGATTGTCGTCTGTTAATTGATAATTACTTCAATATTTTGGTTGAATTTTACTACACTTTAAAGTTTATTACATTGTAATTGGAAAAAAAGAAGGTTAAAGCAAATCTATGGAGGTCTTTTCGCCGTCTAAAAAGACCACATTAAGAAACAGCGATAGAAGTGACATTGTTCGATTCTATTCAATTATTAGATTATGGCAAATATCAGTGAATTCTGCAAGACTCAAGTCAGTCATGGGAGTGACACAATTGAATAAAGATATAAAAAAAAACATAAGAATAACAGAATTACCTTTGACAAACGATATGTTATTTGTTATGTGAAAGAAACAAATAATTCGAAATTGAAGAACATAAACTAACTTATTTACTTTTATGAACATACCGCACATAGTTAAATTGAATGAGACCAGACGGGAACACGAGTATATCATCAGATCTGACATGAAATGATCCTTCAGCTTCACTCGAGGAAGCTGAAGGATCATTTCATATCAGATCTACTTTACGATCTACTTCGAAGAGATAAAAGTAGTTGTTGCTACAAGTAGGTACTTTTGGAACTCGTTGGAATAAATATGTATATAAACCGACTAGTCTGCTTGGGTTTTAATTGGTACATCTTCCTCCGAGTCATGAGGTGAGGCAACAAGCCATAAATACAGCTCCTCACGTTTCGAAACTTACATCCCACTAGAATAATTATCGCCATTTTAACTTTCGTGCGACAAATTATGTCGAAATTTACATAAAAAAATATAAAAGTTAAATTAGAAACTCAATAAATTTAGTGTAATGATCCAGCTTTTTATATTAAAAGTGATAAAACAACAAAGAGCTTTTGGGTAATTACGGCTAATGAAGCTTGTGCTGGAGTTCTAAAGTTTATTTAACTTCAAAGAATTCTTTGCCAATGAAAGCCAATGTCAAAAGACGATATAAAACTTGAAAATCATAATGAAGTCTTTCGTCATTAATAAATAATTCCGACAGCTGCTTTTTTTTGTAATTAAATATGTAATTATCGGAAAACAATATATATATATATATATATATATATGTATATAT
The DNA here is from genome assembly GCA_031353405.1 of Baronia brevicornis. NCBI lineage: Eukaryota > Metazoa > Arthropoda > Insecta > Lepidoptera > Papilionidae > Baronia > Baronia brevicornis. Next base: position 57,489 of record JASFAT010000827.1, read on the forward strand.
ATATATATATATATATATATATATATATATATATATATATATATATATATATATATATATATATATATATATATATATATATATATATATATATATATATATATATATATATATATATATATATATATATATATATATATATATATATAGTAGTAGAGCCACGCTGCAGACGAATACTTTGTCAAGAATGGCATAATATTTGTCTGTAGCATGAATTGGCCGGCTCGCAAGGGGAAGCACCACACTCCCGCAGAAAACCGGTGTCTAAGTGGTAGCTTACCTACTGCGCTTCGTATGGTGAGCAGCCGAGTTCCAGATGCCCAACACCCTCCGCCCTCCCTCTACCCTCCCATTCTCAATCCCATAATGACACTTTGCTTAAAGGTCGGCAACGCTTCCGCACTGCCTATAGCGCTACGGAAGTCTATGGGCGGCGTTGATTGCTTGCCATCGGATGACACGCCTCCTGTTTTGCCTTCCCATCTATAAAAAAACTGTTATTATTATTAAAGGGGAGAGCCTATTCCTTTTTTGATTTATTTTATTTATTTATAGTATAAAAAACAACAGGAACATTTTTTTTTGTGTTTGAACAATTCTAAAAAAATATGCGCATCAGTCACGATCAGTGATGTCCCTGTATGTATTCCAATTACCTTCTGAAGTACTTCGAAATGTCGGGAATCTTCAAGTCACAGAATATATTATATTAAAGTTCTAGACGTTTATTGCGCAAACACAAAAGGAAGTCAGTCGAACGATGCTTCCTTTGTGCCACTGAAAATTGCTTCGGAGATCGGTGAGCGTAAAAACATTCGTATGACGGGTATACAAAATATATACGAAATAAAACACAGAATTTTTAAAAGTAACCGTACAAACATATGAGTTTTTTTTTTCGTGTCGTAATGGGTGTTTGGTTTCGTTAAAGGCAGTTCATTAAATGCTGTCTTTAGACATCTGCTCTGTTTATGATTTGATCGAAATTTATTAAAAATTATTAAAAAATTTAAATAGTTTATGGTGTCTTCAGTTGCCTCTTTTAGATTGGACGCCTTTTGATTTTTATAGATCTATGATTGTTAATACTAATAGGATGCTTAGTGTAGATTGAACAGATGTGTTATTAGTTCTTCCTTTGCAATCCTTAAAAAAATGTATTTTGAGTTGAAATAGAAAGAAAGAACATTGTGAAAGAGTCCTACTATATTATATTCATGTTTTTTTGTTTCTTAATGATTGGTATGAAAAATGACAATTCAGCAAGTATCATTTGTGTTATTAAAATAACTTCTTATGTTATATGACAAATATAATTTTTATTTTTTCTATTTCTATTATTTAAAGTTATTTGAAGCTAGTTTAAGCCTTAAAGTAATTCGTCTTTTCGAACACGGGTATTTATTTCAATTGTACATTTCATTTTTAACTATAGTCCTATTTAACATTAATAAATTTATGATATTATAGGTTAATCTCTAAATTTTAAAACACATACAAATGACTCTAGATTTATTCATTATCCATTTTAATGTGAACCCAAATCACGTAAGCCTGTACCAACATTTCTCTTCGTCGATGAGATTACGATAAATCCCTGCGTAATTGTTATGAAAATCCGCAACTCAAAGTGTACACGTATGAACTTTTTCATATAAAAATTATTCTGAGCCCTTAACTTAATTTAAGATATTTTTTTCAAATAGAATATTTATTTATTTATATTTGCTGTAACAAAGAAAAAATAATGATAATACTGGTTTACAATCTCTAATGATATACATATTAATACCTGAAAATATTCGTGGGATATAATGCGTATGCAGGAATTGAACTCGCGACCACTAGATTTCGACTTTTTAACAACATAGAAAATAACAGACATTAAACACATTTCATAAGTCTAATAAACATTTTTTTATTGCTTTAAATATACTTTTTTATAGTCTTGAATATTTATTACAACAGTTATTATTGTTCAATTTTGAGATAGCTAGATCATAGATTGCTTTGTATCGGACGTCTCAAAATATTTATAATATTGAATATTTAAGAAATTATTTTGTATTGGATAAGAACTGAAATGGAAATGGATTGATAACGTTTGTTGGAGTGACCGAAAACCGTTGGAGTATGTTGGGTAAGAAGAAATACTGAAGTGAACATTGCATTTTGGCAAACGTAATGTCCAACTCCTACCCCCTCCTCTTTAGATGGTGCGATTATCCGTCGAAAAACAAGCTAGGCGGCGCGCCTTGAAGAAGCTATATCCAGCAGTAGACTAGTTGATAAATATCCTTAGGTGCTGTGCTAACTGTAGTGTTAATTTTTTTTATTTTATTATATAATACATTACATTATTATATAAGAAACGGCATACACCAACATAAATTAAGTTCTTGCGTATTCCATCGTGATGAGGTGTGGGTGTATGTATAGTGAGTGCGTGTGCGCAAGTTGCGTGTGTATTTGTGGGTAGTTTGTGTGTTTTGTGTCAACCGCCGACACTGACGTAAGTGATTTCGATATAAGCGTTTTCAAATGCAAACCTTATCGAAACGAGTTTGAACCATAAACAACTAAAATCCTTGTTTGTTCGCTCTCCACTCCACTCCATTCCACTCCAAGTTTATTACCACGGTTGTTGGTTCTCTAGTAAAAGTAACCAGCCCATGCCCATCACGTCATTTATAACATAATTCTTTATTTTCTATGATGAAATTTATATAATACTACGCCAAGTCGAAAATTGTAGGTTTACAGGAGGAGCTTCTAACGAAAGAAATGTCGAAATTTACTGGTTGAGTAGTTCAATTATTATTAGTTAAAACTGCATAATATTATTATATATATTTATTTGTTAGTTTTTCAATTTAAATTAAATTAGCGGGGTATTCAATTGAAAATTAAGTTGGCATAGTATTCCTTGGAGGTATCGATATAAAATAAGTGAAAATTATCTTGATACATCAATTCCTTTTCATTTTAAACCAGCGAACCGTAAAAATTAAGTAAATTGTCTAACTAACGAATTCACTCCAGTAATCTCTAAATCAAATGTTTCTTAAGTAATTCCTTGAAGACTTTAGCGCGAGGTTGAGCGGTGTAACAGTAACTTCGTAACTTCCACTTAATGTTTGTTGTGTTTTGCACTGGTGTGGAAATAATGTGAGCTCTGAATTTACAATGAAGAACGGGGCAACAGACGATTTATTTATTATTAGTTATAGAACAATCAGTATTAGATTTTTATTAATAACTCAACAGATTAAAACTTTCATCATTACCATCTGGATGAGTAGCGATCAAGAATGGCGTGTTTTCCTCAGCAATTTGTAGAATTAGACACTGAATCAATAGATACTCAAATAAGAAGCCTAAAGTTCAATTCTCCTCCAATATCTAAAGTATGGCGCATATATTTTTTTTAACAGCCCATATATGTCCCACTGCTGAGAACGGGCCTCTCCATTTCTAGAGGGATGGACGTAAATCCACCACGCTTTTCTAATGCGGATTGGTGGGATACACATATTTATTCCGATGCGGGAATCAAACCCGCGACCATTGACTTCGCGGGCGGAAGGCCCCGCCACTGAACCACGTGGTCGTATACAATATATTTGGACGGCGTTAAATATTTCGTTACATATTTATTGAAAATATTTGGACGGCGGTAATTATTTCCGATCATGTGATACGCTTGGTCATTTGCCTTCTTATACTATAAAATATATTGTTTAAATATTTGTGAAAATTTAGAGTATCCAAAAGTTAACAAAACATATAGTATGAACTGTACAACAATTAATTCATTGGCATTAATATCAATTAATGCTTTTGAATTAATTGTTGTGGATCTAAATCATATTAATAGTATAATCTTAATCATATTAATACATTAATATTAAAATCATTTAATATTAATGTATTAATATTAAAATCATTTAATATTAATATATTAATATAATTAAGATTATATAATACTATTAATATGATTTAGATCCATCTATGGCTACGCATGATACGCTACGCGGGTTATACGAGCTACGTAGAATACGATGCGTATAGTAAAACGTTGCTATGCCATATTAAGCAATTTGTTTCTCAGCCACAACACAAGTAAAGTAGCTCTAGCGTGTTGAACTTCTTAGACACAAGTTACTCGTAAACTTACTTCTATGATACCGTCTAATAACTAATTCATATTTACTTATTGCGAAGACTTGTATTAAGAGATTACTTTGGACTGTTTGATCTAATCAGAAAGGGTCACTGTGCTGTATAGCCGTTTGTTACACTAATAATATAGCAGTTTTAATTTCGAAATAGATGTAACGGTTAATGTTTTTTTTTTTTCGGCGAAAATATGAGTCCATTAGATTTTTCGATTAGAGAAGAAAAAATAAAGTACTTTGAATTATCGACTTCTGCAAAAGACAACGATGATATTATATTGAAATTGTTTGAATGTTACAGTTTAAATCATTTTTTTCTATTTCAAGTACTATAAAACTACTCCGCATGGGTAATAAGAGGTCTAGAAATGTATAAAATGTAGCTAGTTTCCTCAAGAAAATAAAAATAAAATTTATTATTTTGTATCTTTCAGTGTTCAAATATAAAGAATGACGCTCAATTCAACTTGTCGGTCGACTCGTTCATTTTTAAGGCTCAGTAATATTGTTACGGTTATGTTCTTCGAAAGAAGCGCTTACAGTGCTGTTACAGAAGCGTAAGTGAAAGTAAGAAGACGTGACAGTAATATCTAACACTACTATTATAGAATGAAAGTTATTTTAAAGACGTGTGTTACTTTAGTATTAGATATTGTTACTTTATTGTTGGTCTAGCCTTGCTGCGGAGAATTTTCATTTACAGTCAGTCAGTCATAACATACTTATATCTGACGACTTAAATGGCTTAGTGACGAAGTTACCGCTTTCGGGTAGCCGTGTTTCCAATGCCCTATTATTTATTAATCTGGACCACCTGATATTTCAAAGTTATGATTAAAACTGATGCGAAAATAATTTATTTTTATTGCTAAATCAAAAGCTTTTTGGTTCAGTTCTATGTAATACTGACAAGGTAAACCGATGTATAACTTCGACTAGAACACATTTGGCAGCGACCTCGCAGGTCATTTGTGTGTGCGATCAATAATGATAGATTTCTCTTCCAATTGGCCATATAAGGACGCCTTCATTCTGGCTCTGATCCAACCTGTCAGTTACAGACCAGTTTTCAGGACGTTTATTATTGTGCACGACTGAAATTAAATATACGACGATTTAGCTCAGTTTAGTAGTAACCGCTTTTGAAATCAACAATCGCTGGTACAAGTCCCGCATCGGGATAAACATAAGTATGGCGTACAAGGTGTCTCGCTAATCAGGCTTGGTCAAGCGTAGTGGGTTAATGTTTGTTCATCCACATATCCGGAGATCCGTACCTAACAGTGGGACATATATATATACATATATATATATATATATATATATATATATATATATATATATATATATATATATATATATATATATATATATATATATATATATATATAATACCAGGCCATAAAACAACCCCTATAATAATAATAAAAAAAGGCTTTTATTTTGAGAAAATCCCTAATCTTAATGTACCTTTTGGCATAGGCCTCCTCCAACTCCTTCAGTTGCTTTCTATCTTCTGCTACTCTTGTTTCGCATGGTCTTACTGTTATTTTGAGGTCATCCTCTCATTTGCCTTCCTCCTCACTGGGCGACCACGTTTCCTCTTGGGATCCCTTGGATACCGAACTGTGGCTCTATTTCCCTAGGTTACATCATATAGTGTAAAACAACTCATAACAACCTTAAATTATATCCAATTTTCTTAATTTATATTCTTCTTATAAGAGTTCCTTTCCGACTTGCCAAGGCAGCACAACTTTCCTCGTCCTTCGAGAGGTGCAACAGTTCTGGAGCGCTCACCATCCCGATCCACTCCCTGATATTACGTAGCCAAGACTTTCTTCCACGACCAACTTGACTTTTCCCATCATGATCAGTTGCAGCAACTTGTACCTGTCATTTCTCATGATATGAGCCAGGTAAACAACTATTCTACCTTTGGTGGTCTTCGAAAGTTCACATTTTTGTTTGACTTGTCAGAGAACCTCGTCATTGGCCACTTTTTGAGTCCAGCGAATAGCGAGAATCCGTCTATATGTCCACATTTCGAGCCTCACATCCAAAGAACGGGCCAGATGTAACAATGGAGCATTCTAATGCGCAAGGAAAGTTTGAGGTTGTTTTCAAAGTATTAGTTTCATCTTGTTGAAAGAGCTACGATCGATTTCAATACAGGTTTTTATTTCTTATTTGTTTATGTATTTATTTTTAATTTATATAATATTAATTTCCTTAAAGTTGAAATTACGTTTTGAAACTTCATAAAAAGCAAGTATGCTTTTTAAGCGATTTTAAATTACCCATTAAATAATGTATAATTCTAATATTTTGTAAAGATGTCAAAAAATTCAGAGCAATAACGGTACGAAAGTTGAGAGGCCTTTCATCCTTTGATGTGACACTTAAGTGATTCATTAGTACACCGCAAAATGTAGCAATGTTTTGACTCGCTCGCTACTTCCTTGAAGGCTCGAGCTAACGGCACTAGGTAATGTTGCTAACGAGGACTTGAAGACACACTTCGTGTGATTGACGTCATCAGCCGGTCTTTGTGCTACCGTAGTTACACGCTAAAATATACATCAGTTATATATTTGTCAAATATTCAGCGATTTCAACTAAGACATATAGTTGACATTTACGCCTTAGTGTAATTTTTCTATTTTCTATTCCTTACAGCACTTAATCGTCTTTAGTAATCGATGGTTGTATTTAAATTTTATAAAATGTCTTTGTTTTTTTTACAGCCCATATATGTCCCATTGCTGAGCACGGGGCTCTCCGTTTCTGGAGGAACGGACGTTAACCCACCACGCTTGTCCAATGTTGATTGACGGGGTTACTAGACTCGGAATAAATATTTGTATAATCCATATATTTATTCCGATGCGGGGATCGAACCCGAGACCATTGACTCCACACGTGGAGGGCCTCGCCACTGAGCCAATTGGTCGTCATGTCTTTGTTGCTTGTTACTTAATAAATGAACAATGATATGGTAAAGCCGCACTGCAGTAATATTTCTCTCATAATTTATAGACCAAATGTTTTTAGTTTATTAGAAAATTTTCACTTAATATTTTACTTTCCAAATATTTAATAATAATTATTTGTACTTACAATAATACGTACTTGTTACTACAAATTAAATAATAATATGTACTTTCCAAAACAATATTCTAGTATTTTTTAAAGCGAGTTATCAAAATTATATTAGTTAATATTGATATAGTTGAAGTATACCGTTGAAGTATAGCCTGACTGAGTCAGGCTTTAGTAGAGGCTATTCGGCCTATCTTAAGGCAATGGGCAGAACGGCCCTAATACCACCCTGACCAGGACTTGCAGTAACGGATCGGGGGGTCTGTAACTCACTAAGGTCCTGAGCTGAAGAACGCCCTTAGTGTTTCGGGGCGTTTTTAGCGAAGGTGGAGGCCTTCCAAATGAAGACGGGGTCATAAAGGCTGCACTGTCGGGATTGCGGATCTGAGCCAAGCGTCCCCGTGACCTCAATAGAAGTGACGCGTAAAAACACCCAAGGGGTTTTAGTCGGTAAAACGAGTCCGACATAACTCTCCGGCCTCCCCCAGGCTGAAGTGTATCCATAAAGGATTTATCCCTGGGATAAAAAAAAAAGTATACCCACTCAACATTTTCTTTCTAGGTTGAGTACACAGTTCTATATAATTACCACAGTCTCGCAGAAAACGCACTACTGTAGCTTATTTTGTAGTGTATTTCACTTATAACGCCATTGTAATTCGTTCGGTGAGCATTAATTACCAAAACGCAAACCCCTTCCTTCACTTCCTCTTACTTTCTTCGCCTTTATCCACATTTATACTGAGGTAGGCAACACACCAGGCAGTGTTTTTGATGTCGTAGATGTCAGGGAACTGCATATTCGTTCGCTTGCTTATTCTATAAAAAAACTGCTTTAAAATTAAGTTTTTTTATACAAATAAAATTCAAAACATTTTTCTTTTGAAGCTTTTTCCTTTAAGACTAGTTTATTTTATTATTCTTAACTTTCTGTGTATTAGGTACATAAATGTTGCTTTCCATATTGTGCATTTTTCTTCGCATCTCCTACAAAAAATATGACGCATCAAAATACTTATGTGCATCTGCTACAAGCAATAACTGAGGCATGGCACCCATTTTTAACGATATGACAGTTAATATTGTTCATGAAATAAAAGCGATATAGGTTATCCCACCTTCTCCAACAACTTTTTAGTACCAATTACTAACACAATAAATTTGATCAATAGAATTACACGTTACTTTGGAAAAGCCATTATCAAGATGGAAAGTCAAAACGTTCTTTTTAACGATCTACGGAAACAAATTAGAAAAATAATATTGTGTTCATTTCATTTAGTCTTGCTTGTTAGGCTATATTACAGTCAGACAGTACTCTGTAAAAATGTGTAATTGAATTTTAAAAATAAAGAATAATAGTATAAATTGTACGGACTAGCGATTGATAAGCAAAAAATATGTTTTTTAATTTTCTATTTTTAATTTTTAATCTTAGCAAAGAAAATTTGGACTTTTCATCTCTTAAAGTAAATTTAAGATACCTTATATCTTTTTTCGAATAAAATGTCATTTGATATCAGATGTCGATTTCATGTGCCTTCAAAACTACTCTGCGGCATTAAGATTTCCTTAAAGAGTTTTCTGCTATCGCATTTTACGAAGTACATGTATTTAAATTGTATATAAATTAATTTTCACATTACGAGCTCTAGGATTCCTGTTCTTCTGTTCCGTAGAACTTTCTTTAATGTACTGAGTTACTAGAGCAAATTATATAATTTAATTTGAAAGAAAAAAGATGTTATACTGAAAAGGTAACCCCTTCCGAATATTCGACCCAAGAGGTCGCTTTTTACTTTGCTTCCACTAGCACCTGAAGTCCATTAACTAATTATGTCTCTAATTGTAAAGCAAAGTCAAAAGTAAATTGAAATTGAAAATAAGATTTGTTACTTTGTGTTCTGTAATTGTGTTATAATATGCATTCAAATGCATTCTTAATGTGATTAATATGAAATGAATTATACTTCATAAGAAAATCTCTTTTTATTTCTTTAATTATAAAATTATATGGCTCAAGGTGGCTGGTAGAAACTGGATGCGTAAAGTCGGAAGTTGGGCTTAATGGTCACCTGGAGGGAGATTTAGGTCCAAAAGTGGACTGCCGCAGGTTGCGAACTGATCAGAATTTTATATCATCGTTAATAGCTTCTGATATTCTACTGACAGATAGATCTCCCTAAAAAAATTGCCGTAGTCATGATAATCCCGAGGATTAACAGAATAATACACATGCAAGTTAAAATTACTACAGAACCGTTATGAGCTGCATAGTTATACCGATAGTTATATATCATATGACTACCGAGGATGTCTAAATTTGCAATCGCCACCAATATCAGTAGATTGAGGTAGGTGAAGCAAATGCCGATTATGACAAATAAAAAAGTACAAGGAGGCCCTCATTTGCTACTCATATATTTACTTTCATCTCTAGGCTGTGTCTCACAAGTATCAGCTCCTTCTATTTGACTACATCCAAAAGAGAATGTGCCGAATTTCTGATAGGCTCGATCTATTATCTGTAGGCACAGATGTATCATCTCTCTGCGTACTATATTGAATTTATTATGGCAAATGATCTGAGGATTTATTTAGTCTCCAACCATTCGCACATTGGACTGCGCGCCACAGGATAAGGTTCCATCCCCATCTACATCACAAATGGCTGGTCATGTGCCATCTAGTTGCGTTTCTACCACGAAGTATACAAATATGGAACGATTTGGCACCTACGGTGTTCCATAGTAACAATGTTCAAGAAAATGTAAAATTCAAGGAACGAGCGCATATGTTCGCAAAAGGCCGGCAACGCATCTGAGATACTTCAGGCGTTTCGGATGTCTATGTTTGGCGGTGATTACAAGTGACCACACCGTATGTTCGTTTCCTTGCTCTGCTAAATAAAATACGTAAACATCAAGCATCCTTTCAACTAATTATTTATATTTGTCAGCGAAAAGAACTACATAAATCAGGACTTTTGTTTATAATCTGAAATTAAGATAAATATTATATGGACAGTCAAAAGTTTTACTTAGCTAAGATCCGCGACAAGCAAAACAATAACAGACAACCGAAAAGTCAGTCTTGTGTCTTCCGTAAAGTATTACTATACCTGAAGATGCCTCGTGTTGGGGCGAAACACGTGTCGTTTACAAGATGGAAAAGTGATAGTGTGTGTTTGGCGTTGTGTATAGTGGTTGGTGGGTGGAGAGTTGATGGCCGATTTTCGGTAAGTTTTTGGTTTAAGTTCCAAATAAATCCACTAAACTCAACGGAAAGACACACATTATTAATTTTCTGTTATTGTTTTGCTTGTCGCGGATCTTAGCTAAGTAAAACTTTTGACTGTCCATATAGTGATGGATTTCCGCAAAGTAACGCCTGACTCCATTAATAAGATAAATATTATTTCATATATTGTAGTAAATATAGATCTTTTAAATGCTGCTGTCTTATCATCATTATCATCAGCTTGCAGCAATTAACTGCAGGATATAGAACTCCCTTAAGGCACGCCACCTAGCGATATCTGAGACTGGACGCACACAGTTACTTCCAGCTACCCTGCGCAAATAGTCACTTCATCTGGCCAGGCCGCATCATTACATTACTTATCCTGAAACACGGTCTCGTCTCCAATACTCGTTTTACACTTTTAGTCGGATATTTAATTTATTGTATCAATCGCCTTGAAAAGTTCTTAGTATTAAATCCAGGCACTGTAGCAAGTGCAATTGGTTAATATTGCACTTGCTACAGTGCCTTAACAATATCAATAGCAACTTACATAAATGACGTAAAGTTATTGTGGTACAGATTTAACTGTTCCGATCGTATGTTGGTAATAAATGTCTGTTATATTTTGCAACAATTAATTGAATTAATATGAATCCTTTTGCTACAAAAGCAAAAACAATTAATTTATTGTAGTTTTTAAATTACTAATAATAATTTAATTTGACAAAGGAGAAGTCAATTGAATTTAAATAAATTACGTTTACAAAAACGAAATACGTTATTAATTAAAATAGCATATTTCGTTTTCTATTTGATTACATAAAGATACTTACATTTGATTGCATTAAATACATGTTTATACTAATAGACAATTTTATACCTACCATTAATGAATTTGTATGTTTTACAGAAGTTTTAGGCAAATAACAGTAGTTTATCTCATGGTTACTAAACGTCGTTTACAAAAGACATCTGAAATAGGAGAAGAAAAATAAAAGCGATGCCTGATAGATGTTCGCTATTTGGAGAGATCATGTTTTCATTATTAAATTATTTTGGGTTTAAATCAAATTTAATTTTAAATTTAAATTAATCAAACTGGCTTTTTTGATTGTATTATTAATCTTAAAAAAATTAATAGAATTAATCTTTTAAAATATATAATTTTATTTATAACCGTCACAAATAATAAATATTGTGGTTGTTCAAATAAAGTAACAACTTTACTCTTAAAAGCTTAATAAAAATGCTTTAGGGTGTTTTGTAATAATTCGGGCATTCTTTTGTTTTGCTTAATTTTACACAAAAACAAGAAAAGAAACGAAATTATTGTACATGTGGTAAAGATAAAGGATTTAAAAAATACTAGATTTGGATCTGTCCGAATATTGTTGAAAGATTGTTTCATGATAGCAGTGGAGATGCAAATTCATACTACCAGACACGCACTTGTTACTATTAAAAATTGTTTATTCAGAAAAAATATCTTTTAACTACAAAAATACAGCTACGATCCAAAATATTCGTATATTTTTGAACAATTTTGGTCAAAAAATTTGACTATTACATAAGTCTATAAAAGACACATACCATAAAAGACACAACGGTTATACGATACACTATAACAGTCTACTTATTGCCATTTTAATAAAAAATGAAGCAATTTATGTTTTTGATATACCGGTGAAAGATTACTTTTTCGGATTAATAATATCTTATATCCACTAATCCCTAAAAGGAACGCCTTAAAGATGGGAATAATATCTTCAGGGTTACTTTTAATTTTATTACTTTCGATAGACAAATTAAATTTCTCCGTTTACAAAAATTATAACAAAGAATGTTACCTTTGGATAATATGCCAAACGTTTTACTTTTGTATGATTTATTTAAAAGAATATTGTGTTAGGGTTTCGTAATCTAAGGACTTATTTTGTATATTAAATTACATATATTTGATGTTAAAACATGGAGAAAATAATTATAATCCTATAGGTTGAACCGAAACAATATTTTGAGAAAACTTAAAATAATATTTTGACAGGTTTGAGTAAAATGGGTGAAGAGTAATTAGTTACTTGAGTTATATGAGTTACTAACATAAAGCTATGACTTTGAAGATTATTTTTACAATGAAAATAAAACTATAACATGATAGTGACACGGAACACCCATGTCACCAACAGATGTCAACCTCTCTCGTGAAGAGAACTTGTCTCAATTAAAATATATATATATATATATATACGGACGGACGGACGGACGGACGGACGGACGGACGGACGGACGAAACACGTGTCGTTTACAAGATGGAAAAGTGATAGTGTGTGTTTGGCGTTGTGTATAGTGGTTGGTGGGTGGAGAGTTGATGGCCGATTTTCGGTAAGTTTTTGGTTTAAGTTCCAAATAAATCCACTAAACTCAACGGAAAGACACACATTATTAATTTTCTGTTATTGTTTTGCTTGTCGCGGACCTTAGCTAAGTAAAACTTTTGACTGTCCATATAGTGATGGATTTCCGCTAAGTAACGCCTGACTCCATTAATAAGATAAATATTATTTCATATATTGTAGTAAATATAGATCTTTTAAATGCTGCTGTCTTATCATCATTATTATCAGCTTGCAGCAATTAACTGCAGGATATAGACCTCCCTTAAGGCACGCCACCTAGCGATATCTGAGACTGGACGCACACAGTTACTTCCAGCTACCCTGCGCAAATAGTCACTTCATCTGGCCAGGCCGCATCATTACACTACTTATCCTGAAACACGGTCTCGTCTCCAATACTCGTTTTACACTTTTAGTCGGATATTTAATTTATTGTATCAATCGCCTTGAAAAGTTCTTAGTATTAAATCCAGGCACTGTAGCAAGTGCAATTGGTTAATATTGCACTTGCTACAGTGCCTTAACAATATCAATAGCAACTTACATAACTGACGTAAAGTTATTGTGGTACAGATTTAACTGTTCCGATCGTATGTTGGTAATAAATGTCTGTTATATTTTGCAAAGAATTAATATAAATCCTTTTGCTACAAAAGCAAAAACAATTATATATATATATATATATATATATATATATATATATATATATATATATATATATATATATATATATATATATATATATATATATATATATATATATATATATATACTCGCACGTAAACAAAGGACTTAAATTTATTCTCATTAGGAAAACGAGGTTTTAGAGCTTGCAATACCAATGCTATATTACTTTATATTTTTCATTTTTGTTAGCGAAATTACAGTCGTTAGCATTTTATTGTTTCTTAGGAATTAGCGAAATTACAATCATTAGCATTTTATTGTTGTTTAGGAAGGTATAGAGGATAAACATATTAAGAAATGTTAATTTTTGTATAAATAGGTAAAAGGATAATAATATAATAATAGATCAATAATCTTTGTTAATAATATATAATTTATTCATACTACACTAAGACAAATTAAGTGGGATTTAATATATATTTTCCGAAAGCCCGTGTAGTTGAGATTATCTTAGGATCATATTTACTGAAGCGTTAATAGCCTAGTTGGTCAGTGGTTATACTCACTAACGTTGTTATTTTGCTTCAACCTACTAATAAAGTGAAACAGTTCGCGACAGATTATTGCCGTGAAATGTGAAATGAACCATTTTTCATAATACATATATGTAGTTGAAAATGTGAAGATTAGGCAACAATATACCCATTTTTCTCTTCTTCTCACCCACAATCCCACACAAGGTATCTTGTAAAGCGGGTGCTATTATACATACATTTCTTTAACAGCCCATATAATGTCCCAATGCTGAGCACGGTCTTCTCCAATTCTGGAGGAAAGGACGTTAAACCAACCACGCTTATCCAGCGGATTGGCAGGGGTCCCATGCGGGGTTACCAGACTCGGAATAAATATTTGTAATTCATACATATATTTATTCCGATGCGGGGATCGATCCCGCGGCTATTGACTCCGCGGGCAGACCGCCCCGCCAATGAGTCAATTGGTCGTCAATTATATAATGTAAATATATAATTGACGACCAATTTTATAAGATAATCATCCAGACTCAGAATAAGTATATATATGTCATTGCAATATTTTTCCTGGTGAAAGAACCAAACCTACGATCTTTGGTTCAGGAAGCAAACGTTTCGCAATTGCGCCATTTGGTTGTCAAATTGGTTAAGGGTTGAACTAACGATCTTATACCATAGGTTCGTTTCAATTCGTTATTGGGCATTTGACATCAATTACCTTTAAAATAATGAGAGATTTGTCGAAAATGACGGCGACGTGGTTCGCCACCCGTCACGACCTGATTCTCACGAGGGCGAAAAGCGACCAATGACGAGCCGTTTCGCTGCGATGAATGGCAGCGGATGGAGCTCTGTGGTCTCTGCCAACCCCTGCGGGGGATAGGCGTGAATATATAAAAAAATAATTAGAGATTAGCTAGATTTTGTAAAAATATATTATCAATTAATTCGTATGTTTTTATATATAAGCACTATGTACCTACTGTAGTGATACATACATTCATAAATATAACACTAATGCATTAAAACCTTTTATATTACTTTTTTTGACGGTTTTCGTAATATTCAAATTTAAAATAAAAAAGAAATGGTTATAAAAGAAAATGCATTAGTTCGACTGACGACTTTTGGATAGACATGTCACCCAATGTAAATTGATAGTGTCATTAAAGTATAATTAATATTTATTAAAAGTACAATGAAGATCAAGAATAAATCAATATCGTTTTGAAGAATTTTATTTGAAGATAAAAACCCCCTAAGTATTTTGGGTGTCGCCGCAAGCAGTACGGCAGGCACATCTGCAGGCAGTACCGTGGACTGATAAAAAAAAATCTTATAATTTTAATGGAATTATTATCATTGGCCTCTACGTCTCTTACAGATGATTTACAACATAATATCTTAGAGTTAACTTTTTGATAGTACTATTACTATTCTTATTTAAAAAATAAATAAAAAAATTTATACGATTTTGATTTCAAAAGTCCACAGTTAAGTCGGCTCGCTAAAATGTTCAACTTACCCGTGGAGACTCTGAACGTGTAAACGAGTTGTATAAACTTCGTAAGTAAACCGACACCGGCATATTTAAAAGTTTTAGTGGAATACGTGCGATGACAATCGAATTAACACAGTTTTGTACCGAACACGTGCCACACTGAGATCATGTTTTGTTTGTCGTTTGTACACTTACATAGACTTGTTGGTTTTTTTTTATAATTTATGTATGTATAACGCACATATAGTTCACTTATACATATTTTTTTAAATTTTTTGTTTTATATTTTCACGCCTATCCCCCGCAGGGGTTGGCAGAGACCACAGAGCTCCATCCGCTGCCATTCATCGCAGCGAAACGACTCGTCATTGGTCGCTTTTCGCCCTCGTGAGAATCAGGACGTGACGGGTGGCGAACCACGTCGCCGTCATTTTTCGACAAATTAGGTATATTAAATTCGTCTTAGTGAATCCCACAAGCCGCAAGGGAGGATGGAGGTCAGCCCCAGCAGAGCCCGGCATGCTGAGGTAAGGCACCATAGTCCCCGGGGGAGCCCGACCCCGGGACAATCGGCACGCTTTCGACTAGGCTCGCCCCTAGCCACGCATCCATTGGCACGGCAGACCAATTGGAATGGCGGAGAGGAAGGGAAAGGATAGAGAAGAAAGGAAGGGGCAGGAAAGGAAATGCGGATTGGGGGGGTCACTAGACGCGGAATAAATATTTATAAATCCATATAAATATTTATTCCGATGCGGGAATCGAACCCGCGACCATTGACTCCGCGGGCGGAGGGCCCCGCCACTGAGCCAATCGGTCGTCTTATACATATATATGAAGTAAAGCTTTGCAGGTTAGGCGGCAGATTGCAAGTAAATTTCTGTCATAAAACCTTGATACATTTTTGATGATCTTGATACAAAGTATCAAAATTTTTGGATAATTTTTCTTCTGTCATATAAATAAGACGGCACGTTTAGGGAAATTCTACAATTTCGTTGAAATCAACTTTTCCTAATACTACGCTTGATTTGGTGACCATTCAAAGCTGGAGAATTAACTTTTTGCTTTTCTTTAAGTTTCTTCTTCCCTCTTTCTTAACTTTCTTCTTCCCTAGACTTTTTACATTTTATAGACAATATAGATAGCGTATCTGCAGCACCTTCATCCTTGTAAATGTCTGTGGGTGGTAGTGATAACTAACCATCAAGTAACATGTTTGTTTCTTAAAAATATTATATTTGTAGTATAAATAGTAGCGTCTCAAATGTTAAGAGATTTTATCATATATATATTTTTAAATGTGTTTAAATATTGAAACAGCAATTACGGCATTAACACATCGTAATCTTATTCCATAAGTTTATTACGTAAATCTCTACCAGAATAAATATGTTTACATAAAAATTTAATAATTCCCTCTTTTGGTGATATAGGCGTATCTATTACTACTTTATGTCATCATCAATAGCCTGCGGCATTCCATTGCTGGACATAGGCCTCCCCCAAGAAGTGCCACCTAGCCCGATCTTCGCCTTCATGCATCCAGTTTCTGCCAGCCACCCTGCGCAGATCGTTGCACCATCTAGCCGGGGGGCGTTCCACATTACGTTAACTGAGACACGATCTCCACTCCAGCACTCGTCTGTTCCAACGATTGTCAGATCTCCGACAAACGTGACTAGCCCATTGCCATTTAAGTTTGCTAATTCGAAAGGCTATGTCAGTGACTTTTGTTATTTTATGTATGTATTATATATATAAATCTAAATCCATATGGAAACATTAGCATACAAATTCGAAACCTGTGAGGGACACTGCTCCAAATTAAACTTCGTGTTGCTGTATTAATCTTATCTCTCAAGACATTAATAAGGAAAGGATAACTATTTTGCTTTCGACAAAGTGCAGAAGAAAATTGTATTTCAAGTAGACCAAGCCATCAAAGAATTCAGTAGTTTAGATATTTTTATTTATTCACTAGAAAGCCTACATGATTTTATACAATACATTATTATTTTTTACACTATTATACGGCTTCCACAAACTTCAAACCTCTTCAGGGACATTGGCATATGTGTGTACGTTTAACTTTTTTTTATTTTAGTTATTTCAGGAGAAATTACGCTAAATTGCCACATATGAGGACATTATCTATTTTTCTGTAAAAATTACTATTTTCTGTTTTTTTCTTATCTTACTGAATTGTTATAGATGTAAGGTGAATAACTCGTAATAAAAAGAAAAATGTTATCAATGTTTTCTCACTTAAAAAAATTCGTTTTTCCGTTTTTTTTTTATTTAATTAATTTTTCCGTATACCGTCGTGATGAGGAGTGGGTGCGTGTGCTCAAATTGTGTATGTATTGTGGGAAGTATAAGTGTTTTGTATCAACTGCCGCCTGTCGGCCATGACATGACATGATATGAGAAATATTTTCTAAATAACATGTGTAAATAATTAATTTACTCAAATTATTAATATTTTATATTAATAATTTGAGTAAATTAATTATTTATATTTCCATAGGTAAAGTTATAGTACTTTTAGATTTTCTGCATGTAAAAGCTATAATAATAAAAAGTTATCGTTCATTTGTGTTATGTAGCTTTTACATATTTTTATATACACAAATAATTATTTACACAAACTGTAATAGAGTCAACTAAAACAATTGTTACCCAGTAAAACTGTCTGATTAAATTGAATCATGAATAGCTCAAATGACTATTTCAATGGGTTTTGTAATTTATATTCAAATTGTATGCATATGTGACGAAAAGCGTCACAGTAAAATGTCCGTAATGAGATATTTCAATAATGGAATGAAGGCTGCAATGCCATACCGTCTTATATTATTTCCAACAACATTTTGGATCAAAGGTAACCGCGCTTATTTATTGAACTACAGATTCTCATCTTGTTCGAGATACAATATAGAGGTACAGACTGACATCGTATTTTTGGCTTTCCGTCAGATTTTTTCATTTTAGGTCGGGCTACTCGGCGTACTTTAGGCGATATCTATGCTCAGCAATTAACTGATATAGCCTAATGATGAAGATCATGATGGATGATATGTGTTTCGTAAATACATACTCTACTTAACCTGTTGTTATAGTTCTTTGGCCGTCAAATTGCGTCTGACCTTGGTGTCGCTGTAGTCCTCTAATTAAGAAGTAGGAGGAAAAATGACAAATGATGCGTCTCTCGGGAAATTATCCAACATGAAAAGTTGGCAAAAATTTTAAATGAAATTGAGTAAGCTTCTAGAATATTTTTTAATTTTTGTGGCCCAAATTTCATTATTTTTCTATCTGTATAATATCATTATATTATATATAGATATAGATACCTATCATTATTAACGCATTATAATAATAAATATGTATATTGTAATTCTTTCTTGTGGATGGATATATACATATAAAGTTCATAATTGACCGTGACTATGTACACATATCTAATGAACTAAAGTCACCGACATAGCCTTTCGAATTAGCAAACTAAAGTGGCAATAGGCTGGTCACGTTTGTAGGAGATCTGGAGTGCTGGAGTAGAGACCGCGTCTCGTTAAACGTAGGACGTCCCCCGGCTAGATGGTGCGACGATCTGCGCAGGGCGGCTGAACTGAACTGATTATTTTGAACAGTCTGTGGCAGTCCACACAGACATAGGCTTCTTCCAAAATGTACCTACCTAGTCCGATCTTTGCCCTATACGTATTCAGTTTCGACCCGCCGCCCGTCGCAGATCGTCGCTCTATTTGGCTGAGGAGCGTCACACAATGTGTTTTTTTTATATTTATTTGGATAAATAAATATGCATATGTTTGTTAAGGCGCGATCCCATTCCAGCATTCGTCTACTCCGACGGTTGTCGGTAAACTGATAAATATTTCAGAATAAATTCATTTTTATAGAATACTGTATTGTACACCATTGTGGCGGGCTTGCATGAGGAGAATAATGAGTGTGGAGGAAGCAAGAGAAGTATGCCGAGATCGTAGCAGATTATAATTATTAGTAATAATTATTACATAAGTCTAAAATGATAACAATACACAGGTAGAGATCAATTAACTAAGGTAATTATGCACATCCTGTACCCCAATCAGGTCACGTTACATATGTTTCGCACGTTGATGTTAATTTATGACCGTTACAAATTATATCCAGTACCTACTTACTTCATATTTATGTATAATATAAATACAAAATTACTGCAAAGACCAAAATAAAAATGTAGCTACGAAAAGGTAAATGTCACTAAGAAGACATAAATAAAACAGTAATTACCACACGGCAACAAACAAACTATATTTATATAGTACAAGCATAATAAGCTCAGTTATAATGGTTAACAAGAATTATTTCTAATCATTACTAGTGTTCTTTAAATTAAAAAAAAACACTACTTTTACTAAACTAATTTATATGATCATTAACATCCGAGGTAAAATTAAAAGTTCAACATAAACCCATTTTGAAGAACGTGAATAAATTTTCACGAAATTTTCAGTCTACCTAACACTTGTACTGTTTGCAAAATTTATAAGTTACGACGCCGGATTTTTGGCTTAAATTTGAAAATTATAACTTAAATTTCCATAAATAAGATTTATGTAGTTTTTATATTCTAGTGAGAAAATTTTTTTTCTAA
This sequence comes from Baronia brevicornis, assembly GCA_031353405.1. Classification (NCBI taxonomy): domain Eukaryota; kingdom Metazoa; phylum Arthropoda; class Insecta; order Lepidoptera; family Papilionidae; genus Baronia; species Baronia brevicornis. The sequence continues at coordinate 77,738 of JASFAT010000827.1, forward strand.
AAGTGTTTATTTCTTCATAGTGTCACAAGGAATTCTTTTTGACGTCAAAGGTTGTGTTCTTTTAGATGTATTGGTATGGCAACTCTTATATCAATCATCGTAAATACAGTCAAATCAGACCACTGCTGAACATAAGCTAATTTGAAAGATGAAAATTGAGGGTTATTATCGTAATCCCCACGTTTGGTACTACCCATGCCCATCTACTTGTATTTACTACCATAAATGCCTCGTATAGGGTGAAATCAGATGACCCTATTCTCTGCCGGAAACTGCACAGCAAATTTGGATATAATTTAAAATAAATCTATAACTACTATAGAAGCGAGAAAAATGCAAGATTCACAATAAACCGTTTTGCAACGAGAAAATTTTCTTGTTAAGCAGATTCCCATTGAGATTAATATTTCTAACAAGTGCAGTATCGCAAAATAAAATACAAGCCTAACCCATTTACAGTAAACGGGGGAATTGTCACCAAGGTTCGAATTCTGTGCAAAATTAATGTGGCAGCGGGTTAACGAAGTAGGTCAAAGAGGGCGGACAGGGGAGTACAACATTGCAAATTTTACACAAAACTGCACAGTGGTAATCCGATTTAAGTGAAGTATTACCTTTAATCTATTATATTTGTTATATAATTCCAAAAACCAATAGGAAGACGCTTATATCTATGTATATTAAATAATATTCATGAAAGTGCTAGTTTAGAATAATTCTATAAGTGAAAAACGAAATGGGCAAATTTTTTTTATGAAACTGGTAGGCAAGTGACCAAACAGGTCACCTGATAGGAAAAGACCAAAGTTGTCGTCCATTGATATTCGTAATACTAACTTAACAATTTTTTATAATTTTTAATTTTCCTTTTCATTTATTTTCTCGCACCCTTACCTTAGGTGAGGTAAGGGTGCGAGAAAATAAATGAAAAGGAAAAGGAATTAAGGCCTTCGGATCCTTCACACACTATCTGAAAAGCAGCGCACAGTAAAATGCTACTACTTGACGGAGATATTCTGTGAGAATGTGGCACTTCCACGGTTGAGCCGACTGTGCTATCTCAAAATGTTTTACACAATTTTTATTGATTATTGGAATGAGGCGTTACTTTTCGGAAATCCATTACTATGTGGTAAGTAAGAACTTTTACTTAGCTAACATCCGCGGCAATCAAAAATTTTTATTTTTATTCAATTCCTGCTATTAGTTCACAATCTCCCTTTATATATTGTTTAAATTTTCAATCGTTAATAAAATATTTTTATTCATCCCCACAAGTTTAAATACATTCCTGTAAACTTATAGCGAATGACACTTGATGTTAATACAGTTTATTTCAAATATTAATTCCTTAATTAAATTTCATTATTTAATTTTAGTTTTATATGGGAGAAAAAAAATTCTCATATATAAGATATTTAGCAGGATAAGTACGCGAATTGATTATAATTATTTAATATAAAATAACCAAAATAAAATTTTTCTTTGTTCACCTTAGTAGGAATTTTTTTGTTACTTCTTTTAAACTATCTATTCGAATAGTAATTACAACAGATGTAATACGATTTTCATACAATGTTATGGCTACTAACTTCTTCTTTAGCGTAGATAGCTACGCCAGGGCAGATTTGAATTTCGAATGCGTGCTCTTTTTTTGTTTTCAGCCAGTAGTAATAGTATTGCTACTTGTACGATTTCCATCCATCAAAGATATAATTAGTGAATTTAAATTATTCTGGAAAAAAATAATTCTTTTAACTCTCATGTACGCAGTAGAGAGGAGCTTAAATATTTTTTTCCGACAGATACTTTGGCGGATAGATACTTTCCGACAGATGCGTGGCTAGGGGCGAGCCTAGTCGTAAGCGTGCCGACCGTCCCGGGGTCGGGCTCCCCCGGGTACTATGGTGCCTTACCTCAGCATGCAGGGCTCTGCTGGGGCTGACCTCCATCCTCCCTTGCGGCTCGTGGGATTCACTAACACGAATTAATATACCTAATTTGTTGAAAAATGACGGCAACGTGGTTCGCCACCCGTCACGTCCTGATTCTCACGAGGGCGAAAAGCGACCAATGACGAGCCGTTTCAATGCGATGAATGGCAGCGGATGGAGCTCTGTGGTCTCTGCCAACCCCTGCGGGGGATAGGCGTGAATATATATATAAGATACTTTGGTTGTGGAATAAAGAGCCCTGAGGTTTTCCCTCTGCGCCATTACAAGAGATTCTTTTTAAAAAATGTAAATAGGGTCTTAGAGGGTCGGCAACGTATTAATGACGCCCCAGGTGCAAATGGTTATAGCGCGCTGACCACTTTCCAAACCCAAATCCCAAACCTCTAGAGCATTAGCATATCTCTAACTGTGTTACTTTACTTTGTTGTAATATTTGGTGTATATTAAGACGACTATACACGCGATTCTTCGTAGATGCAATAAAACTATACCGGCGGTGGGTTGAACTCGATTTATTGGTAAGGCAAATATTTTGTTTGTGTGTTTATACATTGAAATCCATATTAAAGTAGTATTCATACAAGCACACTTAATCATTTTTTTGTATAATAATAATAATATATAATATTTATTAATCATTAACAAGTTTACAGTTTTGTTTTACTGCCTGCTGAACTAGGGTGAACCCTGCACTACAGCAGATAGTTATCTTCTATGACAAATTTATGTATTACATATATTATTCTAATTCCCATACTTAATATAATTTTACAAAAGACTGAAACAAAGACTTATAAACTATAAACGAAATTATGCAAACCAAAAAGAAATATAGTTTACAAAAACCAAAATTACATTACAAATCACGATGCGGCGCTTTTGTGTGTTATGTGTTAATGTGTAGGTGACTTTTTTTCAGTGTGTGCATGTGTCTGAGTGTGCGTTTATTTTATGCTACTAAACTAATGTTAGATAGCCATTACATAAATATATACAGTTTATAATATAAATATGACTGATTAAATGGTGTTTAATTTAGAATAAGTAGTGTTCTTAAAAGTTAAATGGGTTTAAATAAAATAAATTAAATATTTTGTTCTGACTCGAAGAGTTTAACTTTCAGATAAACAGATAATCACTCATAAGTCCTCCCAAATAAATAGAAGACTACATTTGATTAATTTAGTGTAAATATTCAGTACACAATCCAGCATTTGCGAATACTTTAAAAAGGGGGACTCACAGTTACACACTTAAATACTACCCTTACATATTTACTTGATATAAAAAATTTTGGTATTTTCAAATAATTTTTGGGATAATATCAATATGATATTACGTCACATTTGTTTTTAAAAACATATTATTTCATATTCTTTGCAGTCCATATACTCGAGCAGCAATAGCTCGATTGGTTAGAATCGCCTTTACTTTATTTAACGTCGTGAGTTTGATTCTGTAACTAGATTGTTGATGTGAATCATATTTTTTAAGCACAATCATTATAAGCTTAATCGGAATGGTTAACCTGAATTGTAGTAATAATGAAATATTGCTAGTCGTTCTTTTTTTAATACATCCCACAACTGGGCACGAGACGTTTCTGGAGAACTGGACATTAACACATCACTCTCTACAGCGGATTGGCGGGACAAGCAGACTCAGAATAAATCCTTATAAGCCTTTAGACCTAGTGTGTATGTACATACATATATTTATCCGGGATGCGGGAATTGAATCTGCGACCATTAACTCCAAAACTGCAGTAACTTGACGTCTGAGCCAATTACGTCGTCGATTTTATGAATAAAGTTAACATAAACATAAGTAAAAAGTAGAGACATACAATGAGCTGATTAAAAAAATGAAATAAAGTAAAGCACTCCGACGAAGAACAGAATCTTACTGTTTTAATCCTATTTATAATTCATTGTGAGTAAGCTACCGGAGGAGCAGCTTTATTCACTTTTACTTTAAAAAAATAAAAGTAATGAAGACTTGCTCAATCTAAGCAGAAAATAAATAATAGAATCGTTGTAAAATCAAGTCGCCAGATGTGCGATAAATTAATTTTGCGGGAAATATGAAAGATATAAGCGTGGGGATTGGGGCACACACAACACCCCTAAATTTTGTTTATGCTCAACGTCCAATAATAGATTGTTATGATAGTATTGATAATAATAATGCTTAGAAAATTTTCTCTAATTTTCCTTCAATTTTAAACACAATTTTTCTTACGCGTATTTTTTAAGCATTGAAACGTAGGTATATAAGTTTCATAAAATTTAATGTGATAAAGTTTTGGTGCCAGACACATACTTTGTTGTTTAATGATTTTTGTGGTGAAATGATTTCAATATCCTATATATTTAGGGTTTACCAAGAAAACTACATGGTCAGTGTATTAAATATCCAAAGATAAATGGTCATTCTCTAAAACAACGTAGGACGAGACATTCCCTGAAACAACGTACTACTGTAAGCTGTTAGGTTTCTGTTTTGGCGTACTAACTTGTCTGTAGAGACGTCTACGGACCGCACATTTAGTCCTACGCTACAGTCGACTACGAGTACGTGCAGTTGGTCTGTGTAACTCCACAAACAGCTGTACTGCAAGCAGCTCAGTAAAGTTGACACATTAAAGCTTAAAGACTACAAACATGCAATAAATAAGATGATACAAACATACAACTTTAATATCACTCTTGTATATATTATATTATATTCACTAGTGGTGAAGCCAAGCTGCAGACAATTACTTTGTCAAGAATGGCATAATATTTGTCTGTAGCATGAATGGGCTGGCTCGCCCGGGAAAGTTCCACACTCCCGCAGAACATTGGCGTTATATACATATATATATATTAGTTTCATTAAAATTGCAAATATGCTATGCATATATTATTAATATACTATATGCATATAATATTAATAATTATGGACTAAAAAATTTTTGGTCGTCATATAGTTAAAACTTTTGTCCAGCAGTGGTTGCTGCTAGCTTTGTGTCGTTATAACGATGATAGTAATAACTTACCATATGAAACGCTGTAGCACGTAAATGATAGCGTAAATGATTTGTGAGGAATTTAACGCATAACTAGTCACAACACTTTCAATAATATAAGTATCGTGTACGAAAACAGCAATCTTAAACATCTTTCTATGGTGACAGAGATTTACGAACACCCATTCCTTGCACCCCTCGAACATAAAGTCTACCATTAAATATCGAAGAGTGGATGCTTTCCAGGAGGGTGCAGAAATTGCTTCTTTAATAAAACCTACATACCTCCTGTAAATACTATAAATAATTGATACTTGTTTTTCGACCAATCGAAAGTGGGGGCATATATGTAGATGTAAGTTTTGTTTTATAGTATAAGTTTGTTCAATAGTTTGTTTGTATAAACATAACATGCTGAATATTGATTAATTCCATTCTCAAAACGCGTCAATAATAATAGCAAATGAAAATATGATATTTCTAAATTATGATTAAAATTATAAGCACACAATATGACTAAAAATGACACTCAATGATTATCTGTACATGCAAATACATCGGCGACTGCAGTTTCCGATAGGCTATTATTATCAGTACGTAGACATGTATTATCTCTCTACGTAGTAGCCTATATTGAATTTTATTACGGCAAATGTTCAGAGGAGTTGTTTAATCTTCTCCCAGCCGCACACTTCGACCATCGCACTACGTACCACAAAAATAGGTTCCATCCCAATCACCTGGATGATTTGCCGTCTAGCACCGTGCAATTTAGCACGTCTAGCACGATGCAGTCTGGAACTATGCTAATATGGAACAATTTACCACCTATGAATACTACAATGTTAAGACCTTAACAGCGCCATCTGTGGGATGTTATCTGCACTGATACGTCCCACACTATCCTAATGGGTACTCAAGCTCAGTATCGATGTAACTGGGAAGTTTAGAGCCCGTTTGTGCAGGATGGCGCTGCTTGCCTACGGGTTAATTTCAATGAATGTATTTTAGAAGACCTACGATCCTTATCTGGCCCTGCGATCGCCGAATAAATCAACCGTTTATGTCCCGAGATGCGACAGACATATGTGCATTTAAAAAAGAGGCGTATGTGTTTGCTAAAGGTCGGTAATGCAGCTGTGACGCCTTTTGAGGTCGTGGATGTCTATGGGCGGCGACGATCATTTACCACCAGGTGACCACCCGCATGCCCGTTTGTCTGTTCCGAACTACAAAAAAATGTATATATTTATCCTGATGTGGGAATCGATTTCATAAACCTTGGATCAGAAAGTGAACAGAAGATCATGAAACTAATGAACAGACAAAAAAAACTCAACAATTTAACTTTGAAATGCCAAAGTGGATTGTGCAAATGTAAAAGCAATTCAGTAAACTCAAACAATGAGCTTTACAATTCGCAATGCGATTTCAATTTCTTTCGAAGTTCCATCCGTATTGCTGAGTGCATTGAGGGTGTGCCTGAGAGATATACCGCACTATTGTATATTGTAGTGACAGAACAAAAAAGCGTTTGGTGTTTACAAAGAATATATTTGTTACTTAAAAAATAGTTTACAGAAACTAATATTTTTTTTTAATATGTAATGTAATCATAGAGCGTTTTTTGAGAAATCTTACTTTTCCAATTCCATAGTAACGAGGTCAGTGACCATTATTACACTATGCCTTATTATAATTATTGCAAATGTTAGGAAAGAAACGTGTATGTGTGTACATATGTATGTATGTAAGCCTGTATATATAGTATATGGAAGTATGTTTCTTTTCTTTTCTTTAATAGCAATTGGTTATAATTATTATGCCAGTGTCAATTAAAATATTATACAATAATATCAAATCTCTTGAAATGTAACTAGTCAGCTTATAAGGTTGCGTGTTGATAAAATGGTTGCTGTTCTACGAAAATCACGATACACGCTTTTATTTTATATCACTTCACTTATACGCCTTAATCCAACTACACTGTATAAGATAATACGCCACCATAATTAAACAATATAACTGATAATAATAGGTACATACAGGTTTATTTTTTAATCGAATAATATAAAGTGTAATACTGATGTAAGTTGGCGGGAAAAATCATGTTGGTGTTTGTTTTTAATTAGTAATTACGAGTTAAGATGTTTGTCCTTGTCATTTTAGTTTTTAATGGCACAACGCAAGGACTCTGGGTATAGGGCTATGAATATAAAGAGTTTTATTAACTTAAAAAAAAATATCTAAAAAAATTCAACTGTTTACTGAATTAAAATTGTTTGAACAGTTAAGATGTATTGACAATTATACAGAAGTTCTCGTTAACTCCGAACGACAGGATCGTATTGTGAAGTTTTGAAAGTCGAATACGGTTTACAAAGAGTGACTGCTTAAAATGGATTTCGTTTTCTTTTGCATTCACTCCGCCATCTGCGGGGCTAGCAATCCGAATGCCTGAGAGTTAATTAACTTCTGTTTTGTCACCATAGCTCAAGGCACTGACGTCGTAACATAGAAGGGTGTTTATACTTTTAAAGGAAATATTTTTTTTAATATTTTTTTATAGGAACAAGAAAGCGTGGTGCCCGTTGAAAAGCAATCAGTACCGCCTATGACCGTCTACAAAACCAGTTGCAATGCAGAAAACAGAAAAGGTTTCAATGTCGTATCGATTCAGAAATACCGCTGAAGGCAGCTGATTCCACTGAGAGATGGATTGTCATAAAAAATCTTCTGAATCTAGATATTCTGTGAGGTTTGTGATTTTCCCGGTTGAGTCGACCCATTCATGCGTGACATTACCACTATTAGTGAAATTTACAAATATGAAGCCGTTTATAAATATAATATGATTAATGGAGTCAACATTACTTTGCGGAAATCCATTATTTACAGAGAGAGTCAATAACTTTGTTTAGGTCTGCGAAAAAACAAATTCGAGACATAATATTGTGTGCATACAAACTAGTATCTAGACCAATCTTCAACAACGTAGACGATACGCATTTCGCCCCAACACTAGGCATTTTACCAGGTGTAATATAGACTCTATGAATGACAAACATCAGCCGCTTGTGCTGTGTTAATTTTTATTAATATAATGTTGACCCTTATTTATTTGTTGGTAACTATTGTCACGAAATTGTAATGTCTCGGATTTTTTTCGATATATTTTATGTTTGGAAATTTGAAACGGGTATGCTTGCTTTATGAACTAATCAATTTATACATTCATTGATAATTATCAATAAATACTTTTCTTTTGATTGTTAAGTTTGGTCGGTTGCTAGGCGTGCCATTGTATCACGTTCTTAAATTCATTAGCAACAAAATACAGACATTCATAGTTGTTTCTATATATTGAGATTAATAGAAACAAACCCGCATCGCTGCATATCGTAATCTGACAATCAGCGGTAAGTGTCAAAGCGCATACATAAAAAGTATCAAAGGAGACTTTTCCCGTCCACTTACATCAGTGACGTTGTGTTTTTATGTCATTTTTATAATCTTATATTATTATAAGTTATATTATTTAATTTAATTGTCTATTATACAATATAGTTCGATTAAGGTGTATAAGTGAAGTAATATGAAATAAATGCGTGTATCGTGACTTTAAAATTAACTGAAAAAGTCAATAGAAGGTTTTGGTAGACCATTTTATCAAAACGTGACGTGATATGCCGACTAGTTATATACCAAAAGAAAAAACAATTGTCTGAGCACGTAATCGCTTGAGCGGTAGATGACTCGTGTTGATTCAACAACTTAGCTGTTGATTATCCATCTGAATCACAATATACCAATGGAATACCTAGAGATGCAAATATAAATGCATAACAAATACAAGCAAACCAATTCCAAAGGGAAATATAAAACGAGGAAATATAATAATTTCAGAATCCCATTTTGCTTCTAACAATGGCGCGCCATTTCTAACTCGGGTCATCTAACTAGTGTGTTTACTTTGTAGAATGGATTCTGCCATGTGTTACCGGTGTACTACTGGTTTTATATAGGTGATAGGGATTTATGAGGGTTCGTCACATAGCAACCCTGCATAAACTACGATCCAATATTCAGATAGCGTTTCGTTCTACGCGTACTATTTACAAACAGATGTAAGCAAAAGCTATTGGAATAGAACTATATAACATGGACTTTTTATATTATTATAACCCATATATGTCCTATATATCAATATAGGACATATTGATATGTAGGTTGTACAAAAATATAATAATATTATAAAAATCCATGTTATACCACTTAAAGGCAATCGGTATGTGGGGCTGGAGGGAAAAAGCTAAACGAAGATCTGACTGTAAAAATTTACTGAACCAGGCTAAGGCCCACCCGCGGCTGTAACGTCTTGATCATGATATATGTCCTATTTTGGGCACAATAACACATTACGCTTGTCCACTTTTAGGACGTCAAACTCGGAAAAATACCGCGATAATTGACTTTGTACAGTATTTTGTTCAGAAAACCCTGTATATTGCTCAGTAAATTAAAGTCAGGAGAGCGTATGTGGGTTCCCAACTGGACAACGTCTTGTGGGTCGCCCCAGGTACCGCTGGAGAGACATGATTAAGGATGATTTGCGCAACCTTTAAATCTGCAACTGGCAGGAGGTGGCGCAGGACAGGGCATGGTGGCGTAAGATCTGTTCGGAGGCTAAGATTCATTTTGGATCGCTGCGCCAACAAAGTTGCAAACCGTAAATAATAAAGAAATAAATAAGCAGATACATAGATATTTATAAAGATAGACAATGATTTTTGACAAGTGTTTTGATAATCGGGAGAGACTTCATTTATCTCTTGTAAAATGGATTAAATAAAGTAGAGTAAAGATGAGAGAGTATGTGAGTTGTAAATTATTTTCTACAATACATTGTATTTCTCGTAAATTTCTTCAGACTTCTTGCCTTTAATTGCGACCGTTGGCGCGAGCGCTAACTTGTTTAACTGTCACAAGGACTTTGTTGCGAGTTGTACAACTTGTTATTTATAGGGCAATAATTTTAAATTACACTTTAATTAATTGGAAGATTCATTTAATGATGAAAAACGAGTATAATTTTCCTCAGTTTTACCTTCATGTATATGTACATTTATATGAAGGTGCGTAAATCATTTACAGATTATTATAACATAGCTTTGTGTTTCCCGGCATAGAATAGAAACATCACATTACTTATAGGTGTTGTATAGGAATCTTCTTTCTACGTGCCACTCTGCCTTCTAGAACCAGCTACCTCCAGCGACGTTTTCAAATCGATACAATGTAACCTGCAAAAACAAGCCTACACATTTCTCAAAGGCCAGCAACACTTCTGCATGGCACTGTGGATGTTCACGGGCGGCATTGGTTGCTTTCTATCAGGTGATACGGCTCCTCGTTTGCTTTCTTATCTCATTAAAAATGAGGCAAATATGAAAGCAAGAACCAGTGGACTTGCAGCTATCTACGATCCTCAATTCACTTATCAAGCGAGGGATTTATAGAAATATTCTTCAATTGTGAGGGGGGGAATTGTTCAGCAGTGGGAATGCCGTATTGATTTATTTATGTATTATAGTATTAACACAAAAAAATTTCCACTGCTGATCACGGGGCCTCCCAATTTCTGAAGTAATAGACATTAACCAATCACGCTTTTTTAAGGAGAATCTGTGGGCTAGGTAAGAACCTTAGTAAATTATTATTAAAAAAAAACCTTTATGTGGACACTCAAAAGTTTTACTTAGCTAAGACTCGTCATAGTACTATTTCGTTCAAGTGAGAATTGAATACACTACTAAGCTATTCTATTGTCAAATGTTGTGTGGGATAAGATACACATATATGTACTGTTGCGTCACCGTACTAGCACAGCTACCCGGGATTTTACGAGACTTCTTGAAATAAAACTCTCTTCCAAATATATTATTTTATTCTTTTGTATAAACACATATAACATTAACATAACATATGAATCATGTGTGCATGGAAAGACAATATGTTCTTTCTTGTATTCTATCAAATCAATAATTATTCTTTGATTAATCTTGTTCTGCATCTACTATATCAATCAATCATCAATAATAATTCGAAAAACAATTCTGTTTTTTAAATTTTAAAATAACGAAATTCAAGAAAAGTAAGATAAAAAAGGTTTTATATATTCAAATATTTTTTTAATAAATATATCTCTATAGTCCACATGTATAGGGCATTTTAGTTGTCAATTTGAGTAAACTGTACAAATAGGTCATATCTTTCGTCAAACTTTGTATGGCATTTGCATATCATTAACTATTAGATAGCATGACATTAGCTTAATTAACTTTTGTTTACAAGGAATCTACTATTAGTATATTTTGCCAAGAACGGCGTCTTACCTTTATAATATAGAGTACAAATTCAAAATCCGTAAGCCCACCCATAATTAAAACAACGAGATGAAAGAAAGAGAATTAAGAGACGATTACGTTTGAAGTCGACGTAAATGTTCTCAAATCGTCATCTTATTTTTGAACGAAAGCTGTGAGCTTTTAGGCAACGAAATGTGAACCGTAAGCGGATAAAATCCCGATGTCTATTTAAATAAATCAGACTGCCTAAAGTCGGTTTATTTCGGTCTCTCCACATCACGGCGAGAGAGCGCTCTCAAAACAATATATGTTTAAACAAATTTCGTATTTGAATTAAATTTCAATTCAGACCATTAATATGAGAACAACATATTTAGTAATTGATTCATGTGTCACTTTACGAACACATTTTCTTTTAAATCAATCAACAGAGCCATACCACAATGCGAGTCCGGCAAAAAAAAAACCATCCGTTGTCAATAACGGACGTATAAAAGCGGTCTAACAGTATACTATACTGAATCTATAATGGATATTGGCTTCCCTCAAAATTGAGAGGTATTGTTGTTATCTGTACGCTTAGTGGACAGATTGGGGACCGCTGAATGGTTTTTAATTATGAGGTAGACGCTACTGCCAACATACTAATATTTGTTCCTATAGTTAGCTCGTATGAACTGCGATAGTCTCGGAAAGTAAAAGGATCCTATCATTTGAACTATAAGGAAAATCTGTTTCTTCAAGTAAAAATAAAAATTAAAGTGAACCTGTTTTGTTTTAAATGTAAAATGAAAACTAGGTTGCCTAAGTCTACTAAACGATAGATTTTATTTAATGCGATTAGTAAAACTATAAATAACTATAATTTTAAAAGTTATAATGCAATCTCTGTGTTATTTATTATTGATATTTTAAAGGATTTCTAAATTATTTATAAAAATAAATTTATAAGATATATTGCAACCCTTATACGACCTATTGGCTCTGTGGCGGGAGTCAATGATCGCGGGTTTGATCCCCGCATCGGAATAAATATATGTATGGATCACAAATGTTTATTCCGAGTCTGGTAACTCCGCCAATCCGCATTGGACAAACGTGGTGGGTTTAACGTCCGTTCCCCCAGAAATGGAGAGGCCCGTGCTCAGCAGTGCGACATATATGGGCTGTTAGAAAAAGAAATACGACCATATAATGTTTGTGTAATGTATTCACTTTGATTTTCTTAATTATTTTATATTAACCTTTTACCTTTTATACAATATGCTAAAATAGCTAGTTATGCATCTCGATAAGTGCCACGAGACCGTTATTATACATATGTAGGCGATCAAACTTCTGACTTGTATCCGAACCATAGGTGGTCGGTCCTGTAGGATGCGTAATGGATGCATCGCGTATCGAGACGACAGTCTGTAGTTAGACGACAATCTTAAGCAACTGTAACGCACCGAACAGTTTAGATTCAAGCCCTCTGAATCATTAATCATAAAAATAAGTTTTAAAAGGGTATTTTACCGCATTCAAAACTTGACTAGGTTTTAAATGTTTTAAGTAGTATGAAACTGATTTGTTTCCAATAATAATAATAATAGATTTAATAACAATATTAATTATTGCCATGCAATTTTAATTTAAATTAATACGGACTTATTATTCGTAAATTAGAATTATTCACGATTTTATCATGACCGGTGAAAATCTAAATTTTCTCTTGACAATGTAACAAGCTGGTAAATAAATACGTTAATTGTGAATAAAATATTTTTAAAGAAAATTAATTTACATAATTAGCTTAAGGCTAAGCTTTGTTTGTTTTGGACTGATTGTATGTTGTTTTGGAAGCCCTAAGCAAGAAGTTCACGAAATCCTCAAAGGGTTTATATGGTTAACCAAGCGTGATAAACTTGCATCATTAAGCTTTTACTTGTTTTGTGTAACTCCTGCGATTTTCTACTTGTTGTTGATTCTAATTATGTTTTTTAGTATATAACACGCCAAACGAAAATTGTTAAAAACGATTTCATTCAAATAAAATGACCCGTGACATAGCACATTAGGCAAGTGGATACTTACATATGTAACCAAGTATTTACATTTCATATTCATAAACTAATTTACTTTTTTTTCACTTTACAAACATTAAATAGGATTAATGGAGGATACTTTGCGGAAATCCATGACTATGTGTACAGTCAAAACTTTTACTTAGCTAAGATACGCGACAAGCAAACAATAAAAGAAAATTAATAATGTGTGTTTTCCTGCTGGATGAAGTAGATATCGTGGAATAAGTTTCAAGTAAATCCACTTCATCCAGCAAGAAAACACACATTATTAATTTTCTGTTATAGTTTGCTCGTCGCGGATCTTAGCTATGTAAAAGTTTTGACTGTACACAAACATTAATTAGTAAATTAGAACATGCTGTAACTATCGGCAACATGACTGGACTACTATTATTATTGTATTTTTGTTTCTTTATTAGAATTTTTATTTGTTATTTTCTGTTTAATTTATTAAAACTATGTATATGTCTTTCTTATTCATATTTATAATCATGTATTCTTAAATAAAGTTTCTCTTTTTATTTTTTATTTTAGAATTTCAATAGTAGTAGTGTGCTCTTCAACATAATGTAATATAGGCGCTAAATTCTAAGCGTTTTTTTTAACCCGAATCTACAGTAAAACATATCGTTTTACCAAAAATTTCCATGAGTTCATTCATTCAATTCCAACTTCCATGCTCGTACTCTCATTATTTATTTATAAATACGATTTACTTATCATTAGAATAAAAATTTCATGGCCGAAATTTCTTTCAGACATGTTTAACGCACAATGGCGTAGTATGTATGAAAAGAATTGCTCATATTCGTTGCTCTATTCGCTAGTATGGTATCATGGCCAACGTTTTGCTATTATAAACGACTTACAAGGTTGTAGTTCTTTTATGTTACGCTCTTGAGTGCAAAATGAAGTTATATAACATGTTTATTGAGTAATAAAATGCATAATACTTATAAAATATGTCATGAAAAATGAGTTACCAAAATTTTTTTCGTTATAACATATTTTTTAGGGATTAAGAAGGAAAGAGTAAGCTTGTTACGCCGCCCAAAGACATCTGCAACACTGTAGGATTTACAGAAGCATTATCACTTATATATCACTTGTTTTGTGAAGGTTCCTATATCATTTATTATAGCTGAAGGTTGCTATATCATATATCAATACCGCTGAAGCTAATTTCGCTGAGCGGAGGTGCGTGGAAAGAATTTTCAGGAAAAATGCACCGTAGGTACTAGATCGCCACTCTTCCAATTGTAGGGATGAAAATTTAACACATTTTTTTTACTATTACGATTATTATATTCTATGTCACTTCTTTAACAGTATTATAAGCATACTGGTCGTAGGATTTGCCATAAACATTGCATGGATTGGAAACTGCAAAGCCAGTCACCTTGATCCAATAAATTCTTGTATTAAAGACTTATATTAAAGTTACTTTATTGTAATAAGTTGCAAGTGCTTTTCTCTGTCGGTCTTTGGATAGAATATGCCCACGCAAAGATACGGGTCGGTCCATATCTACAGTCTTCATCACGTTCTATAGCCGTACGTGACGACTATAGAAGCGAATACCAATAAATAGCCATAGCATTTATTTGGTTAATAAAAGCTAAAACAGAGAGAATTGTTACAAGTGGAATGTGTATTATAAATATATTTAAATATATATGTTTATTAAAATGTTCCATCGGTCTGGAATTAAATATATCATATCTAGTTGTAAATTAATTATGTAGCTTTTCAAAAAGCACAAAAAACGATGTGAGAGTCACTTGCGCCATCTCAGACCGACCATCTCTCTCAGACCGTCACTTTGTTTCTTAGTTTCTTTGTTGTAGTTGATATTTAATTAGTTTTAGTATTGAAGTAAAAAATAATTCCTTGTGTTAAAAAAAAGTAAAGATTTTCTGATTCTTTATATTAATTGATTAATTCTGAAGGCTAACAAATCCATGTGTCTACTAAGAAGTTTTGACGTCAAAACTTCTTGGTAGACACTATTGGATTTGTTAGCCTTCTGAATAATTTACGATTAGAAAGGAAAAACATACATAGGTACATCTTTATATTACAATAATTTATTACAAAGCTTTTAGTGCTCAGCAGTGGGACATTTATGGACTGCGAAAAAAAGCTTTTAGTGAGTTATAACTGTTTTATGCCAAAATATAAAAACCGACAATGGTTAGAAAATGTTTATAAATGTCTCCATATAAGAATTATATAGTACAATATTAGTCGAAGGCAATTCTTTAAAACCCGCAAGCATACGAATTGTCATTGATAAAAGAATACTTACCATACTTAGCAAATAACCGTTAAATCGTGTATCACATGCAGAGCTTATGCAATATTGGAATTGATGTAAAATTTATTAACAGAAGAAATATAGAGATATATGTGAAAAAAAACTCAAATACGATAGGAACTTGTTTATTTACATACATTCTATACTAATATTTACATTTGAAATTATTTCATTTAATTAAAACCTAAACGAAATGGCAACTTGTGCTTATGTTAAATAATAAAATATTATGCCTCCGTACATGTTGTACTAGTAGTAAATGTAAATTCGATAAGCGACGACGAAATTAAAGAATAATAAAAAATAAAAACATGTCTTATATTCACAAATCGCATAGTAAATTTGCGTATAAAATTCGCGAACATAATTTTATAAAATAAAATAAAACTAACACAAAAAGCGACGTGTAAAATAATAATATGAAATAAAAATAAAAGAAATAAACTATTATAAAATTTTAAAACGTCATCATTAGGTTAATTTTAAATATTATACAATGAATGAGTTAAAATTAAATATTAATAATTTTCACATCTGCATTAATTTTAAGGTTTAAAAAAATATATTAAAAAAGATAGGTTGTATTAAAAAAAGTTTCTTTCTATCACATCTTTGGAATGATACAAATAATAACTTTATTCGACAAATATACATACAATTTAATAATACCCATATTAACTTTTATAAGTGAATTTTGAGCTAAACTTCATTAGAACTATGATAATATTATATAGTACATCACAACACTAGCCTTGCTATTTTCAAGATTATTAATGGAGTCAGGCGTTACTTTGCGGAAATCCATCACTATATGGACAGTCAAAAGTTTTACTTATCTAAGATCCGCGACAAGCAAAACAATAACAGAAAATTAATAATGTATGTTTTTCTGTTGGATTAAGTGGATTTATTTGGAACTTCCAAATAAATCCACTTAATCTAACAGATAAACACACATTATTAATTTTCTGTTATTGTTTTGCTTGTCGCGGATCTTAGCTAAGTAAAACTTTTGACTGTCCATATATTTTCAAGATATATTTATTGATGCAAATATCAAACATCTGTTGTGAAATAGGGTTTAGAATTTGCTACAAACCCAAATCATCTTCTGTTTCACTGTCACTAGAGTACCTTATCGCCTTATGAATCTCCTCTTCTATCTCCAAACCATTCTGATATTTTTCATCGACAGCTAACTTATTGTATGCGACATTTATATTAGACTTATAATGAGTGTTATTTACACCATACTTTTTGATGAAATACGCAATCAACATATACAATGATACAAAACTGAAAGCGAACAAAATAATGGCGAGGGCCACATTGACTTTATAATGCCAACTGGCGCTACTTATCTGTGGTACGACCACTTCGGGGTAACAATATAACTTCGACTCAGTGTCAGTCAAGTTGAAGAGTCGTGCGTCTGCCAAGCACGACAAACACTGACTATTTCGAGGACCCGAACAAGTTGCGCAAGTGTAATGGCAAGGCAGGCATATCAAGGGAGATTTGACTGCCGCGCTAGCTACAGGTTCCATATCTATAGCCTCTGTAGCAGTTGGTTTTACGCCATTAACTCCCTGCCTTTTATTAACGCCGGAAGTTTCGCCGAACGGTTCAGTGTACGTAAGATTTCGCCTTCTTGAGCTTCTCTCTGTTAAAACCTCGCTGGCGTACGTGCCATCCGGACAACGCTCATAGCACCGACCGTCGTACAAGTGCAAACCCTTGGTGCATTCTAGTGGGAGAGAGAACAACATATTAAATAAACGAAGGTAAAAATATATAGACCGACACCACCCAGCACCTTATCCAGCGTCCATGCAGCTTGCCATCTCTTGCCAGCAGACCAAATGATGCAGAAGATGCGCGTCGTAGTAACGAAGTCAGTTCGCAGATTAAAGATAAAGGTTTTGGAAAATTAGGACATGGTAAATAGAATCTCGTCACTGATCTCAAATAACTTTGTCCGTTATCTAAGTATAATTAATTGATGTTTTGTCAAAGGTGTTTTGTCAAGACGTTTTACACATGCAATGAAAAAGTGCACAAAATTAAATGAAATCAGGAAATAATAATAGGAGTTATAAATGTTTGTGTTTCACGAGAGAAGAATATAAGGGATAAATATGAAGTGGAAAATAGATTACATATTTATGTGTGATGCCCATTGTGCGATAACTACAATAGTACGTGATGCAGCAAGGGAGAGCTTAGGTGCGAAGAACGACAAGCATTACAAAGCAAAGCTATCATGCAAGAAACAATCGACACAACATCGTCAAGTGATAATTTAACAATAATCAACGATTAACATTTATTATAAACTAAAATTATTAACATTTACAAGACTGAACGGATCGCAGCGACGATCAGAGACAAGACTCGATATATAAAAGTGAAATGAAATCTACAAATTTTTTGTAAGAAATGTTTTTTTATTATTTTCTTTTCACATTAGGTTCGATATATACAAATTATGATTTAACATTTACAATATTTAATACATTGTTGGGTTGCTATACCAAACTTACATCAATGAACAATTTTACGTTTACATAGCAAAACTGTTATAAAATTGAGGTTTAGATTTTCAAGACGAGTTTTAGTTAATAATCGACCCCTCAGATTAATATATCTCGCCGTTTACACTAAGTCTCGACCTAGGCCCTACTAACATACATCCAATGTCCAATGAACACACATTACACCAATTTATATTTTATTATACTATTTTAAACTAGCAGTCAATGAGAAATCGTGATCGTTCAGTCGTTTCAATTTTATGTCTCTGAGCAAATTTTGTACAAGTCTCGAAATTTATTTTAGCCGTATATGGTAAACCTACGTAATTATATATACAAATATATCATTAATTACATTATATGGATTGGCATTTGCCGCTATGATCACAACCACATTATGCAGTATTTTTTTATTTTATTATTTACTTTACACATGGCTATATACTATTTATTTCGTGGCATTATTCTTATGACAGATATATGCCATTAACACATTCATGATTAGCTTGTGATAAGTATGCTATATATAAAATCACTAAAATACTTTGAAATAACAATGAAAGAATAAAATAGCTTAAGCTTTCGTTCTCATCCAATTATTTTGTAACGCTGTTGATTTTTTTTAACTCATTATATGCTTTCATTTTTCTACAAATCGATAAAAGTTTTTAAGATATTTTTATTTTTAATATACTCGTATTATATATAAATATTTTTTCGTTATACAAAAATGTGAAATACACAACGGAGATATTTTTAATGAATATTGAAAAAACGTTTTCCTTAATTTTAAAAATTAAATATCATAACACAAGAAATTTAGCAGAAACCGTCACAAGAGTAATGCCACTAATCATCTAGAATCGATATATTATGCGTCATTTTTTAATTTAAAATAACAGATATGTATACCATTACATTAGTAATAATCACGTGAAGGCGAATTATGCAAAAGACCAAGCTGTAAAAAATATAATAGCAATTAAACTTATAGATCACGGAAATATAATCCACAAATGTAACAGTTAATGTGGATATATTACCTAAATAAATAATAAATATTAATTTATATCGGGAATAAATTGACCAATTAGTTTTTAATTATTGATATAAGTAGAAGCAACGCCATCAACTCAAGTCTTGTTAAAATTACTTATAACATTTTTCATATAAATTTACATTCAATAAATAATTTATTTTATAAAACAAAAATAAATGCATTACTATTTGGCTAATGTTCCATAACAAAGGGATGACCTTATGGCAGGCAATAAAAATCTGACTATGTAAACAATGTTAGATTTTCAAACAACGATTTCACTGTAAAACATATATTTTGCTATTAAGTTTAAATGGTGAAGAGAAAGTGGTTAACAAAAAAAGTTATCAAGTAACAATGCTATAATGTACTCGCTTAATATTACAGATGCGAATACAAGTGGGTACATCTAAACCTACGTGTATATATATGTATGTATGTATGTACATATAATTTTAATTATTCGAACACTTCCACATTTTTTTTTTCTCAATTTCACAATGCAATTACTCGTGCAAAATGGACGTTATCAATTTGATATACAATTATATTTATAATGTAATTGCACTTGTTGTCTAGCTCTCACATGTTCGCTTTTGGCCAATTCACAGGTTCGTTACAACTATGGAAACATTTGACATTGCGTCAGTAATTTAACATAGATACTACACGATCATTTATACTACACGTCACTTGGTTGAACACAGATCTTAATAAATATAAAAAGGACCATCTAGCACAAAGATTGGATATAAAATAACTTCTGTTTGAAAATTTTAATTAAAAATAAATTGTAAAAATAATGCGAGAAAGATATCGACAGAAACAAATTATTTAATGACACAAATAGATCTATCTATACGAGAGCCAACTCAGGATTAAATTATAAACCATATTTTTAATTACGTACACATTTACTTCCTGTTAGTTGAGCACTATTTTGTAACAAATAAGAAGAACTACATAACTACTTCTTGCTGTCGACCATACATATACGAGATAGCATGTTGAATGGTCCCCGGTTTTATATTTCAGTAGCAATAATTCTTTGGCTCTAGTATACAAGTGAATTTGAATGAAAAACCCTAACACCTATTAAATTGTTTTGACTATTCTTGTATACCTTTCTCTGTGACTATTAAGTACCTTCAGATCGGACGTCCTGCTAACGTAATTAATAAACAGAAAC
Source organism: Baronia brevicornis (assembly GCA_031353405.1). NCBI lineage: Eukaryota > Metazoa > Arthropoda > Insecta > Lepidoptera > Papilionidae > Baronia > Baronia brevicornis. Next base: position 98,219 of record JASFAT010000827.1, read on the forward strand.
ATTATTATTCTAAAAGGAAGCGCGTAACCGGACTTCCGTCGTTACTCCACAGTTATATAGTCGACAGCGCCAACAATATCTGGTATTATAATCTTGGAGGCGGAAAATGAGTGGCAGCTTTAATTTATCGTATACGGCGAGGACTTTGAAGTAAACACGATCGCTTTATTTACGAACTATTACGTTATATATGTAGGATTGGTATATATTCGATCTCAAATACTTATTGAGCGTTTGTTTTTATAGGGTGTATGTATCCGAATGTTAGAATAAGTAAGTGGGGAGAAAAGGTGTGTGGACGAAGAGAGTTGAAAGAGGAAGTAGTTTAAAACTGAAAAATATATTAGTAAGAAAAAACAATTGCAAAACAGAAATTAAAACAAAAAATTAAAGAAGAAAAATGTATGATAGTATTATATATAACCGTATATTTGTATGTATTTATAATTTTTGCGTGCTATAAACAATAAATAAAAAGAATTAAGTGATTAAATAACCGCACGCACAAAGCACAGAAAATTCTAAGCAGTTTTTTTTTTGTTCCCCTTAAACTAATATGAAATTGTTATCAGACTTCATTTTTAACAACTATCCAAAGAATTACATAAGATATGTTAGTCAAGCAATGACCGCTAAGATAATATTCACGCTGTCGACTCGGAGTTGTTAAACAAAAAAAATATTATAGATTATTTATTATTACACTTGTACTTATGGATTAAAACGTTAAATTGAACTAAGATCACAAGAGCTCCCACTAGCGAAAAGTCACCGAATCCCGCTGGAATCGTAAGCAAGGTGCTCGCGGTGGTCTAGAACTCCCCCCTCCGACTAACTGTCCCTTACTTATGCTAGGAGTGGCGTGGCTACAAGTTTTACTACGAGGCCGTCTGCTTCGTGGTAGTTCTATAAGGAACAAAGCTTTAACCACGGTGACTAGCAGCAGTGAGAGGCACAAACCTAGACAGCGATGGGATAGCGGCGCGCGCGTTGTACAGCCCGCCGAAGATGCGCCGCCCGTTCCGCCGACCCGCTGTGCTCCAGAACCACTTACTCCCGCCGCGCCCAGCAAGCCTTCCTCCCTTATCTAAACAACAGACATATTTGTTTCAGTGTTTGTTTGTTGTACATTTAGCTGTGCAGAACATTAAAAAAGAATATACACATATTTATATAAAGGTAAATAATCGTTTGGGAATTTTCCGCCAACTTACATCAGTGACGTTGTGTTTTTATTTCATGTTCATAATCTTATATTACTATACTATATTGTTTAATTGTGGTGGCGTATTATACAGTATAGTCCGATTAAGGCGTATAAGTTAAGTGATATGAAATAAATGCGTGTATCGTGACATTTAAGTTGACTAAAGTCCATAGTAGGTTAGGTAATATAATCACCATTTTATCGTGACGTAATGTGACGAGCTGACTAATACATTTCAAGATACTTGATGTTATTATATTTTACTTGATATTAGCATTATAGTTATAACTAATCTAATAATAAAAAAAATCTAATGATATTTAGTTCAGTGGCAAAGCTATTGCCTCCGGAGTAAACGGTTGAGAGAGAGAGAAAGAGAGAAGTATCCCATAAGAAATATATATATATATATATATATATATATATATATATATATATATATATATATATATATATATATATATATATATATATATATATATATATCATTCTCGCTTATCAAAAATATCTGAGTGCAATTTTTCAATATAAACGTCAACGTACCGTAACGTAATTAAGTTTCAAAGTCCTCTGCACAGATTAATTAGTTTTAATAAAGTGTAAAGACACCTGAGTACGATGCATTATTCTGGGATGTGACTGACGTTGTATTAATTGAAAATTTAAACGGGAACATCGAATAGCTTTATGAAGCTCTTTTTAATCAAAAACACCGTTTAAACTATTTCATGCCTGAAAGTACCTTTCGTTATAAATTTAAAAAAAATGTACAGAAAATATTATGCAGTATGTATTTATTACATACACGCGTATTAAAATATTTCGCTAAAAATAAATAAACACGCTCAAAACTCAAGGGACCAACTACTAACAAGCTTATCATCCTTATCAGCTGAAGGCACTTCACTATTGACTACCATGAGCCTGCTGCGTACTACTGCGTAAATATTCGCTCCGTCTGGTCCAAGGATATCTTACTTTATATGTCTCCAGTAGAGTTCTGTATTTCAAATCATATTCACCAAAGAAACTCCAAACAGAAGAAACATTAAGAAGGCGGTCCAAGAACCTTACGATATTATCAGCCCGCGGCAGTTTACTGCTAGACACAGGCTTCCTTCAAGGCGCACTACCGGTTAAACCGGGTAGGTTTTTCAGTTACACACATCGCGTCCAATTTCTGCAAGCGACCCTGCATAAAGCGTCCTTCCGTCTCACCCCGGGGGCGCCCCACACTGCATGTGCCAAAACGCGGTCTTCACTCAAGCACTCGTCTGCTTTAACTATTGACGGTTCTTCGATAAACACAACAAGCCTATTGCCGCTTTAGTTTGCTGTATTAAAAGGCTATGTCAGTGACTGATTCTCCAACAGATTTTTTCGAATCATAACCACTAGAGAAAATTCGAACACTCCAATTCCTATTCCTTTACACTTTTTGAATATAAGCAACTGATATAAAATATATACTTTTTATAGCACTTGCGTATAAAATTTATTTAAATAACTACAACCTATACATAATTATTTTATTAAATATATATTGTTAAATATAACGAAAACACATAGATGTTAAAATTTTAGAAACATTTTAAAAATGTTATCCTTTTAACTAATCGTTAAAAACTACCTACAAATAATTATTATCGGACACGAGCAAAAATCATAAAACCATTATAACACGAGCAAATGGATTAGTTTATTTGTGGTTTAAATTTACAGAAAAATAATTATTATTTTCATATTAGGATGTTAAAACAATTTTATTTAAAAACATTATTCGTACCCTAATGATAATGTTGCGACTTCAGCTCTTGATTCAGAATAGTTGAAAAATCTAAATTAAAACAAATGTATCATTAAGGTAAAATTTTATACAAAAGAGTAAGTATATAAATTCAAATCTTTTATGAAATTTGAGAACGTACCTACTTTACATTAACCTTTTTTCTTGCAGATTACAGAGAGCTTTGCGTACTTATTTCTGAAGCTTAAAGGTGTCTCTTAATTTCAAAACACTTTTAATGAAGTAAAAATAGTAGTAGTAATAAAAATTTGTGTTGCATTTACACAATAATTTTAACAAATCTCATTTAGCGTGATACTTTTAATCGAATTTCTCTTTCGTTAGAAAGTGAAGCTTTTTAATACTAAAAAACCTGATCATCTACTTGTAAATAAATTTTCGGACTAAAACTTTTATTTCTAAAAGTATAAACTATTTTAAATGGACATAACTGCAAAGTGGATCAGGTCAATTGACACATTTTAAATATAGTGCTGAAACAAAATTTTCATATAAAATAACCTACACTGTATAATTATGTAATAACCAAAATTAAAAAAATAATGATTGTAATTATATAAACCGAAATCATGTGAAATATTGACCTGTAATATATCTAACTATTGTCATTAAATAAAAAGTCTTTATTTTTAAAATAGATTCACAACTAATTATATTTTGGCGTCAATATTAATAGTTTTAATTTGCCTCACTTCTTTGGAAATAAAGTGACTCTCTGAGAAAGAAGTAATCCTTTATTAGTACGTTATTTATTTAGAAATACCTAGATTATTATTTTTTGTGTAACGCACTCTAACAGGTGTTGGCAGAATGACCAGCGCTGTAATTAAGCAATTACAGCATTAAAGCTGAGCCAAAGCCTATTATTTGGCACATTAAAGTTAATACATTAAATTACTCTAATTTTTTGGCTTAATTTTTATTTTGATTGTTACTTTTGATGTTGTTTGTATTGTGCGTTCAATACCAAGTTATCCATCTACTTTTTTAACCTCTTGTAAAAATTAAGTATTTAGCGTTGAACTAAATATAATAATATATATTTAATGTTAGACCGATTGTGAAATATGATAATTAGATAAAATTTCTTACTAGCATTGTATGTTTCAACTTAAAATGATAATTTGCACCAGAAATATCGCTTACCGCATGTGAATCGTGCCAAACTAGGGCAAGATCGTCGTCAATAGCATTTTGTCTCACTTCTTCCGAGTCAGGCTGGCTGTGTCCGCTCCACGCAGTCACTCCCACCCCTGGTACAGTTCCCGTCCCACTCGCACCCAGCGAATTGCTTTCCGGAGACGCATCGTACTCTTGAGCTGGAGTTTCTGTCCCGTAGAATATTAGCTCCCACTGCGTCAAAGGGCCAGCTGCACATGAAATGCAAACGTTAGTTTTAACTTTAACCTGTAAAATGATTCATTGCTATGATATTCTCTTCTATTAGCTCACGGAAATTTCGGATTTTAGAGGGATATTAATAAGAATATGATTGTATTATTATGTAGTGAATCAATTATCAATAACTGTTATTTTAGTACATGTTAAGAATGCAAGTGTATAACGTTAATTAAAGTTAAACAGTGTCTTATATGTTTTAATTCAAATAACTCAAATTTAATAGCGTTCATTTCTTATAAATCTACTTTTTATCATATAAAGTATTGAAATGGTAAACAGTATAAATATTCACAACTATAATACTAATTTATTATAAAATCATTGTACCTAAAACAAATAATGATGTTCTAAAGAATAACACACAAGTAAACAAACGCAACTAAATCAAAACAAGCTATCAACGCAATAAACAGAACGCTTCTAACGACAATAAAGTGAACAAGGCTAAATAACAAGTAAAATATTTCGCATTTAACAAAAGCAATTACTGAAAACAATTGTTACAATACTATTCTACTGTATGAATCGTTTAAAAATAAAATTAAACAGTGAACAAACGACATGCAAGGAACGAAGCACGCTGCAACAAAGGTGTCGGACGTGCACACGCAGGCACACAGCTCATGCAGTAGATACCGTTGGCCTGGAGCGGAGCTGGATATATGCGCTGGATTTTAGGATATTGTTCAAACAGTCTAGACATCTTGCGACCTCGAGCGTCTGCTAATGGGTCCGTTAGATCTCCCTGCAAGTTTAAGCTTAAATCCGGTGCGGCAGTAGTTGTTCGAACCGTCGAACTTTCTACAGGAGATCTTGTCGCTTGATGACTTTGCTTCACTTTCTGTAAATTCTTGTTTGGGTTCTTGGAATTTTTGTTCTTTTTTCTCTTTACCAATCCGACTGTATATGTAGGAACTATACTGACAGCTTTCCCTCTATTATTCTTCCTTCCAACTTGTAATACGACGGGTCTAGAGGCGTTGTTTCTATTACGTATCGGACTTCGAAACGGTATGGGATCATTTTTAGTGGCCGGTGCGCTGGTTCCATATAATGTCAAAGACCAATCTTGCAAAGTTGCTCGACCTATCGATATCGAATCTTCATTTACAAAAAAAAAAAAAATCTAGAATATGAAAATTAATACATTTCCTATAATAAAATATTACAGAAACTTATATTGATAAATGCCTTTCACGTTATAAGACAAAACGTTTAATTTCAAAAGGAAAAGAAAGGAATTTCTATATAATAATCATTTTCCTATTCCGTTCCTCTCTCCTATCCAAAATTGACTCGGTACCTATTTTAAGTATTGTTTGAGTCCTCTATTATTCTACTTCAATTGAATTCAAAAGAATGGAAATGAGATGCCAATTTGAGAAAGGCAAAGGTTATACAACTCAGTACAACATTTATCAAATATAAGACGGAATTAACGTTCAGCCATTTTAAACGATTTAATATCATATTACAATTGTAATATTATTATAATTCTGGACAAACTTGATATGCCGCAAGAATGAAAAATAAAGATTAAGATGATTGAGTCACGTCTTACTTTACGGGAATGTATTATTAAGGTTTATTACATTTTGTCTAAACTCTTAAGCTAAAATCCGTAGAAACAAATTAGAAATAATAATATTGTTTGTTGGCGACACAAATTAGAAATAATAATATTGTTTGTTGTTTTTTACAACAACGTAACGTCTTTCGCGACTACTACCATATTGTTCTGATTTGTTTTCGCGAAATTAAACTAATTAAGTTTTAACTCGTCATCTTCATAACGATTTTTGTATTGATACATATTTATGATGTCTAAAGCCAATTAGCATATCACGTTAAAGAGAAGATCTGAAATATACAGTAGGAATACCAAACCAAAACTTTTCTTTTCCTTTATTTTTTTACAATTACTTTTATTTATTTTCTGTATCAAAAAAACTGACCCTTTTTATGGGTTTTCTTAAGATTATAACTGCACTGATTAAAATCAATATTTAGCTAAAATTTGAATCAAAATCGTTGATACAAAATATATATAGACTATGGCTTGCTATACATTTTTATGATATCGATCTGTATTCGGCAATATATATTAATCAATCGAAGTAAAAACTAATTTTGTTACCTTGATTATATTACTTTGATTTGATTTTTTTATATTAACTGTGACTCTAGATACAAGGGTTTATTCATATTCTTACAATTAATAATCATTAATTGTCACAACTCACCCATGTATCGTCCTTCGTTAGACACCTCGAGTTGCCAAACCCCCAACGGAGATTCTCCCCACATGTGCACGGACATGAAAGGCCACGAGTTGAATCCCGCGCGTGACGAGTCATGCACCCTGCGGGATAATTGCTTTTTATAAAATAATTGTATAGTATCGCAAGTGAGCGTAAGATCGCTAAAAAATACTGGGAATCAGTGAGGAAGGAAGACGAATCTTGGAGAGTCCGGAAAAGTAAGTAGATCGAAGACCTAGTGGCCGAACTCAACATCTTAGGCGAGATTAAAACACAAAGACCCCGCTTTAACGCATGGGAGAGGATTGAGCTGTGATACGAGGATTGAGCAGTGGGTCATCATTGGTACCGCTGGAGTAATGCGCTCGAGAGAAAACTGAAGGAGCTCCAAGTTGAGGACTGGCAGACGGTGGTACAAGGTCGATCCAAGTGGCGACTCTTATTGGTGGAGCCCAAGACTCATTTTGGGTTATTGTGCCCATCAAAGTAAATTAAGTCTACTTTGGGGAAAAGGAAGTAAGAGTAAACAACTTATTGAAATAATATATTAACTAATTGAAATAATTTTTACGTCAAATATGCTGTCAATTACACTTCAAACTGACTTAGTTTTCAAACAACGCTCCGCTTGAGAAAGATATACCCAGCATCTGAGAGCTAGCTGATGGCAGCTTATTTACTTATATGGATAATATAATAATATTATCCTATTTATCCATACTTATATGGATAAGTCGTCACAAGTGTATGCGAAGTTTACAATGTAGTAACTGATTAGAACGGTCTCAACATATATCATAAATTATTTTTATACCATTGAACTATAGTTAATCCAGAGTGTAATTTCAATACTCACCTTATTAGATCTTCAAAGTCAAATAGGTATTTAAGCAAAAATAAATGAAAGAAATATACATCAGTTTTTTAAACTTTTTTGCACAAATTTAATACAACAAGCGGAGTTAATGCCATTGGGCGTTCTTTAGCAGTCAGCTTGCGGGGGATATTTGATAAAATTGGTTTGGAAGTGGTGCAGCTCGTACTAAAGAAAAGATTAAAAACTAATTTTATAAATTTACATACATACAATTCGTAAACACTTATATACATATACACAGAAATATACACATACACATACATACATACACATATACGTTTAATACACAAACACACAAGAGAAATAAATAAAAAAATTTAAAAAAAAATCAAGTACTCTCATCCTTATGAACAGGACTTCAAAAATTGTCGGACTTTGACTTTAAAAATTAATTTGTTTGAGGCTTTTTTAATGTCAAGAGGAATGGAATATATGATATAAATTAGATGCAAGCGATACCTGGGTGCTAACAGGGTAACCCTGGTGCCTGCGGGTGACGTGAGCGCGATTTGCAAATCTCCTCGACGGGCAGCGGAGAGGGAAACCCGCGCCTGGACGTGCTCCAGATAGTTGACGCCTGGACACGCATTGACGTCTAGCTGCACAAAATACAACATCATTAAAAATAATTCGACACTAGCCTCGATGACTAGACTGGACTTCGATGTCAATCACAAATTCCAACGGTCACATCAATCACCAATACAAACACAACAGATCACTGTTTAACATTGACTTCCCACACAAATTACAGTAGAAACTGCTATAATCCTCACGCTCGACAGCGGATAAATGACCATTTAATAAACTAGAAATGATTATTCTTTTCATCGGTCGTTTACACTTTTGGTGGAGTGGTAGTGGTCATCACTTCTGGTGGTGGCTTGCTTTATTCTCCATCATTATATAATCATCATCGTTATAGAAAAGTATTAATTTCCGGCGCAATATTTAAAATTCATTTCGATACTATGTAAATGACGGCAAAATCTCTTGACAAGTTTTAGGTGATAATTATACGAGTCCAACGCTTACTTACGAGATGGAAGAAAAATAATGTGATTAGCATTTACTAAATGAAGCCAATATGATGCATTGCGGCTAAGGGGCCCGAGGTCTCGGGAATTCTCAGCAACTTCTCTGCGGTATTTTCGAACTGGTAAAAATTACGCTCTTCAAAAAAAAGCCTAAACATTTAAGACTAAAAAATAGTATTAATGGACGATACTGATTGTTTATTGTGATTAAAGAAAAAAGCGTATGTATTCATTAAAGGCCGGCAACACATCGGCGGCACGGTGGCCCGTGTAGTAGTGTCACTCCGACGGAGCACACTGCCGTAGCGAAAGGGTTAAAGGCCGGCAACGCTTCTGCAATGCCTATGGTACTGCGGATGTCTATGGGCGTTGATTGCCTTCAATCAGGTGAAACGCCAGCTCATTTGCCTTTCTATCCCATAAAAATAAGACTGTGTGTAGCTGAAGATTGGGTTAGGTGGCGACCTTGAGAGAGGCCTGTATCAGCTGTAGACAGACATAGTCTGATGATAATAGGTGACTGAAACAAACCTGTAAGGTAACGGACGAGCGCGGTGGCACAGCTCGCTGGGATCGCGGCGCTGCTAGTTCACATCTCCTTTGCGGCGGCACGGTTCGCCAGCTGCGAGCGAGCCGCACCATCCCCGCCGCGTCCAACAGCCCGTATCCAAACGAATGGGACACGTTGCGCCCCACGCCGTTGACACGCCAGTTTCCCGCGAGGCTGAGACGTTCCGGCCGCGCTGTGCGAACCACTGAAAACGCGACTTCTTGTAAACTTCAAACGTGGTATACTGGCTTGATTAGGGAAAAGGGGTGCAAAGCTTGTGTTTGAAGCTTAATTAATTGTATTATATATAATACGACGACCAATTAGCTCAGTGGCGAGGCCCTCCGTCCGCGGAGTCAATAGTCACGGATTCGATCCTCGCATCAGAATAAATATATGTATGGATTACAAATATTTATTCCGAGTCTGGTAACCCCGCCAATCTGCATTGGACAAGCGTGGTGGGTTAACGTCCGTTCTTCCAGAAATGGAGAAGCTCGTGCTCAGCAATGGGACATATATAACCCGGACATGTATGTCCCACTGTTGAGTACGGGCCTAGCCTATACGGGGATCGAACCCACTATCTAGGTCGTTCTGACTGATATAGATGTGTACCTATAAGTAATTGTATTTTATTATTGTGATATTGTATCCTAATATTCTAACTTTTATAGATTTATAAGTGACCCATAAAGTAACCCTAACCAACGGGCTTGTACGAAGAGAGTGATGAGTGTGGATGAAGCTTAGAAAGTGTGCTGGCATCGTAGCAGATGGAGGTCTGTGGTCTCTGCCTACCCCTACGGGAAATGTAATATGTGACCCATTGTCGAGTCGATTGAAGAACGTCTGAATCAACTGGTATACAAATTTATTCCATCCTGAGTTTTTTAAGTCCATCCTGAGTTTCTTGGCTATAACGTCATTTCGTTTTGTGCCCAACACTGCCAACATAGTAACGTACCGATGTGCTGCATATCACGCCAGGTGAGGTCTCTGTTGGCTTGTAGTGCCAACGCGCAGATACCGGCAGCGAGGGGCGCGGATGCCGAGGTACCCGTGTGCCCCGCCGTACACGAGTGGTGCAGATCCGTAGTAACCACCTGAACAAAATAGACTAATCTTAGATAAAAGTTTACCTATAGCGGTACAGGAGTGTACTAAAGAGAAAAACAATAAGTTGTCAACTGTCATTGGATGTCTTGTCTTCTTAATGTGAACATGTGAATTAATAAAGCTATTTAAAATGTGTGTTTTAAAATATTACTTACTATTTTATTTTAGCGCAGTAGTAAAAAAAAAATTTTGAAGAACATACACGATATTAAAGAAAATAAAACAAAGGACCTTTCTACCATTTCTTCCTTGTACAAAACAACCTTTCTTCTTTGTACCATAGGTGTAAAAAAATATTTCGTAAATTACATGGAAGTCAAAGAGGGGGGAGGGGGGACAAAAGAAGAAATTAAAATGACGAACATTGAATATAGATTACCGGCTTACCGGCACTTATTTTAAATTCTACCGCAGATCAAATGTTAAAATGGAATAAATTTAAACAGGAATTCGAAATATTTTTATTAGCAGCCGGGTTGTCAACATTACTTATCCATATTCGTTTTTTACGGGATAGGAAGGCAAACGAGTAGGTACATCACCTGATGCAAAGCAATCAACGCCACCATAGGTACCACAAATGCGTTGCCAAGCTTTACGTATGGGTAGGCTTGTTCTTTGAAGGTACCAACATCGTATCGGTTTGGAATAACCCCTTAATACGAACCCGCAACTATTAGCTCCGTAAAAGGTTCCTTCTGCACTGAGTTAATTAGGTTGTCGGTGCCATTGACGGTCGCAATTTTGTTTTTTTTTTTATAGAAAATGTATTTATAGAATACTGTGGTAGGTGTGTATTGTAGTGATACGTATTGTCTCATCCTTTTATATATATCCTTATCCTAAGGTAGGCAACGTATTTGCAATGATCTTAGCCCTGGAGATATTCATGGGTAGTGGCGGTCTTCTATAAAAAAAGTGTATTTATCTTGTTTCCTTTTAAAATACTACTAGTAATGTTTTTTATATTACTAGAACTCTTGTGAACCATTTCACCTAAATTTATAATGCTTGAGCTAGGGTATAGTTAACACCAATAGTTAAATCGAAGACGAGAACGATCGCAGATATTAAGCATGATTATTAACAAGCAGCTTCTGTTACTTAAATAAATTATAAAAGTTATATAATTACAATTTAAAAGTTCACCATCATTAAATGCTGGAGGAAATTTGTGCTCTTTTATTATTAATATTCATTAAATAGTCAAACTAGAGATGGACTTATTAAAATTTAGTTTACTCGACAGAGAACAGATGTGGTTCCAGGGAGTCAACTTTTAATGAAGTTCGCAGGGAAAATTTTATGTGGTACGAGCTTCATGACCCGTCGTTGCAAAGATAGCTTATAAATACAGTTTACAAATAGCTTTATTATTAAGTTGAAATTTATAATATAAAACATATATATGTATATATATTTATGTGTATGTATTAAATGCAGCAATAGCTCAGTCGGTAAGGCTCGGCCTTACGATATGTACGTGGTCCATTGAACTATTGATGTGAACCATATTTTAGGACAAGCATTATAAGCTAGCTATAATGCTAGCTAGCTATATATATATATATATATATATATATATATATATATATATATATATATATATATATATATATATATATATATATATATATATATATATAAACATTGCTGTTCGTTAGTCTCGCTAAAACTGATAAAATATTAGGAATATGGTAAAAGCAACAATTTCGTTTTCCCGTAGAAACTCTCCCTACCCGTCAAATATTTTGATGTTCGTCTCTTCCTTCAGAAATCAATTAAATTTAAAACTCATTCAGAAATCAAATAAAATTAAAAAGTGAAGTTCTTTTTTAATCATTTTTCTATTGATTACAATTTCTTTGTGTTCCTGTTAAGTTTTGACCACATTTTTTACTAATGTTGAAACATTCTGCAATTATCGTTCAGCTCTTTTATTTATTGTTTCTGAAGCGGTTAGCTAGTATAATATATATTTATATATGATATAAAGATTTTATACCTACATAATATGTCCACTTACCAAGGGTTAGTTGGTAATATTATGTAGGACAGAGAATGCCTATGAACATTGAGAATGCCATATGTAACGTTATTAATGTGTATATGAAATGTTAATATGTAAATAGTATCATCTAGTGATAACATTGTCTATGGGCGGCGTTGATTACCTTCCATCAGGCTACACGCTTGTTCGATTACCTCCCTACTCCATAAAATAAAATAGCGTAACAGTAACCTGTTTCTCGTTGATAGCGCCACTGCTGTAAGTGGCTGCCAGTGTGGAGCTGCACATCTCCGAGTACCAAGGCACCTCGCCACGCTCCGTCGCCGACGATATCGACAGAGTCCAAATGGAGTTCGTATAGCCGTCACAGTTGCAGTTGTCCTGCTCCCTCCCACCGTTACCAGATGCCCACACGAATATCGATCCTTTTCCATTGCGTCCCTGAGAGCAATTAAATATAACAACAATATAACCCCAAATAATAATTCCCCGAAGCGTTTTTGTTTGGACTTTAAGAGCAAAGTTTGTTTTATATGGACATTAAATTATTGATCATGGTTTATAACAGAGCTTACGGTTCGACGATTTTAATATATTTTCATATCAAATGCGCAAGAATAAATATATCGTAATCTTGCTATGATTAAATATATTGTAATCATATCATAGACATATTCATCAATTTGGATTGATGTATTACAAGTCTTAATACATCAACTAGGAGATTGTCGACTTTTGTAGCCTAAACTTATATTACCCCTTTAGAACCTGTGACCTTTGGCTGTTGACCCTAATCGGCAAAAAAATCTACAAAAAGGGAAATTGTCTCCTAAAACTTTGTCTCTGATATATTTATACCTGTTAATGGTGTCAACAATACATGGTATTATTTCGGAGGCTATGGGTGTAATTTTTAATTAATTTCAAATATGTTTCAATGTCCCTAAAAATCGATTATATTATACTAATAGATCTTGCATGTTTGTTTTGTCTTCGCATCACAATGATCAAATAAAAACAATAACAAAGACATTTATAGTCATAACATCTTGTTATCTTAAGAAAATAATATTTTAGCACTCAGTCTGGTTTAATTAAAAACGAAGAAGCAATCGAACTTAACGTGAATATAAACTCATTTAAAAGAAATTAATCAGTAACTAAATAATTTAAAACCTAATATCTTGGTCTTGAATTCGGCGTGTTAATGTGAAAATTTTACTAATAGCCTTTTCCATAAATCATAAACTTAAACATAATGTGACCGAATATTAACATACTAATAAAGTTATGTTCCAAAAGGGTGTCACTTAAAAACTAAGAGACATACCTTTGTGACTCCCTCAATGAAAGCCCGAGTAGCTAGCTCTCCTGGCCCATCCACGGTTTTCCCATCGTCGTCCGGGCCCCAGGATGCACTGTAGATGTCCACATGTTGAGGGTTGAGACTGAGAGACCTTGCTTCTACCGCATCAGTGACGTCACCGTCTAGCATGCGTACCCCTTGACATAATACATTTCACACTTTATCTTTTTACTTTCTTTTATCTTTATCACTTCAAATTTTGTATCTTTACCTTTTTATTTCAATAAAGATATTAAACGTTTAATAAGTGAAGTGTACTTAAAGAAAACAAATTTATTTATTTTTCCCCATTCGCCTTTAATTATGCAAAATATCTAATAATCATTGTTTTAAAATAGACTGATTGTTCATGCATCATTAAAATAAAGTCGTGCTCGTTTACAAATTAGCTTGTTTATTTGAAATTACGTGTAAAAACGCTATGACGACTAAAAATCAACAAAAACATAATTAAATACTGATAAAAAGCTAACATTGGAACTTTTTAAAACAAACAAATCCAAAATGAAAAACAAGTAAAATATTTTCTTCTATGTTTTGTTGCGGGTTATTCCCTGTGTCAACAAATCTTGCAGTGAAAAAAGCAAACAATACAATTTACTTATCAGTTAATTGTTAGCACGTACTTAAATCAACTATTAAAAAAGGAGTTAGAACGAGTTAGTACACGCTGTCGTGGTTCTGTATTTATTTTAATTAAATCTTTTTGTACATATGTGTTTTAAAAGCAGATAATTCTTAATCTCACCCCTTTTACAAATAGCATAGGCAGTAAAAGATTAAACAAATTTAAAAACAACGAAGTATTTATATTTTATTATATTAAAAAGAAGTTCTTAGTAATAAAAATCGGACTCTAGGAATAATGTACAGATCGACATTTTTTTGTACATGCAAACATTAACTATAAAAATAAGTTTTTAACTATAGATTTATGGTCTTAGTAATTTTTTTTTTCACATTTCTGAAGGAACAGACGTTAACCCACCTCGCTTGTTCAGTGCGGATCAGCGGGGTACCAGAATCGCAAAAAATATTTGTAAGCCATTAATATATTTATTCCGATGCCGGGATTGAAACCGCGATCAATGACACTGTGGGTCCCCGCCTCTGAGCCAATCGATTATCTCGGTAAGAGTAAGTAACTCAATTTTATTCATAAATTTTTCAAGAGTAATTTCTATATAATCCACTCAATAGTAAGACATGTATGTACATATGAGTAAATCCTCTATGAAGTAATTGTAACTTCTAAAAATACTTATATTTCATTGTTTAACTACACGGAGTAGGTGTAAGTCACATCAGAACATTCGACTTTTAATGTATTACAATGAACGGGTGAGCTTCATTAACTAAGTTACATAAACTTTAACGAAAGACAAACTAGAAGTGAGTGGAACTTTGAATCAAGACTACAAAATTACAAAGTAAAATCCTTTAGTGTAAATTCCTATAAAATGATTAATTGCAAATGGAAACTTTATTATTAAGGACAGATAGGCTAAGTATAAATTTAAATATAAAAGATATAATTCCGTTTAACCTAAAATAAATACGGGCGACCTGCAAATAATGAAGTATTTTTTTTAGCAGTAGGAAGAAGAAGCAGAGAGAAAATAAGGAGAAAGTGAAAACGGAAGAAGGAAAAATATTTACTTCTTCCATTTTCTCTTTCTTCTTTTTTCCTGCTCGTATGTCGATTTACCTCCAACACTCGCGCCATAGGCAACTCCTACAGCACACAGTGAATTGTTAGCGGTCGCAGCTACCTCTCCCGCGCACCGCGTGCCGTGACGGTTGGAGTCGATCATGTCATATCTCGGCTGCGGGTCCGAGTCGTGGGAGTTCACATCGTAGGACGCCATCGGGTCCTGTGCACACATCTTGTTTAATTACTTATATTATATGGAGTGCTCCCAGGAATGGAGTGGAATTTCTGCAGCTCAATTTTACTACTGCACAACTCGCCAAAGAGCTAAGTTTCATCCCCACTATTGGATTAGTATTTACAGTGCGTTTTTCCCAAAACTTCATTTCACGTAACACCGCTCTATGGAACCAGCTATCTTCAGCGGTATTTTCGAACCGATACCGAACTAAAATCTTCAACAACCAAGCCTACTTTTATCCCAAAGGCCGACAACACATTTGTAATGCAGGTGTTGCAGATGTCTACGGGAGGCGTTGATTGCTTTTCCTCAGACAGCACGATTACTAGTTTGCCTCCCTATCCCATAAAAACACTTTACGTTATTAACAATTTATCGACAACCTTACCTTAGACTTCCTCAAAATTGAGGGGTATTGTTGTAATCTCTATGCTTGGCGGGCGAGTTGGTTTTAGTACTCAGGTGCTACCCATCACAATAATTAATATAATCATTTATTACGACACCACAATTTATTGTACATTTAAATTGAATTTAAAAAGGCTTGTGTTTGAACTAGACACGCGCCTGGGTTTCAGATCACTAGCTTTCCACCGCGTATTTTTATGTTCTTATTATTATTATTTATTATATAATGATTGTCTATTTGTATTAGTTCCCATAGTCGCCTCATACGGAACTCACTTAAAGAAATGGAGTGTCCTTATTCTATGTCACGCAACAAAAAGCCATTCTAATATTTAAATTCCATTTTTTAAATAGGCCATATATATCTCCTGACTCCTATTTTTTTTCTTTATAGCACAGAATTAAAATTGAAAACAAAACGTATTCACTTACATAGTTTGCAACCAAGTCAGGATGATCGGTTTCCAAACCATCATCAAGGATTGTCACAACTACACCCCGCCCGGTGATGCCTTCCCGCCATGCTGGTATTACGTTCATGTCTAAGCCGCCGCCTCGATTCTGCATGGTAAACAAAATAGCACTTAATTATCACATACGTATATGTTATCAGGCTATCAACATATCAGCCTATGGCAATCTAATGCTGTAAATAGGCTGTTTCCTTTGGCATGCCACCTAATCTGAACTTCAGTTACACATATTCAGTGTCTGCCAACCGTCCTACACAGATTGTCGTTCCTTCTAGCCGAGTCTCTCAAGATGTATGCTTCACTTCAGCACTCGTCTACTCCAACGGTTGTCGGTTCTCGGATAAACATGATTAGCCCTACGCTTTAGTTTTGTAACTCCGGTCGATGCCAGTAGTTTTGGTTCTTTGGTGAATTATACAATATAACATAGTTTATGTATGTATGTGCATATACATATGTATATGTATTATATATTTTGATGAAATATATATGTATATTTATATATCTTTTTATATATGTATGTATTATATTTAATTAATTATTTTCCTACTTATATGGTACCACCAACTCTTGAAAAATCTTTTGCATTAACCCAAAGATTGTCTGGCATATTGCCCCTTTTTGGCTCTTATTTAAAAATATTAAACGCTACTTACAAGATACCACATGTGAGGCCATTTCGGGTCGTTTAGCTGAAACCTGTAGTCAATAGATCGCGGCCTTCCCTTAACTCGCCTGTGTTGAAGCTCACGCTTTGGTCCCGCATCTCGTTTAGTAGCCGACGATGATACTGGCACGTCGGATTTTGTCTCAGCTAAATAATAAACAAGCGCTTTAAGAAATCTCTAGATTAATTTCAAATCATATTGAATAAGTACGAGTAAATTGATTATATTCCTAAACAAAATAATATCTCTCCTTTTTTAAAAAAAGAAGACTAGCAATATTTTAATACTATGTACTACTATAATAGAATACTTGTTAATTATTAAAACTAAGCTAATAAGGTTTGTACTAGCAAATGGTTTCTATATGTATTTAGATATATTGGTAGTCCAATGAATATCAGCCCGCGGCAGTCCAATGATGGAAATAGGCTTAGGACTATTTCCAGCAGTTTGAGTTATAGCTCAAGGCGCACTACCTAGCCCGATCTTCGGCTACACGCATCCAGTCTCTGTCAGCCGCCTTGCGCAGATCGTCGCTCCATCTAGCAGGGGAGCGTCCCACACTACGTTTGCCGTGTCACGGTCTCGACTCCAGCACTCGTCTACTCCAACGATTGTCAGTTCTCCGCCAAACGTGTCCAGCCCATTGCCACTTCAGTCAAATACGAGTCCGATAGTCCAATAACTCTCCCCTCAAATTGTGAGCGCGGTCTTTGGCAACTGTGCCTTTAAAAAAAATATTATACAGAATGTTTAATTTATAGGACGCTGTATATTTATGTTACGGACGGAGTATATTTCGCTTACTCCTTAACTATTTTTTCAACTGACGACCGAAATAACGCACTGGTTGAAGTGTTCGCATTTTGAGGTAAGGGTTTTCGATTCCCGCATCTGAATAAATATTTGTATAGATTACAGATATTCATTATGAGCCTAGGTATTTGTAGTTGTAATTTGTGAGTTTCAAGTGGAATTCTAGTCCGAAGCTAAAATTGCAAAGCATTTCATTTATTTCTAACTGTATCCGGCATATATTGCAATGTTACGTAAAGAAAAAAACCACACAAAGAATTTTGTTTGGCCAGGAACCTTCGCGTGCATACATATAATAACTAGAGAAAGTTTCATCATGATCGGATGAATGATTTAGAAACGCGTAGAGGAAAAGCAAAAACGAAACATTATTTTTTATTTATTAAATCTTATAAATAAAACGAGTATGACACTTTTGCGTAATTAATATTAGTAGTTTAAGTAATTTAATTAAAATCAAAATTTAATTAAATCTCGCTATCTATCGTAAGGTGGGCTGTGAAAATTACTTGTGTAATATTAAACCTTTATCTCAAACCGATTGCTTGTTGTATTTAGCATCTTAAGCTAAGTAATTTATTTACTATTGTATAAACTATGATAGTAGTTTATATAAAGTAATTTATTTACTATATATTTAGACTAATTTAACTATGATAAAGAGATTTTGTAAACTGAGTAAAATATGATGATATAGTTTTCAATAACTTTGTAGATCGTGCATTGTTTATCAGTGATACACCAAAAGCAAACAAACGAAATAACCACACACACAATATCGGCGTTAAAGTAGCATTAGTCTCTGATACCGCGTTCCGTACATTGTGCCCGATTTCGTTCCCGTTCCTTTATTTCCTCCTTCCTCACGTTTTACTTATTTTTACCCTCCCATTAAATCGTTCATCCCTTTTTACCTTTACCTTAAGCTAGGCAATGTGCGGCGCTGGTTCCTCATCATCAGGTGACCTGCTTGCTCGGTTGCCTATTTCATCAAAAAAAAAAAACAATATTATATATATGTTAGGATTCATTTCTTTATCAGAGACACTGCGAACAATTAGAACGAATTCATAAAAAAATTATACCTGTGGAAGAACTGTCGTGAATTGGTAAAAAATCTCTCTTCTTTCTCGACAAGACTCGCTGCTGTTTCGCCCAACTCACTCGTACGTCTCTCTGCAAACGGCTGTGGTGTCCGTGTGCTGGAGACAACGAGCGTCGCGCGACCGCATTGTGGTGGAAGTGGAAGTGGTTTTGGAATATCTGCAAAAAGATTATACGTTATAGAAAAATTCTTACCTTCTTCAGATTTATTTTATTTTAGTTCCTCTTTTTTGCATACAACAAACGGCGGACATGTGTGTATATACACACACATACACACACACATAATATTTATAATTGTCATACTATGAACTGTCAGAAATACTTATATTATTAAAAACCTATGTGTTTATGACAATGTTTTCATTCATTGCCGTGTTATTTCCGGCATAGAATAGGATTACTCCATTTCTTTCAGTTGGTGTCGTACAAGTCGCTGCAGCGTTTGAGTAATAAAAACCAATCGGCGATCCCCAATTCACGGCGATAGATTGAAGGTAAGGCAACACCCTCACGCACACGCACAAATACACACACACACATCTACCATCAAGTTTAAATTTTATTATTTATACAATAGAGATACATTATACAATAGAGATTTAGTTTGGTAATTAATAATATATGATACATTTGTATATCTTAGTTAAGTTATATTAAATTTGTATGTTAACAAATTTTTTATATTTTTTTTTGGTACCAAAAACTGTACAGAAAATGGTAATGTTTTGTTGTAATACAGACTAAGACCTCGCCTATGCGAGCAGTTGTTGCTATCAACAACTGCTAATATAAGTACCAAAATTATAACTTTGTAAAAATAATTGCATTGGACTGTCACGGCTGTATTCAAGATGATTGAAGATAACTTTAATCAAGATAGAAGATCTTGCTTTAATGTATCGTCCTTTGTAATGAAAATTGTATTAGAAAAATAAATAATAACTCAATTAAAAAATCAACCAACTATAACAGTCCACATTGGCTTTCCTCTATAAATAAGGGATGTTAACAAAAATCTAAACGTTTAATAGCAGATTGGAGATCGATTGGAAATTGATTTTAACTCAGCTCAGTATGTTCTTGCCAGTCCATTGGTATTTGCGCTCATAGTTGTTTTGGGAAGAAATACACTGACCTTATATTATGAATGTATCCATATGGCAAAATTTCAATTACCATTATATGTAAATTCAGGTTCATATTATGCGAAAATTAAGAAACCTTAAGTAAATTAAATAACTTTGACCAACATTTTCATATAGATAATAATGTATTTTGTATTTTTTTATACTTTTTTCAGCTATGCAAATAAACACCTACCTAATACTTCGGTATATTACATATAAAAATCAAACAGTATTTGTTGAAAAATGAATATATTCTCCTGAGCTTAACATATTCAAAATTATTCCGAAAGATTACACGCATCAGGTCAAGTCGGGGAAAACTCTGAACTGTAAAAGATTCAGTTATCGCGTTCTTCAAGCAACAAAGGGAAAGCAGACAAAGCTCGTATTTGAAAATTATTTGCTCATTTTTTTAATATTAACGCTTAAAGAATTGAAAGAATTTATTATTTTATGGTTTAGTATTTTTTTATTATAAAAAATAACCAAACACTATAGCTTCATATACATAAAATACAGGATTAGTTTTCATATACATTTATTTTCAGTTCTGTTATGTTCACGACATTTCTTTTCATGCGATAAGAAATTAAACGAGCAAGAACAATATCAGAGGTAATGTTAAAAGAAGAAGCGTTAAAAATGTGGGTTTCCCTTTCGATTAACAGACAAAATCTGCCTAAAATTTTTGACATTTCTAACAACTTTTACCGAAATTCTTGACAAATTTTGATTTAGCGATAATATAGTTATAACATCAATAATATAATCGAAACATCTATATAATACACATCTACACACACTAACACATAACACACAAAAGCGCCGCATCGTGATTTATAATGTAATTTTTTTTTTGTAAATTGGTTTATTGTTTTTGTTTGTCTTTTGTAAAATTATATTAAGTATGGTAATTAGAATAATATATGTAATTCATAAATGTATCAGAGAGCTATGGAGAGAGCTATGCTCGGAGTTTCTCTGGTAGATATGATTCGGAATAAACAAATCCGCCAAAGAACTAAAGTCACCGACATAGCCTTCCGAATGGGCTGGTCACGTTTATTGGAAATCCGACAATCGTTAGAGCAAACGAGCGAGAGGAGACAGCGTCTCGGTAAAGAAACTAGAACTAGGTGGCTGGCAGAAACTAGATGCGTGTAGCCGAAGATCGGGCTAGGTGGCGCTTCATGGGGAAGGCCTATGTCCAGCAGTGGACTGCCGCAGGCTGTTGATGATAAATGCATCATAGAAGGGAACTGTCTACCGTAAAACAGGGTTCGCCCTAGTTTGGCAGGCAGTGAAACAAAATTGTAAGCTTTATTAATGATCAATAAATATATTACTATTATTAGATTGTTGAAATATCTATAATATAGATGAAACATCTATAATGTCAAACGTATTTGAAATGCTAGTGGTAAATGAACAAATAGTTTGAGCAAACAGTCAACGTCAACGACACAGTAGTACCTTACAAATATTCGTCGAGAATAGGTGACGATAATCGAATTAGCACAGATTTGCTCCCAATACAGGCGTGTGAGTTTTTACTGTTATAACACAAACATGAAACGACATCTTTTACACTAGTTAGTATGTATTATTCTGAGTTAACGACAGAGTTCAATACTCTATTCAGGCGACTATTTATCTAACAGTACCAAGAACAGTTCAACGTGGGCTGTTAATTTCAGAATCGAACATTAAAGAATTCTTAGAATAGGTGAACTGTTTTAGACCCATACCATTTCAATAGCTCCATATATGTACGTATATACAACAACTTTTAATGACTAAAACTAACTTTGTTGGCGCAGCGACCCAAAATGTATCTTGGCCTCCGAACAGATCTTACATGTTTTTTTAATGACATAATTTGATATAATTTTAGTGACAGATCATATAAATTTAATTTGGTAATATGAGTCAATTGGGTCATGGACCGGGTAAAAACTTTTTATACCATATATGATATAAAAAAAAATTAAATAAATAATTATAGAATAACATTAAAAGACAAATGACTAGGACGATATCATATCATACTCGGAATTTACAATAACACCCTTTAGCCATACAAATATCGCTTATCGTCTCTAAAGATATCTACAACACAAGAGACAATGTAATCAAACTTTGAGAAATATTTAGGCTTGTTTTTTGATGGTTTCAGTTCCGAAACATCGCTGATGGTAGGTAGTTCCATAGAATAATGGTTCGTGGGAAGAATTTTCGGAAATACATAACGTATTGATTCCTTAATCATTCAGATGATAGGAGTGGAAGTTTTCTATGTGGCGAGTTGTGTAAAAGGGGAATTATTCCAAAAGCGCGACAGAAATTATTCCAAAAAGTTCCTTGGAGCACTTTTCATGACATATAAGCTGAACGATAACATTCCTTTGCAATGGTTTATAATCTATACGTTTAATGAAATACATGGAAGCGTGTTAGTACCGGTTGTAGATACAAAAATAGAGCAGATATATATATATATATATATATATATATATATATATATATATATATATATATATATATATATATATATATATATATATATATATATATATATATATATATATATATATTAATTTACGCTTAATTAACATAGCTCTATTTGAACAGCTGAACATTACAACAACAAGAACAAGTGTACAATACGAGTACACATATAAATGTATATTATACATATAAGAAATATTTGTTCAGTTTTTATCTTGTATAATTTCAAGGATTCCTCAAAACTGCTATCGCTTTTACTTTAAGGTGATCGGTTCTAATAGCAAATTAAACTAATATTTATTCAAACATTTTTCTAGCTCATCGTTCAAGAGGAATTTTGACCTGGCCATTCTTAAGAACTTCAGCGATTTGGTCAAGGCATGTACTCCTTGTATCTATCTTCCCCTACCAACCCTTCCTTCCACATCCGCAACTAAAAATTTTTGTTATCAGTCGTCTTTTATCCGTCCTCTCTATGTGCCCAAACCATCTAAGCATCCCTTTCTCAACTTTTGTCACGAATGATTAGTGTGGATGAAGCAAAGAAAAAAAGTGTGTGGCGAACCACGTCGCCGTCATTTTTTACAAATTAGTCCCAAAAAAATTTCGTCATACTGATCACACGAGCCGCAAGGGAGGATGGAGGTCAGCACCAGCAGAGCCCCGCATACTGAAGTGAGACACTATACTACTCGGGGGAGCGCGATCCCGGGACGGTCGGGACAGCAGACTGTGGATTGACGTAGAGGAAGGGAAAATGATAGAAAAGAAAGGAAAGGGCAGGAGAAAGGAAAGATGGAAATAGACAGGATGATAGGGATATGATACTACCGCAACGGAATACGAGGAGTGATACGGTAGTAGCCCGCGAGGCCGGGGTCGCGTACCCGTATACCAATACCATAACCCTGACCTTACCATAATAAAAGTTACTAACAATAATAATTATTCGTACCCTACTCACTAGTAGGGAAAATGGTATAACTCACTAGTCCAATTTACTTACAAGCTATGCTGCAACGGTAATTCATAAATGGAACCCAGAACCTATAAAAGCTATTGCTGCTTCACGTTCTAGTCTAGATAGTCTTTTATTAAGTTAACATCTTAATACATTTTATCTTTTTAATAAATTTTAATACAATATTTATACGTTAAATTCTTCGCGGAACATAGTACGTATATATCAATAAATTGGATGTTGCACGGCTTGTACTACATCTAGACTAGAGCGTCAAAGAGCTCTTTGTGGTTATATGTTATCATAGAAAGGACACGAATGCCAGTATTAAGGTACGACACAAAATGCAATTTATTCCACCTTCTTTTCGTAATGTTTTTTTTCCTTTTATAATACTTGAAAAGTCTTTAACGTTCGTTCGAACTACTTTAAGCTTTCATGTTTATTTTATTTTCATAACGTTTGTATCTATAAATAAATGGTTGACGTTGATTTTCTTGAAAGAATCTTCTTCATATTTTTATTTCCATAAACAATGGACTTTTTTATAGGATATGAAAGCAAACAAGTAGGCATGTCACCTAACGGAAATCAATCAACGACGCCAATAGGTATTAGTAGTGTCATAGACATTGCAGAAGCGTTGCCA
This sequence comes from Baronia brevicornis, assembly GCA_031353405.1. Taxonomy (NCBI): domain Eukaryota; kingdom Metazoa; phylum Arthropoda; class Insecta; order Lepidoptera; family Papilionidae; genus Baronia; species Baronia brevicornis. Next base: position 122,464 of record JASFAT010000827.1, read on the forward strand.
GCCTTTAAGAAATTAGTAGGCTTGTTTTTTGAAGGTTCTAATATCATATCGGCTCGAAAACACCGCTGGAGCTAGTAGCTGGTTTCACAAATCTGTAAGAAGCTTCTAGACAAACGCACCGTGCTGGATCGTCATTCATCCAGATGATGAAAATGAAACTCTTCCTTATGGCGAGTTGTGCAGTAGTGGAATTCAGCGGCCGAAATTATTCCGAACAATTCCTCGGAGCAGTCTCCATGGTAAAATCGATAAAAGATGCTGAGAGATGAGATTCGCAGTGCCAAAGAATTTAACCATATAGCACCTATAGTAGACTAAGAACATTTTAAATTCAAACTTAGGATATATTAAGAATTAAACAATCCATAATATGTAGTTGAGTACCGATATATTTCTTATATCGCTGAGTAATGGATCGCTGAAAGTCCTTATATATTTTTTGTACTTTGAGTGAAATCACTAATATAGTGTCAATTATTAAATACTATTATAAGAATTCGATTGTTAGTATTAACTTACAATCAAATTCCTATATCTTTATTCTTAATTTAAAAATCAAAGTCTTATATCTTTATGCTTAATCCTTATATAATATCTTTATATAGATTTGATATTAATCAAATCGATATAAAGACAAATAATATAAAAAAATATATTAAATGAATATAACCAAATCTTATATAAATATAGAGACTTTAATTTAAAAATACAAAAACTCATTTGCAGAATTTTTTCGACAACATACATCAAGCTTCGGATAATGTTTAAAGAAAAAATGTATGATAGTTTTTTGTGAATTTGAAGATAAAAAATATTCCTATTATGACACATTCAAATAAGTCTGATTTTAAAAAACTAGGCCTGATTGGTTTAATTGCGTTAACCGCTTTCGAAGTTAATAGTCGCGGGTTCGATTCCCACATTGGGATTAATATGTATATGTGTGGCCTACAAGTATTTATTTGGAGTTTGGTTGCCCCGAGAATGCATGAACGTAATGGATTAATGTCAATTCCTTCAGAAATGCGGAGGCCCCTTTCTCAACCTAGGATATTATATGAACCTAAAAAAATACTATAAACAAATTGACATTTATTTCGTTGTTTATATAAATCATCCAATACTTTGTAATTTTGTTAGTAAAATGTGAAATTCTAATGTAAAGTTAAATTGTCAATTTATGCGTAGATCTGGAAACAACAAACTAATAGGATGTTTCTGAAAGCAACCCCGCTCTCTGTCACAGTAGTTTGCACGTCTTTCAGATGTCAGGAAATTAATTACCAATTCAATTAAACATATGGTATGCAGGTTGTTTTGTTGTTGGTACGGCTGGTTACAATAATAATAATATATTCTTTACGTTCTAAATTTAAATTATTATTCTTGGAATAAAGTTTCCTATATCAAGACTACATTTAATTATACATATGTTGAACCTTATATGCACGCGGTCATAAATTCTCATACTCGGTAAACTGACTTTAAACTGTTTTTGGTGGTATCATTATCTTAACTTCGCCGGGCATAAAATGCTGAAATATTCATGCTAATCAATAATCACCGATGCTACACTCAAACCGGAGTAAAAGGAACCGTTAAGTTTCCCGATAAATTAACCGAAACGTAAACTTTTGCAGGCCGACTAAAGAAGAAAAATTAGGAAAATAGGCAACTTTCACAATTTAGAGAGAACGAGTGTATGTCCAGTGGTGAATTTTAATAGGCGGATTGTAATAATAAAATATCGAAAAGTATAACAGTGTGATATTGTTGACTGCCTACATGTCCTGTAAGTACGAAGTGTCAACCCTCTTCAAACCGGGCCGTAGAGATGACAAGTATCACTTTTGGCCATTTAAATTCAAAAAGGAGTTTGACTCAAGCTCAGCTACCGCTTTCATCGACATCTATAATATTTAATAAAATAATAATAGTTAAAATATTTTATTTGCCAGAATATTAAAGGACAAAAAAGTTTACAAGATATTTTGACATAACATTTTTTACTCATATTATACAACTTTAATATTATTCTAGGTAAAGAACGTGGCTCAGTGCTTTTGCTAACAGAAGAAGGGCTGTATTACAGATTTTTTTTTTTACAAATACGTACATACATACATAGTCATACATGTATCATAGAGGATGAATGAAAACCGACTGACAAAAGGAATTTACGTTGCGAATGGATGGATGTAAGGGTCGATAGGGGAAGACCACGGAAAGGATACCTTGACCAAATTGCTGAAATTTTTAAGAAGGGCCAGGTCAATTATATCCTTACCCGACGGGCTTGCATGAGAAGAGTAATGAATGTGGAGTAAGCAGGGAAAGTATGCCGAGATTTTAGCAGCTGAAGATCTGTGGTTTCTGCCTATCCTGCCTACGGGAAACGGGCGTGACGATATGTATGTACGTTTGCTTGTCATACGTGCATTATACAGCTTCCTCGTTTGACCACATTTTGGATGTGGTGATGATTGTAGGATAGATCGTCATATCAATAGTCCAAATGTAGATAGAATCGAAACCTAACTAATTATGATACTGTCTGTGTTCTCCTATAGTTAAAACATAATATGATATTAAATTTAAAGAAACTTTTCATATTTATTCCAAAAGTTTATAAAGTTTTAGTAAGACAAGCGTCATATTGCTTTTACTTTTCATTAAGTTGAACTATTCAAGAAACTTATAAACTATTTTGCTTAAACGCAGACGATAAAGTTTTGCTTAATTGCTATCAACGAAGACATTTCATGATATTATACGTTATTCACGTTTATATATATATATATATATATATATATATATATATATATATATATATATATATATATATATATATATATATATATATATATATAATAGACGTAAATAATGTTACCGCATATCGGTAAACGTAGTGTGGGACGCCCCCCGGCTAAATGACGCGACGATCTGCGCAGGGCGGCTAGCAGAAACTTGATGCGTGTAGCCGAAGATCGGGCTAGGTGGCGCTTCTTGGGGGAGGCCTATGCCAGCAGTGGACTGCCGTAGACTGTTGATGATGATGATGATGAATAATTAAGACGCGAAAATGGGTCTGACTGCATTACATCCAATTTTTTATATAATTTTATATCTTTTTAGTGTATTTTTACTAGAAGTTTGTCGACAAGTTAAAATATGTATCGAGAAGTTACAGATAGCAAATGTCTTTATATAAATTTCTATAAATATGAAAAAGTATATTTTTTAAGTTTTTTGCTGAACTTGCATTCTCATTCATTGTTTGGTTCGAATTGTGAAATAACCTTGATTCAAATGAGGACGCCTCTTGTTCCGTCTGACTGGTAACTCTTAACACTGGCACAACTCCAAGCACATATCGACCTATTTGATTTTTTTTATATGCAAAAGGAACACATACTTATATTTACACTTTACATATTATCGCATACATTAAAAATATACAAAATAGCACACATACAATAAGTGTTCACAGTTTTTTTAAATATATTACATATAATTTAATTTATAGGTTTATACACTATTATGATAAGAATATGTAAGAGATCTGGTTAAAATTATAACTAAATAGTAACATAAGCTTAATTTTTTTTAATTAACTTGATTTAATAATTCGAGTTCATCAAACAAATTTATTTACTCAAGTAAATAAAATACTTTTGGTACTTTTTATATTTAGTAATTTTAGCAATATTTCCATTGGTAGATCCAGTAATGATGTGGACTTTCCAGCACTAAAAAATATTCTAAAAGTCTTTACTTAAATGGAATATTGGATTTTATTAAATTGTTAATCTTCGCGGTAAGTTTGTCAGATATTGAATTCTGCTTTATCGATTATACACGCAAGAAGTCGTCAGTAAAATCATTGTTAGTATCACATTGCTGTAATAATTTCAGGCTTTAATTTGTAAATAACATAGATGAAATGTTCTCAAAGACCTTTAATAAATCAACGATGTCGGAAGAATTTAAATCTGCGCTCTTTGTCGTGAAGTGGCGAATTTTTAAACTTTTGTTCAACACCTCGCTCGCCTCATTAAATCTTTCTGCCACATTTTTCTGAACGCGATCGTATAGTCCCTTGAATAACACAAGTTAAACATTCTTAATTTAATATGTGTCTTATAGCTGACGTTAAATCTTTAAAATTTATTTTATATTTTGTAAAATCTCTTTAAAGCAAATTCATTAAGTTTTCCACTGTAAAAATAGGGCTTAACATTGTCTTAAAATATATATTTCAAAACAGTATATGAACTTTCTTTAATATTCATACTTATAACCATGCTTATAATTTTAATGACTATTTAACAGTTTATTTATAATTTAATGCGACTTATATATATATATATATATATATATAAATATATATATATATATATATATATATATATATATATATATAGATCTCATGTGTCTATACGTGGATATATAATAGTTTATGTAGAGTTGACATTATAAACAAATAAATAAATAATTAATGAAATTTCTACGCCGTAAGTGGCAATGGGCTTTAAAACGTCTTTTTTCATCTTGTCACACCTCACATTATGCAAATAAAGAATTATTATTATTATTATTCACCTTATACATATTATTTTATAACTAATATATTTTTTATTTAAAAAATCGACAATTCTCGTTTAATGAAAACATTTTAACAACTGCAATCAAAGGATTTATATTCTCATTTTTTTCACAGCCCGTATGGTCGTTAAACTACCACGCTTGTTCAATGTGGACTGGCGAAGTTACCAGATTCGGAATAAATATCTTTAGGCCATACCTACATATATTTATTTCGATACAGGGATCGAACTCGGGACCACTGACTCTGTGGGCAGTGACCCCGCCACTGAGCCAATTGGTTGTCATATATAACTTTATAAAATTAATTAAGAGTTGGATATTTTTGGACATCAGAAAGCGGATGTTATTATGCTAAGCTGTTTGTTTGTGTCATGTATGAATAGTTGATGTGTGTGCATGTAATTGAATAAGTATAATATTTAATCTACAATTAACTACAATTAGCTAATCGGTCAAAAATATTATTTTTGAAAATTGTACAAGAAGAGTATAATATATGTATCTAGGGACGAATTTATTTTCATTATAGATAGTTTATGGTTGAGGTATAACAAAGTTTTGAGCAAATTTAATTACTTTTGACGAAAAATTGTGTATGTATTATATATAATATCAACAAATATCATATTTACAAGGTTAGTACAACCTTGTATATACCTTTACCTTTATATACCTTTATAAAGACTTCACAGAAACCTAGACGTTGTAACAAATAATTAATTTAGGTTTCCTAAAGTAATATTCAAAACACAATTTATGACGACACATAAAATGGCGGAAAACTAGTTGTAATAAATATTTATTACCGTTCAATTCTTAAGGATGCAATAAATAATGCCACTATCTTCTCTATTCGAGTATTGCACAAGGGTTATCGCTACGTAATTACACGCGCCAACGTTTTATCTTCTATTCACATGGACGCCCAGTTTTAATGAATTTTATATTACATTACGAAAACCCAAATATTCTTATCAACTTGTTACACTGATAAAAGTGATTGAATGAAGGATTACAGAAGCTTATATACTCAAACAATTTATCCGTGATGCTTTTTTTTTCTTGAACTACTTACGAACACTCCGACCGACTGAATTTAGAGTTTTAGAGCCATACTATGGAATAATGACGGCCCTTACAGAATACGATTCATACGTACGTACGATTCAATAATTCGTATCACTAGTGTCCGAATCCTGGGGTTCTTTCTGCTATCTCTGCACCCCAAAAATACCAACAGCTTAAATCATTTAACCGTGAGAATTCCCATCGGACATACAGCTAGTATGTTTAAGTATAAGGACGTAAGAAGCTTCTTTCGCTTCTTTTTTCTTTCATCTTTTCACTTCAACCGTCTATCTCTCCTGCACGTGGTACATTCTGTATATCAAGGTATAATCAATATGAGGACAACGACGTACATGAATATTTACAGGATAGTAAAGGGGAGAAATACCAGCGCGAAATGGCTGGGCGTACAGGTCTAATTTAGTCAGTGTTCTACCATGAACTGTATAACTGTGGAACGACTTTTCATCTGCTAAGTTTCTGCGTTAAAACGACACAAGTGCATTCCAAAGAAAAACGTATGTATTTGCAAACGGTCGGCAAAACATCTGAGACGCCTCTGATGCTGCCGATGTTTATTGGCGGCTATAATCACTTACCACCATTGACCAGCTTGTTGCCTGCTTTACTATATAAAATGGCTACCTCTACAATCAAACGACAGTACAACAACAACTATCAACAAGTCTTGCCAACTCAGAAGGGACTTTTTTCAGCCGGGGATAGGCTATAGACGATAATGATAAATACTATTGATAGTTACTGTTCAAAGATGATGCGATATATTGTTACTATTAACTTCACTGGCGTTAAATTGAGTACGTCGTAGCCTCTAGTTTAACATATAACCTTTGACTCCACAATAACTTTCAACTGAGCATTGTTTATTTCTTATCTTGTAATTACAAATGACTTCATCAATTAAGACATAAATTTTATTGTTAATTTTTTAAAAAGTCTTGTTGATATACATTTTATGTGAAGGTTCTTTCCCTATTATTTAACTGTATTTAGAAAATTATTTGAAAAAGAATGTTTCTGAAAATACCTAGTCAAGGGATTCTGGTGTAAATCTTTGAATGTAAATTGCTATACCTACAGCTCATTGATGCATACTTATAAAAATACACATGAATAAACCTAAAACTAAAATCTCGACTGTAGAAAAACCGCCAAAAAATTTTCTAATTAAATTAAAACACGAAGAAATTGCCGTTTCAATGAATTTTATGACCGTTATATTCTAATATTGTTTTGATATATTTTTTATCGCAGACTCCGAGTATAAGAGCTTCATGATGTATGTTTAATCCAGTTAAGTCAGTGACATTATTTGTGCAGATTGATTACTATCAATTTATTTAGCATCCAGCAGTTTTTTTTTTTAAGATTTACAAAGATTACCAATTTTTTTAAATATTACCACAATTTCTGTTAACTATTCCAACTATGGGCTAGCAAAATTTTTTGGCTAATTGTTTTTTTCCAATTAGAGTCCAATGGAGTATAGGAACTCACAACCTCAGATCGTAAATCCGATGGTTTCCAATTGAGTTATTGTGCTTTAACCTTAATTTTAACCTCTCTATTTAATTGTATAAGAATCGGTTTTTGTTAGTTCTATTGTAAGGGAAAATTAAACAAACAAACACACACGTGTACTTTATTTGATTATTTGTTTTAAATTATCTGAGAAATAGTCTTACGTGTATAAAGTTTTATAGAGTGTATCCCGTAATAAGCGATTTCCTGGCGATGAGAAAGTTATCTCCCGAGATGACAGGAGACCGCAGTACTTTAAAACTTGTCGTCGACAACCGCTACCAACTTAGTACGCTCTCTATATTATTATTTTCGCTAAGAAATTTTTTTAATTTAACTTGATTGAAGTAACTCAAGTTTATCAATTTCTTGAATCACAAAATTATTCAAAATCGTTGTTACATGAATAAACTTAACTTTCTTTCTTTAAGAATTTAATGTTTTTGCCAATTATATTACGTAGAAAAGAATCTATATTTCGCCTTTTGATTTTTGATTAAAAATCAGCTTGAATTTGATTAAAAATCAGCTTGATATTAATTAAAGAAAATAAAAGACAATTATAAAAACAAGCTAATTAATGGGTAGGGCTGTGCTAAGAGTTTCTTTTATGTATTGATTCGAAATTAAGAAATCCGCCGGAAAATCAAAGGCTGGTTTGTCGGAAAACTAACAACTATTGTAGTAGAATGAGACCGCATCTCAGCAAAGGTAGTGACTACGGCCCGGGATACCTGGAGCGACGATCTGGCAGGAACTGGATGCAAGTAGCGAAGATTGAGCCAAGGGACGCACCTTAGAGCCCTAGACCTTAGTACCTAATATTATTATTTCAGGTAAATCAGGGTATGTAAGGGTGAGAATGTATGAATATATATGTGTGTCTATGTTTATATGACCCTGATGTGAAGACTGACTACTGTGCTACACGGTAAGAGTGGTTTCTATCAACGTGACCTTGCTGGTACCTTATATGTAGAGTGTAGACAGTAGTAATTTGTCACCAAAATTTGGTTAAACTGACGGCGATTAACAACCAACCACCCATTAAGGTGACAACTTAATATGTCAAATTATTTTTTATTTCCCCGAACTCGCATCGCAAAAATTTTATATTTATTTTTTATATTAAGTTCCCAGAATTAAAGGGCAACTCAGTTTGTTTCGGTCATCGCACTGACTCTCATATTCCCCGCTATTAATACCCATCGGGGACATACGCATTACATATATCAAACCACGGGCCGTCATCAATACGTTAACAAAAATAAAGGACATTTAAACGAGTCCATTTATTTTTTTTATTATCTTTTTTGACTGTGATCAACTTAGCATACGTCCATCAAGTTGATTGCCTTTTTTAAATACCTAAAATGAGGCTGACTGCCGCCTGATGGTGATAAAATAATTCCTTATTCAAGGTCAGACATAAATTATACCAGGGTATTGACGGGCAATAAAATTAACACTGTGAGAAAACTAGCTTTGCAGTTACCCATCTTTCTTGTCTTGTGTAGAGACTATGAACAAAACCTGCCCTAAGTGCAAGACTTAGAGCTGGTCAGGTGCCTTGATTTCAATTTAATATATACAGAATCAGTTTATATAATAATAGATACTATTAAAGTTGAATATGAAAGCATATAATGTAACTAGATCAAAAAGTTAAACCCTACAATGGATACCTAATTGATGATGTGAATGACCCCGAACCTGTTAATTACTAAACAGGTTTATGAACAAAGGAGAATATATTATTTTCTATATTTGAAACAACTTGCGCTTAAGAATGTGAATCCTTAATCTTAAGATTATTTAATTATTTATAATTAAATAATCTTAAGATTCCATTAAGAATACCTATTAACGTTGTGCGAAAAGAAATATTAATAACTGTTAATAAATATTAATAACTTATTCCTCTAGAGTTTTATCGAACTCAAAATTCTGTTTAGGTTAGTCACCATGTAAAAGCAGAAAAATTAAAATGTCTAAAGAGAAATTTTCAAAGAACATTGAGAATCCTTAAAATACGTTTTTCCCTTTTACTATTTAAATCAGATCAGTCCTTACATATCTAAATAACATCAGGTAGTTTTAAGAAGTTATCATATTACTCCATTAGATTATTTCCAGCCACCACCATTCTGTGGATCCAGCTTTCTTCAGCAGTATTCCAAACTGATACGACTTTTATTTGTGTATACCTTAAAAATAGCTTAGATATTTCTCCAAAGCCGCCAATGCTTATGATTTGTTTAAAATATTGTAGATTTCTATGAAATAATTCAAATTAATGATTTGGTGAATGTTTTTCATCAGGCAACACGCTTGCTCGTATACCATAGGAAGGTAAACGGGCAAGCGTGTTGTCTGATGAAGCAAGCAAATAAAAAATTTAACTGTACTTAATCAGGATATCACATTAAAGCACCAAGTTTAATTTAAAACCTTTGATACCCAACGAGTTTATATAGATACTTAAATGAGCAAACTGCACATAAAAACAGTGTCCGTTACGCTCTAATTGCTATATGTGTTCGTATAACCATTATTAGTGTTCTTGTGTTTTAGCTCTCTGTACCAGAAAGATAAACATTTTTATAGTAAAAAAAACGAACAAATGCATAGTTTGATGGTAAATAATCACCGTGAGTCGTAGATACTTCTCAAAGCCTAGAGATGTATGTAAAATTAGTAGTATTGTAGAACTATACTATAGTTAGCGTAACCTAGCGTAGACGTAGACAACGGTTTTCAGACCCACAGAATAAATCACGGCTCAATGGCGGGGCCCTCCGCCATTAGTAGCGGGTTCGATCCACGCATCGGAATAAATATATGTACGGATTACAAATATTTATTCCGAGTCTGGTAACCCCGCCAATCCGCATTGGACAAGTGTGGTGGGTTAACGTCCGTTCCTCCAGAAATAGAGAGGCCCGTGCTCAGCAATGGGACATATATGGGAGGTTAAAAAAAATTGACACTATGCCCTGTGGCGGAATTGCAACCTATTGAATCAATGGGTTCGATCCCCGCATCGGAATAAATATATGTACGGCCTACAGATACTTATTCTAATATATTTACTCTGCCAATCCGCACTGAACAAGCGTGGTGTATTAATGTTCGTTTGACATTTAAATTAACATTTAGTTCAGGTACGAAGTAACGAAGTTTAAATTAACATTCAGTTTAGATTAAACAACATTAACAAAGCTTGTTGGAAGAAAATTCCGCCAATGAGCCATACGGTCATCACCAAAAAAAAGGTTGTTCTATAACTTAAAGTTGACCCAAATGACTGAGCGGCAAAGTTACCAGTCATGTCAATGATGTTAGGTTCAAATCCCACATCGGTTTAAAAATACATGGTTTTCAGATATGTATTCTAAAAGTCCCGCTAACTAGCCTTGGACAAGCGTAGTGGATTACTATCCATTTCCTCAGAAATCGGGAGACTTTGTGTCAAACTGTGTCATGGTCATATATAGTTTTTTTTTCACAGCTCGTATATTTCCTACTGCTGAACACGGACCTCTCCATTTCTTTTTTTTTTATATATTCACGCCTATCCCCCGCAGGGGTTGGCAGAGACCACAGAGCTCCATCCGCTGCCATTCATCGCAGCGAAACAGCTCGTCATTGGTCGCTTTTCGCCCTCGTGAGAATCAGGACGTGACGGGTGGCGAACCACGTCGCCGTCATTTTCGACAAATTAGGTATATTAAATTCGTCTTTTGTGAATCCCACGAGCCGCAAGGGAGGATGGAGGTCAGCCCCAGCAGAGCCCTGCATGCTGAGGTAAGGCACCATAGTCCCCGGGGAAGCCCGACCCCGGGACGATCGGCACGTTTACGACTAGGCTCGCCCCTAGCCACGCATCCATTGGCACGGCAGACCGTGGATTGGCGGAGAGGAAAGGAAAGGATAGAGAAGAAAGGAAGGGGCAGGAAAGGAAATGCGGATTGGGGGGTTACCAGACTCGGAATAAACATTTAAAAATTCATATAAATATTTATTCCGATGCGGGAATCGAACCCGCGACCATTGACTCCGCGGGCGGAGGGCCCCGCCACTGAGCCATTTCTGGAGGAACAGATTATAACCAAAAGAATATTGGTGTCAAGTATAAGTATTCTTCTATATTTCCGCGTTTTCCTACGATAAGTGCGGAGATCTAGAGGCCTGACTCTTGTCTTCTTCCTTTACTACCTTTCCCATTACTTTCTCGTTTTTCCCCATTAAACTGCCTTTTTTCACTATATATATGGTAGGCAATTAATTTATAGACCCTTTTGTGTTGCAGATTTGCATTGACATTGCAGATTGGCATTGAAAAATAAATAGAAATTACTACTTGATCAAAGAGGACCCGGACTTATATATCGTTTTGCTCAAAGAAAATCACACAAATCTTTTTTTTATATACTCGTACAATAATAAGAATAGCTCGTTCAAAAGTTAAGAACCATTTGCTACAATAATTGAAAGGTGTCTTACTTGTGACGTATATAGAACACTATAAAAAGCAAAGGTTTTGAAGGTGAGCAACGTCCACTGTTCCAAGTATGCGGAGCTATGCGGATAAAGTGAATGAACCGAGTAATTGATCTAAATATTCAATTTTATTTTTAATATTTTTCAAATGTCAATAAAAAATATACATGCTTTAAATAATTAAAACAAAAACTAGTAATGTTTTTAAGTTCTTGATAACTATTCCAACTAAGCTAAGTTTGATTCGAAGATGTTATTGCTGGTAGCCTATTGACTTTAACAGCTTAATCGAATACTGGGCCCGCGGGCTCGGTGCCCAACTAAGCTAAGAAACTAATCTTTGTACGATAAAAGAAAATGACTAATTTCAATCGAAGATACAAACTTACAACAACAGATCGTAATGCGATCCTTATTAAATGAGCTTTTGCTGCTTCAAATAGGGATAGGGAACTTTTATAGATTTTGAAAGTTATGAAAACAAATAAAAATAGGAGAGGCACCCTAAGAAGAAGAAAGTTATAAGAAAGAAAAATGATATTTTTAAAAATAATAGGACATTTTAACCTTGTGTGCGATGTGAAAGATTGGAGGGTAAGAGATATGTAATGGAAAGAGAGTGGTATGTATGAAGCAGTAAAATAACTGCCCTCGAAAGGAAGTCCGAGTCAATGGGTATAGTCCTTAAAACTCTATACCCGTATGCGCCCGGACAGAATAGTGAGCGCTACGATAAGTCCAATCCTACGTAAAGTCTATCATCCAATAGCTAGGAAGGAAAGAAAGTGGAAATAAGTTCTTTAAAATCCATACAAAACACGTTCACTTGCACTCACCATACAAAACACGGTAATAGAAAATTGCTACTATCTGACGGCGATATTGTGTGAGGGGTGTAATATTTCTCCTATCGAACCGGACACTTCGTGCCGTATCACGTGACTGTCATTTTATACTGCAGTAGATAGATTTTGGTTAACCCTTAATTTGGCAGAAAAAAATCTATTTTTTTTTTAAACTTGCGAACAATATGTGTTTTAGGATATTAAAGGACCTTTTAAAAAATAATAAAAAAATCATGTTCTTCCCATTTTTGAGAAAATACATGTCTTCTGTGTCGAACATTGCCAAAGTAGGGTAATAAAACAATATTGTATAATTAAACTTTCATTCGTGTGAAAGTTGAGGAAACAATTTCTGGAGCTTTTCCCCGTTACAAAACATAGTCGTATATTGCATTTTATGTATTATATATAGTGCCTTATTACGTTTCTTTTTGGCAGTACCTGCAACAACTCTCATCCATAGTCGAGGGAAAATGACCGACAATGTCGTATTTGACATTAGTTTGATTTTAGAAAAATCGAAGAGTTTCCAAGTCAATATTTTTTTTTCTACTGAAAATATTTGAGTTGCCAAGTAATTTAAATGTAATTGCCATAAATAAATTACAAATTTGAATGACTTGGATTTTTTTTAAAGTTTGTTTTCGGTGTGACGGACAATATCAAATTAAGGGTTAACAACCAAATAAGGACGGTATATTCCTACGACCTGTTTCTAACCACAAGTTTATATTATCAGTTAGTATCAATGCCAAATATTTCCAAATTAGTAATTAATGTCAATGAAATAGACGCAATTCACTTTGTCAAGTAAATAATTATACGCATCCTGTAACTCGATCGGGTCAGGTTATACGTTTGCGAGTAATTGATGTTAAATGGTTTTTCCTCAACAAAGTAATTGGATGTATTTATAATATAACCTTAATCATACACACTTTTTTTAAATAGTTGGTTGTAGTTCTAGTTTGGTAAACTTCGTTGGAATGGAAAACATTTATTTTGATAATGTGAAATTTCGTTATGACAATAGCTAAAATATCTTTATATTATATATAACGGAATTCAATCTTATTTTTTTAAGAAATATAATGAAATTGTTCTCAAACAAAGGGGATAATGTTACTAATAAAATAAAAATTAAAAATATGGGAATTGCACCCACGATCTAAAACGATAAACATCATCCCTTAACCATTAAGCAAGGAAAGTATATCGGGATCGTAGCATATGGAGATCTGTGGTCTCTGCCTACCACTACGGGAAACAGGCATGATCATATGTAAGTAATCATCATTAAATCAGACTTTAAATTTGTTCAACTTCATACGTAATGTAAATCAAAATCAGTTACAATAATGGTAGAGCCATGATAGAATAAATAGGTAAGTTCTACCGGGGGGGTTCTCAACTTCAAGGAAAATGGACGTCAAGTAGAAGCGTATTAACGTGTTGCCATGTTTCGTAGGGTAAATCAGGAATCCAGATGTCCAATTTATTTTCTTTCTCTCCCTCCCGTTTTTTCTTTATTCCCCTTCTTCTATTCAAATCCTTATCCTAAATTAGGCGACGCATCAACAGTGCCTATAGTACTGCAGATGATCATGGGAGGCACTGGTTGCTTATCATCTGGTCGCCCACTTGCCGTTTTGGTATCGCTTTCATAAAAATAAAGATTCAATCAAAAATTATCTTCAACTTCTTTCCACGCACCACTGCCTCCAGCAGTATAGCCAAAACAATACTACATTGAACGGGACATACAATCTTAAAAAACTAAGTCTACACATTACTTAAAGGCCAGCAATGCTTGTGCAATTCTTGTGGCACTGCGGATGTCTATGGGCGGCGTTATTTGGTTTCTATCAGGTGAACCGCCTACTCGTTTGCCTTCCAACCCCATAAAAAAATCTTCAAGATTAAATATCACCTTAATACTGGACCGACAAGGCCACGCGGAACTTATGTAGGCTACATGTGACATTCAATTATCGATCGCCTTCACTTTTAAAATCATTTGTCGAGGAACACTGGACGACATTTACATCAGGAAGGATTCCAAATGCCAGTTGTTTTAACGTCCTTTAATGAAGGTTACCTGAAACAAAAAAATATCCATTATTACTACTTGACATTTAAGTAATAAACTAGAGTAAACTTTAATTTATATTCGGACATATCAATATGAATAAAAATTAAATGCTATTCGTAAGTATTTTTTATGGAAACAATAGGTAAACGAGGAAGCGGTTCACCTAAATGTAAATAACCACTATCACCCATGAATATCTCTGGAAATAAAAGTATAGTAGACCTATTTTATTGGCCTTATTATAGAATAGGCTGAACTACACAACAAGCAAATCTAATAATACGGTGATATTGTCGTGCTACATTATACTGGAATCGATCCATTATTACGAATAGGTGTATCGGACTACACGCGAGGCAATGATAGTTAATATTAGTGTTCCACATAACGTGAATCTCATAAAAGCGGAAAAATAAAAAAAATGAAGTTCTTTGACTTCGCGCATCTGATTACCGACATGTAGCATGTCGATTCTACTGCCATTGTATCCATAGTAGTCTCTATGAATGGAATTATTAGTAAAAATTTGGACACCCATCTGTCCCAGATGGGTTTTGATTGGTGCTTACAATTCAAAAAGCAGCTATACTGTGTATAGGTAGGATCGTGAGAAGGTTCCTTTTTGAATGACTAAATCATTCGTTGGCTTGGTTTATCCCGTCTCGAAGAATTAATAACTCCAGTAATAATATTATTTTAGAGAGATTTTTTATATTAATAATATTGTTATTAACAGCATTTTTATTAAACATACCTACCTTGACCAAATCGCTAAAGTTTTTAAGAAAGGCCAGGTCAAGAGTACCCTTAACAGGCGGGCTTGCATGAGGAGAATAATGAGTGTAGAGAAAGCAAGGGAAGAATGTCGAGATCGTAGCAGTTGCGAGATCTGTGGTCTCTGCCTACCACTACAGGAGACAGGCGTGACGATATGTACAGTGATGGTCATATAATCAAGAACGCTAATATAATGGGAAGATTTTTTCAAACTAAGTCGTATAACTAATTACATGCAATTTTTTTTATTTCTCTCGGTATCATAAAACTTTTCTATAAAACCACTGAATTCATTTATACACATGATTCGCTAAAAATAAATAAGCAAACTTTTTTTACACTACTTCTTTAGAATGTTTACATAGTATTCCCATTTACTGGCTGGTCACGTAATTAAGAACGCTTTATAATTATATGAACAGTCAAAAGTTTTACTTAGCTAAGATACGCGACAAGCAAAACGATAACAGAAAATTAATAATGTGTGTTTTTCCGTTGGGTTTAGTGGATTTATTTGGAACTTAAACCAAAAACTTACCGAAAATCGACCATCAACTCTCCACCCACCAACCACTATACACAACGCCAAACACACACTATCACTTTTCCATCTTGTACACGACACGTGTTTACGGAAGACAACCGAAAAGTCAGAAACCGAAAAGTCAAAAGTCAGTCTTCCGTAGAGTCTGCTATACCTGGGGATGCCTCGTGTTGGGGCGAAACACGTGTCGTAAACTGGAAAATATGGTCTTATAAAAAGATAGCCGACCATCTGCAATGTTCAAAAACGATGGTTTTCCACGCTGTAAAGCATTTTGCTACGTATCAAACTACTTCGAATGTTCCACATGTAATTAGACAGAGAAAAACAACTCCTCGAGATGACCGGAACATCGTTCGTATGGCAAAACAAAATCCTTTTAAAGGGTCAAACGAGCTGAGAAAACAATATTTTGGTGAAAATAACCCTTCAGCAATCTCAGCACGCACTATTCGAGGACGTTTGGTAGAAGAAAAATTTCACGGAAGGATAGCAAGGAAGGTACCTTAAGGTAGGTAAGGTTGAAACTTTGCCACAGTCAAGCCCGGCTTGCATTTGCGAGAAAGTATGAAAACTGGACTGTGCGGCAGTGGAAAAATGTACTTTTTTTCTGACGAGACGAAAATAAACAGAGTATATTCTGATGGAAAACGATACGTACAACGTCCCCCGAATACAGCATTCGACCCAAAGTACACGAAAGTCACATTAAAGCACGGTGGTGGAAATGTAAAAATTTGGGGGTGTTTTTTTGGACATGGATTGGACCTGTAAAGTTAATAGAAGGTAACATGGATCATTTCCAATACAAAAATATACTGGAAGAAACAATGCTACCTTATACTGAAGACGTTCTACCGTTTATTTGGACATTCCAACACGACAATGACCCAAAGCACACTGCACGCACCGTAAAGGAAATTCTTACAGCGCAATCAGTTTCTGTCTTAGACTGGTCAGCTAACAGCCCAGATCTAAACCCAATAGAGAATCTGTGGTTTGAAGTAAAGAAAAAGGTTTCAAATATACAGTGTGGGAATTTAAGAGAGCTGTACGACGTTTTTTTAGAAGAATGGAACTCTATTTCTCTTGCGAAATGTCAAAAATTAATAGAGTCAATGCCTCGTCGGTGTAAAGCAGTAATTAAAAGCCGTGGACATGCTATTAACTATTAATTTTAGTTTATAATGTATTAAATTGCTTGTTAAATTTTTCGCACTACATATTATTGTGATTTTTAAAATATAAATGTTATACAAAACAATTTCCGTTCAGTTTAATAAATCTTTCTTAATTATTTGTCCAGCTTCAGTACTATTTGAATGTGTTACTTTGGTAAAATAAATTAAATCTTAGAAAAAATAGTTGACAATTTTATTCATTATTCCTAAGCCACGTTGCTGTATTAATGTGGCTATTTTGTAACATGACTAGTTGCTTCTCAGAAGGTACACATTTCTGTGTATGACATTATTTAAATAAAAACTTCTAGAACTTCAAATCGTTCTTAATTATATGACCACAACTGTATGTATGTGTACGTTATTAAGAGAGAATATGTGTAATTCTAATATGTGTAAATAAAGGAGGTACAGTGATTATCCATACGAAGTGAAATAGTGTCACCAACGTTTTGTATATTGATACTGTGGTATACAATGTATTGTCGCGCGAAGGGTCATCGCTGCATGAGGCGGTGGCATCGCGATTCTAATCGAGAGTCCATTGTGAATGTACGGATGTGGCTCGCACGCTCTAATCTCCCGGGATGGCCGCCATGTTGGGAATCGAAACAATTTTCCTTTTGTTGTGAAACCAATATATTTGAAATAACTACACTAAGATTGTGCCTTTCAATGCTTTGATGGCAAGATATCTTAAGTACGAGTCCGTAGGCTGGAGTTCTTTTCACGCTTAATTTTTTTTCTACAACCCGTGACATATGTCCCACTGCTTCACACGTGCCTTGACCATTTCTGAACAAGAGGAGAAAAGAGAACAGGAGGAATGTACATTATCCCATGACGCGTGTTTGAGACGGATTGGTGGGAACTGGAAATAATACCTGTATGCCAAACATATATTTATCCTGATGCGGAAAACAAATCCACATCGGTATTCATATCGAAACTTTTTATCGAACAAAGAATTCAAAGACGAAATTTGTCTCCCAACATATCTCGCATTATTCCAGCTTTGCCAGAGTACGGTCATTTCAATATAAAATTTTAATATACAGCATGCATAGATCTACTAAACCAGGTAAGCTTCGTCCGGTGAGCGGTTGAGTTTCGGTGTCCCAACCCCCCCCTCCTCCCTTCACCTCTTCCCATAATTAAACTTTTCTTAAAGGCCTGCAACGCTTCCGCACTGCCTATGACACTGGATATCTATGGGCGGCGATGATTGCTTTCCATTAGGTAACACGCCTGCTCATTTGCCTTACTATCCCATAAAAAAAGAAAAGAAGATATCATTCTTCTATTAGCGCATTGCGTACGGTGAATTAAAGGTTACCGTGGTGCAAATCTTTTACCCTTTCCATAAAATATTTACTGAGAGGAAAAAAAATTAAATTCTTCGACCCATTATTCATATACTTAGACTAGGTAGGTAACGCATATGCAGTGCCTTTAAGTCAAAAAAGTAATCGAGTAACAACTTAAAACAATTTAAGAAACTCTCATATATTGATATTCATCTATAATTAAATATACCCATTTCATTTCAGCGTTCTGAACGAATATTTAAACGTAATGGAATCAAAAACTCATCGAACGGCACAGTTTTTTAATTAAGACCTCCCAAATCGGCGAAAACCAATCGGAATAGGCTACTGTTTCCCATCGAACTGTTTATTACCTGTGACGAGTAGCTTGTCAGACCTTTCTCATTCATATACTTAAACAAAAAATAAACGAAATAAACCAAACCTATATATTTAACTAGTTCTAATATTGTTATTTTTATATTGTTAACTTGATTTTTAATGCTAAGAAAATTATTTTTTTAATTGTTATAGATGTCAATCAACCAATTCAACTATAATAGTGTATTGTTAGTCGAAAAACTGGAAGGAGAACGTCAGTGCGTGAAGAACACCGACGGAGCTAAAAAAAATTCACCACCAGAATGGGTGACCACGACCACTCTAACAAGAGTGCAAAAGACTATGAAGAAACTGGGAGGTTTTGTCATGATCCACACGTATGATGGGATGAGGATATTACATAGATTGATTTTTAATTTTAGATAGACGCTACTGCCCAGCTATTTATTTATTTATTTATTCGGTACAAAAACAAGTTACAGTCGTGAAATAGTAATATATAATATAAACATAATAACGCCTGAACAAAAACCTTAATATTTGCACACAGCGTGGCCATACTGTAAAAACAATAAGGGTTACTTATTCTTACTTATATCATAATAAAATTAAACAGATAAAATAACAAAAGGATAACATCTATGGGTACATAGTCTCCTTTTTCGACATCCACGGCAAAAAATGGAATGATCCTTCTTGGATATTTTATATAATTCTAAAAATTATCATAATACTATATATGTACTTTATATGTTATTAAAGCTATCATTACTCTTATTTATGATGGCTTCAAAACATTTCAACACAACACTCGTATTTTCAAGTTTGTCAGCTACATACAATTTCAAATATGGACTTCAAAGCGGTTCCTCATGATAGAATACATGTCTACTGCATAATACCTTTGAAATTACGTGAGATTCGCTTATTCGAAATATATTTCAAATGCAAAGCGATGAGATATATGTTAATGTAACACCTGTGAACCTAAATTTATTTTACATTTTCCTATAACTTTGACGAGGAACTAGGACAATGATGGTGAACCTTATACCACGTGACAGATAAGTGTAGAGAGTATTAATGTAGTAAAAAATACGTGATATTTTCATTTTCATTATTATTATTTTAATTTATATAAGCATATTATCATGATGGCATAGTATTATCATGTATGATAAAAAAGAAGATTCTTAATCACACAGAAGATAAAAGAAAAGTCTTAATCACTCATTTTTAAAACGTTCCGTGCCATACCGAGCTAGGAGATTTTCTGTTCGAGCCACGTGTTTGTTAAAGTAATTCATAGAAAATATTATGTTAGACATTCAAAACTATACAGCCTTCCCTCTTTAATCATTATAATGATTTTTGCATTATTTTAATTATTGTAAGGCACACGCGAAGAATAAAACAATACAATAGTAAAACATTGTATTAGAATTTTAATTTATATTTCTATTATTTTTTTTTTATATATTCACGCCTATCCCCCGCAGGGGTTGGCAGAGACCACAGAGCTCCATCCGCTGCCATTCATCGCAGCGAAACGGCTCGTCATTGGTCGCTTTTCGCCCTCGTGAGAATCAGGACGTGACGGGTGGCGAACCACGTCGCCGTCACTTTCGACAAATTAGGTATATTAAATTCGTCTTTAGTGAATCCCACGAGCCGCAAGGGAGGATGGAGGTCAGCCCCAGCAGAGCCCTGCATGCTGAGGTAAAGCACCATAGTCCCCGGGGGAGCCCGACCCCGGGACGATCGGCACGCTTACGACTAGGCTCGCCCCTAGCCACGCATCCATTGGCACGGCAGACCGTGGATTGGCGGAGAGGAAGGGAAAGGATAGAGAAGAAAGGAAGAGGCAGGAAAGGAAATGGGGATTGGGGGGGTTACCAGACTCGGAATAAACATTTAAAAATCCATATAAATATTTATTCCGATGCGGGAATCGAACCCGCGACCATTGACTCCGTGGGCGGAGGGCCGCGCCACTGAGCCAATCGGTCGTATTTCTATTAAAGATTGCTAATTGACAAAAACGACTTTAAAAATACTTCCAAAAAAAATTACAAATATCGTACTACGATTTCTCATAAAATGAATTTTTCTCAAACAACGTAAAAGCAATATTCTTTTTAGATTTTTGTCGAATTGTTCAGAAAGTATTAAGTTAAAACGAATCGTTAAATTCTTGGAACTTGCAAAATTAATTTAAAGAAACTGCTGACGTCACTGTCCAACGTTCACTCTGTAATGATTACTCACACCTTGACTTTGTGGGATCTATTTGCAACTAAGCACTTGAACTCGCACTATCGTAATTTCTAATCGTAATCAAAAAATATTTGCAGTGGTAGAGCCACGCTGCAGACGAATACTTTGTCAAGAATGGCATGATATTTGTTTGTAGCATGAATGGGCCGACTTGCCCGGGGAAGTCTATGGGCGGCGTTGATTGCTTTCCATTAGGTGACACGCATGCTCGTTTGCCTTCCTATCCTATAAAAAAAAATTCTTACGATCTTTGGAAGAAATTGTATTTTCGATACTTAAAATGTTAAAAGTTTCTATAGAAAAGAACTACTTCTAAGAGCCAGGTTAATTACTTTACTCGGTAGTTTTATTTACATACTATTTGAAGCTACCGCGATCAGGGGATACACATTGCTTTTATATTTTGACTTCAGACCACGCAAAGAACGATACCATTTGTGGTTACACCGTACCGTCGTTTAACTCTTTCGAACTGTTTACGACGGCTGTAAAGCGGGAAATTTACAGTCTGGCTATTAAGATCTATTTTCGGTGTGAAGCACACCTTCGAGAGTTTGATGTGTTACGGTAAAGAAATATTTATTCAAAATTCTATTGTGAAGTGAAGCTGAGAAATTTTGTCTGTCATGAATGGGGAGTCGACTAAAGAAGAACACAACTCGCAGAAGACAGTCTACTGATTACAAACCGCTCCATTATTCTCACTCGTCTCATCTCACATAAATAGCTAAGGTCAGACGACAATGTTACCAACATATGATACGTTGTTTTAAAGATGCCACTTTATACCGTTTTTACCGAGCTTTATACCGAGCCTATACCGTTACGTGTATTTTAATATTTATATCATCATTAATACAGTCATAATAATCTTCTCCTTGACAGAGACCTGACACACGAATGATGAATGTTGGTTTAATCCCATTGCTTGGTAGGAGAATTGTGGATCACAAATTGGTTTTTATTAATGATACAGACGTTACTGCCTATCGATTGATGGATTGGTGTATCCTTTGCCGGTAACTACATAGCAAAAACAATAATTCATTAAACAGTCTACTATATATAGGCCACCTTTGACCTTAAAGGCGTAAGGCCTGAAATCTCCATGGTTGGCAGACAAATTGGATTCCTCAGATTCGTTTGTATTACTCAGGTAGATGCTGCTGCTTATCTGCTAGTATTTGGTCATACAGTCGCCTGGAATGACATCCATGTGAAGAAATGTTGAGATTCTGTTTTATGTCGGGAACTACAATTTATTAATTATAAACCAATATTTTTTTAAGGCCGGCAACGCTTCTGCAATGCCTATGGTAATGCGGACGCGTCTTTACGATCCATAGGGGCAGAGTTGACTGCTTTCCATCAGGTAACACGCTTGCTCGTTTGTTTGCCTTTTTATCCTGTAAAAGAAATCAATAATTAAAAACATGTAAACCCAACAGCCGAAAAAAGCTAGCTTGAAAATTCAATTTAAAAAAATTCGTTTAATTGTTTTTGTTGCCCGTCACAATCGCATAGCTACGTCAACGTGAATTTTTAAACAAATACTTTCTACAAAATGAATGTAGCTCAACTCCGGCCGTTACTTGAAAATTTATCGCGGTATTTTAAAAGCATGTTGGTTGAATTTGAGCTTTAATTAATGTTATCCAAGCATCAAATTTGTATAAATTAATAGCGTAGTATTTTAAACAGAAAAATGTAAAGGTCCACTTAAGAAGTAGGGTTTTAGTGTTCTGCCAGCTGATGACTGGTGTAAACTATATCAAATTTTCACAACTCGTGACGTAACTATAAAACGGTAGCATTTGATTTGAACGTTATATAAGAAATCAAGACTTACAACTATATGTATATACGACAGGTTTTTAAATTTAAGACGATAATTGTTCAGGTATAGTGGATTCCAAAGAACACAACTGATGATAGTAGTGATGATCAAAGTGCATTATAATCATCGTCAGTCTACAGTAAACTAATGCTGAAATAGACCTCTTCCAACGCGCGTCTCCTCTGTTCTTTGACAACCCAAAAGCGCAGTTTGGCGTCCCATCTAGCCATGAGGTATGCCACATTTTATTTCTTGATCTACTTCAACGGTTGACAGTTCTCAAACATGTTATAAGCCGATTGGCACTTAAGTTTATTTACTCAAACAACTATGTCAGTGACTTTGTTTCTTTGGCGTATTTCTTTATTTTGAAAAATATCCTCCAAGATATAGAGAGAGGTAAAGACTTCGAGCCCTCTCCATAACCATCTTAAGAATTTTGAACTTGTAAACCGTCAGACGTAAACGACAAAGTGGTTCAGTAGCAGGGCTCTCCGCCCGCGGATTCAATGGTCGCAGATTCGATCCCCCCATCGGAATAAATATATGTATGGATAACAAATATTTATTCCGGGTCTGGTAGCTCCGCCCATCCGCATTGGACAAGCGTGGTGGGTTAACGTCCGTTCCTCCAGAAATGGTGGCCCGTGCTCAGCATTGGGATATATATGGTCTGTTAAAAACCATCCGTGTCGTTCGTTCAGTGTCTAACCTGCGAGTATTTTGTACAAGTACAGTAGTATGCGCTACGCATATAAGAAATTGATGTGTTTTAAGCGCAGGCCACAATGAGAACAAAACAAAACAATGCTATGTTCGCTCCGCTCTTTTTGAACTTTCACTTCTTTCAAACGAACACGTGGTATGTATTGAAATATGAAAAGACGTGAAGTAAAATTATCTTCGTCTCGGTTTACTCCCATTGAATCCCATGTCACAAGTTTAAGTTTTAAGAAAACAGTGATGGATTAACTGGTTGGTTTTTTAACTATTTATCGATAAGAATTTTAGATGAGTACATGTATGTATGTATTGATAAATTTTAATATTAAAATAGTATACTATAATATTTTGTTTTAGTCATCAATTTTCTGTTACTGCGATATGTGCCACACGTACAAAGAATGAGAGGCCCAAATTGTTTTTCCTTTCCATTAGTTACCTCTTTCTATTATTTATATCTTCCCCTAAGGTACGCACATATTGCTGTGTCCTGATGATGCAAGTGTCTATGGTCAGCGGTGATTACTCAGCATCAAGTGACCCACCCAGTCCTTAGCCAGCCAGTTTCTTACGTTTTTCATAAAAATTATCTGGAAAAAACATTTGGAAACCTGCAATGATTTTTTTTATGGCATAGGAAGGCAAACGAACAGGCGCGTCACCTGATGGAAAACAACCAACGCCGCCCATAGACATCCGCAATGCCACAGGTAGTGCGGAAGCGTTGCCGACTTTAAAGGAAAGTGAAATTATGGGAGTGGGAGGGTGAGTGGGAATCGGATGGGGGGTGGGAGTGGGAATCGGAATGGGAGTGGGAAGGGGAGGGTGTTGGGCATCCGGAACTCAGACCGCTCACCATACGAAGCGCGGTAGACAAGCTACCATTCAGACGCCAGTTTTCTGCGGGAGTGTGGTACTTCCCCGGGCAAGTCGGCCCATTCATGCAACAAACAAATAACATGCCATTCTTGACAAAGTATTCGTCTGCAGCGTGGCTCTACCACTAAAAAATTAATGTGTACTATTTGCGTCGTATTATTTATTTGTATAGTCATATACAGTTATTTTTTAACATTTTTCTCTCATCAACATCTTTCTCTTAGAAATTTGTTATCTATAAAACTGTACATACATATCGTCACGCCTGTCTCTCGTAGGGCAGAGACCACAGATATCCATCTACTACGATTTCGGCATACTTTCCTTGTTTCCTCCACACTGATTAATCTCCTCATGCAAGCCCGTCGGGTAAGGGTAGTCTTGACCTTGCCTTTCTTAAAAACTTCAGCAATTTGGTCAAGATATGTTTTCCATAGTCTTCCCCTACCGCCCTTACCTACTCTACCCTACCCTTCCATTCACATTCGCAACGTAAATTTCTTTTGCCAGTCATCTTTCATCCATCCTCTCTATGTGCTCACGTCTTCTCTTTCTCAACTTTTGTCACGACATCTTTTACTCCACATCGCCGTCTTATATCTTCATTTCTTATTCTATCATTCGAAGTAACACCACACATATTTCTTAATGCTCTCATTTTCACTGCATTTAGTACCGTTTCCTTTTTAAGTAAAATAATTAAGTTGTGTATTTCGCAGAATAATGTTTATTACATACATATTATTTTCAATAGCTAACTTTAAACGTATAAAAATATGAAATAACTAAAGAAAACGTTTAAACTGGACTTTTCATCAAACTAACGTTATAAAGAAAGGAGTACTTCAGTCTCGACAACCATTTTTTAAAAAAATATATCCTTTATTAATCTTCAAGATTACGATCCTTTGCTCCTTTGAAGCTCCAATAAAGGCGCGATAAGCACTTCTTTTGAAAATCATAACAATAACAAAATTACTGAGTCATAAAACTGAATGGCTGGAGCGACAAGGTGGCCCGGACGTTATCCAATCTATAATAATATAGAGTGAAGCGTTTGCTTAAATTTGTTTACACGATATTTCAATTTTATACCAAGTTTATGACTGAATTTTGTCTTACAATACTAATTGTAAGAAAAATTCTAGTGGTAGAGCCATGGTAACGCGAATAGACTGGCTCGAATAGGAAAGTACTGCAGTGATAGATTGATTATTGTATTTAAATTAATAAACCCTTTTATTTAAATACATAAAACATTTTTGATAAATTTATTTTTCTTAACGTAATATTGTAGAAATAAATGATTTTTCTTATTACTATACAACATTATATTGTAGAACGTCTAGTCCTTTTGTGTATATTTGGGTTATATGTTCTGTTAAAATAATGATATATGTGTTTGTTTGATCAAGTAATAAAGTGATTGAGTTAAGAATACGGTCTCATTGAAGAAGTCCCGTTAAGATCCCGGGTCGTTATACTAGCACTGCCACGCTCACAGTACCTAACACTACGTTTATACGAATATCGACGTTTCGTACGGTGAGTATAGGGATCCGGCAGGCCAATTCCTTTTTGTTTCCATTATTTCCTTCTTTCCTCCTAATTACTTCCTTCTACCCGTCCTATTATTCTTGCGGATAGTGCGCTGATTACTTTGGCTTTCTTTCAATGTACGCCCGCCCCGTCAGCATTTTACTTATATTATACTTATTCTTTAAGCAGAAGAGCCGTTAAATTCCACTCTGACTTACCATGGGCTTCAAACTAGTAAAGGTTTTCATCGTTATCATAATCTGTTTACGGCAGCCCTCCACTTCCTAGTATTAATCATAATAGTTTTGTCATGTAGAGAAGTACAAATGTTATTTTTTCTCGTCATATCCACGTAATTTTTTATTTTTGCGAGAATAGAGTCACTTGTATTTGCGATCCGCGTGATATTTGGGAAAAAACGCCAAGACGTAGGTAGGGGACCACATCCTATATCAGGGTTTTTTTTTGTTTCACAACTCTATTTTTTACAACTATAGTTGCTTTTTGAACGAATCAATATGTTTTTTAATCCATTAAACAAAACGCACGTAAAGCACGTAACCCCTAGATGGTTTGACTACTATCTGTGGGACCAGTTGGTTTTTCTGAAATTTACTTTACATCAACTTGAACGAAATAAAGACATTAAGTAACCTATTAAAACAAACATTTCGGAAGGCTTGAAAGACAACTTCTTAACCAAACACAATTTCTCAAGTTACAACAAATGGATACAACTAGGGAGTTATTTGCAACGTGACTAGCATCGAGTTCGCAAAGTATCCTTTACGACGCCTGCGTAGGCCAAAGTAACCTTCGTCCTCCCCTCGAATAGACAAGTGTTATAACATTTCTGTGTCACTGAACAAGAATAATGAAACCGTTTTTGTGGTATTTTCATAAAATGTGATTCATTATTTCTGTAAGCAAAATATTAAAATTATTTTGCCAGGCCACAGTTAAGTGTTCCTCCTGGCAATGGCCTTTCCTAACATTCATTATTTTCTGTCTCTAATGCTTACTCTAATTCAGAACAGCTGAACGCTTTAGTTCCTCTTACCACATTTTATGTTGGTGGGAGCAACTGTAGCTATCCCCTATTTTTACCGTCCCTAGAATATCAGGATCAACTAAAATAGAGACCATTTACAAAAATGGGTTAACGTTTTATTAACTTATTGTGTAGTAAAATTCCACTCTCTGTAATTTACAAACAGTTGAATTTAATCGTAAAATTTATTCAAAGTTAGGGCTTTATTGAGTTATTTGAGTTGTTAGAGTATTATAAATTAACATCAAAATTTATGTTTTAAACAGAAGTGTAAGCGCACTGAGGTCAGGGTTTGCGGAATTTTGTTATTTGTTGCTCATCTCACTTTTAAATTGCCTTTTAATTTTTTGTCTATCTTCAGAAACCAAGCAAGATTTTATATTAAAAAGATTTTTTCCTACTCTTATATATTATTATTTTATATACAGGTAGCGAAATAATACAATTAATGATAAAATAAGTAAAGAGTTAAATATTTCATTAAACGTAATTTTAGATAATATCTAAAATTAAATAAGGCAGTTTATAAAGATATTGTTTTAATGATTCTAGCCAGGTGACGTCCGAAACTTCGTTTCCCAGAATGCGGTCTGCACTCCAGCACTCATCTATTCCAAAGATAATCCATTCTAATTAACTTGACGAGCTCGTTGCCACTTGAATTTGCTAACTCGGCTATATTGGTGTGACTTTGGGTTTTTGACGTGCCTTCTTCGGTTCGAATCATACCCACCAGAATCACTAGAAAAATAAATGGAGGATACCCTTGTAATAAATAGACAACTTTGTTTAATGAAACACGTTGTTGTTGTTTGATCGAGTTTCGGTGAACAACGCTTCTTTCAACAATAACAACATACTGCAAAATGAATAAACAACAACACTGCATAGAATCATACCGCTTTATATTTCAATACAAAACCACATTATGTGGACAGTCAGACGTTTACTTAGGTGATTAGATTATCTATTATTAGATTATCTAGATTAAGATCCGCGACAAGCAAACAAAAACAGAAAAATAAAAATGTGTTTTCTACTGGAAAAAGTGGATTTACGGGGAAATCAAAGTAAATCTTACCGAAAAAATGGCCGTCAGCAATTCTCCACCTCCCAACCACTATCAACAACACCAAACACACCACTTTTCTACCTTGCACACAACACGTGTTTCGTCTAAACGAATGCATCATCAGGTATAGTAGACTCTCCGGAAGACAACCTTTAAGTCTAGTCGATTGTTATTCAATGTTATTCCGGTTAACAAAAAAACTATTTTACGGTTACAATTTCGTGAAAATAACCTTTAAAAAAGTAGTTTCGTTTCAAATTTCGGACAACTCAAATTGAAGATCTTACGACTAAAAAAAGTATAGTAATTTGACGTCTTGATAATGACTGTAAACCCATATCAAGCTTTCGTCCAGATAAAAAAGTTTATAAAAAACCGGGAATGTTATATTTCATAGATTAATAAGATTTTTTTAGTACACTATTAAAATGCGAAAGTTCTTCGACTCCTAGTTAAATAAACCCAAACTATAACTCATTTTAAATAGATTTGGCTGCCTGTAAGTAGGTTATTTGGTATATATTTATATTGATGCCTAATAACGATGGATGCCCCTTCAAGTTGGCCCATATACAGGAGACACCGATAAAACCTGGCACTGACCCAATACAGTTTTGCAAGAGTCATTTATAACAAAAGGAACTTGAAAAGTTGAGCATTTATTTGGTGGATTTCATGCATGAAAACCAATTTGAATAATATTTTTTGGTTTGCAAATCAGTGTACATAGACAAAAATACTACTATAAATTCCTGCCCAAAATCGGTAGCAAAAAAACACGTAAAACACACAACACCACTTTCAACAATATAAGATATGTGTTACAACGAGAGGACAAAGGCCCTCTTGTGACACATGTCTGCCATGTTTGCAGGGTGCAACAGCGTGACTCGGAAATGAACCCTAGTATACAAACACAAATAAGTCACTGCCTCCTGGTCATTTGCTACCACTTAAGAAAATGTCAAATTAAGGCACCCTGATGTGCCTTCACACAATTTTTAGATTTAACGGAACTTGTTCCCTGTTTGACCCGTCGCTCAGTCACGCCGCCCCTGAAGGCCTGGCAACGACTGAAGTTTGCATAGTAACGACAACACGTGTTTTGCCCTAGCGCAAAGAAACCTCATATTTAATAGACTCTACATGATAACTCCCATGAGTGACTTTACAAAGCCATTTTGCAAAAAAAATGATACAGATATTATGAACAATTGTATCAAGGCCCTACTTATAAAATGGAAACGAGGCCGGGTCGGACGTACGTCACGCAAAACCACTGAATTAATGAACCATTAGCAGCGTGTACTTGGTAGAGTAGAAATTATCACGATATGTGTTATGCATCTCATAACACTATGTACATCCGTCACTTCTTCAGGGTTACAAAGAATATAATTTTTGAATAAAAATGTTTTATTTTTTTTATTGCGACTAGGCTCGCCCCTTGCCACGCATCCATTGGCACGGCAGACCGTGGATTGGCGGAGAGGAAGGGAAAGGATAGAGAGGAAAGGAAAGGGTAGAAAGGAAATGCGGATTGGGGGGGGGTTACCAGACTCGGAATAAATATTTATAAATTCATACATATATATTATTTATTCCGATGCGGGGATCCAACCCGCGACCATTGACTCCGCGGGCGGAGGGTCGCGCCACTGAGCCAATCGGTCGTCTAAATAAAAATGTGTAATTTTTTATTAATCGATCTTTATAAAAGGCTAAATATCGAACTTATCGGATCAATGGATCATTCGGAATCAATGGATTGAATTACCGCATAGAAATAAATATATCTATTGCCTATTCGTATTTATTTTGAATCTAAATTTTACGGCAATCCGCCTTGAACATCAACTTTGTAAAAAATAGTCTTGAATTGTTTATATTTCTTTGAAAATATGGAATAACTCATATGCAATAAGGACGTAAACAAATAAAACTGTAATTAACTAATTATTGTTTAAGTATAATTTTAAGTGAAAATCAGATTTATGAACTATTCTCAGATGCGTGTGTCATACACACGCATGTTATAAAATGTGAACAACGTGCATATTGTTAATGAAAAAAAATGAGTAAGTTTCGTATGTAAAAAGTGTATCGATTTAAGCGAAGTCGGTCCAAAGGAGTAACTTTGTAGAAAGGGCATAAATTTCGTTTCTGCTAATGTCGTCACTTGGCAATATTTTTAATTTGGTACGATTATAACCATTAATTATATATATTCATATCAAAGTAAAAATATAATTATTTTAAATAATATATAATATTTTCCAAAAAAATATACAGATGTTGTAACGATATTTCCCGTCAATATTCAATCTGCTCAGACACCTAAATGTCGATCCCTGAGCTAGCTTGCGCTCAAAAAAGAAAACCGCAGGTAGAACCCTGCCGTTACATTTGCACAGCAGCTAACAGACTGGCGGAGGGCAGGAGGCACCCTGGATCGCAGGTGACACCCTCCGTTACATTGTGCACCGTAGTAGAATCAACACCGCAGGTAGAATCAACCCCGCAGGTAAAAGCTGGCAGGTAAAAAATCTGGCAGGTAGAACCCTGTAAGTGATAGATACCCATCGATTACGACTTGGTCTATCAACTTCCGTTCTGGTTAATCAGCGACAACTCGTGGAAAGCGTTATGTCGAGATTGTCGTGGAGGACAAACCAGAACCAGATCGGAATTATATATAAATTAAAACCATATTATAAGTAAATTAAAACCAGAACGGAATTACAAACTAATAAATTAAACACACATGTGCTATTCAAAACTTACCCTACAACGGGGTTTGATTCCTGCACTTTTTAAAATAAATACTGAGCGAGGGCGCTCTTAAGAGATGTGACGGTTCCCGTTGATATTTCCATAACGGACGAACCATCACTGAGGTGGTGTCGATCCTCGGCGCCCGTCAGTAACTTCCATAAAAAAAACCCGAGTGGTACACGAATAAGGGCGAATAGCACGAAGGCGCGAGCGCCGCACCTACACCTACTTGAGTTTACAAATTTCATCAATCTGTCACCGCGTTGCTTTGAACACTTAACGTATGACAAGCAAAAAAATTTCGATGGCAGATCGTGTTTTTCTTATAGTAATTTATTAATTCTAATATTAGAATAAGTATTTAAATTTGAGTAATGAATAGTGTACTAATACTAATATTTTTAACTTAAACTAACTAAAATTACATCATTAAAACATGTAACCTTCCGTTACACTCTCCATTTTTAGACTATATACTATAGGTATCCTACTAATATTATAAATGCGAAAGTTTGTGAGTATGGATGTATGTTTGTTACTCTTTCACGAAAAAACTACTGGACGGATTTGGATGAAACATTATAGTAATATACGTTATACATCGGAATAACATATAGGCTACAATTTATAATGATTTTATGTAATTTTGGTCGTAATATAATTTTACTATTAAGTAAAAAAAATATATTTATTTAAAATGATCTGTCACGAAACTTAATGTGGCAGACCAAATTCCACGCGAGCGAAGCCGCGGGCAAAAATATGTAGACTATATAATAGACTATAAACTATATATTAGACTTTTAACCACCATAGTTTATCCTAAGCGGATTGGCGAGGTATTCCGATTCGGAATAAATACATAGACGCAAAAAAGCGAAAACGCTATAAACGACACAAATGTCAAAAAAAATTAGTGCATATTCGGATCAGAAATCGAAAAAATTATCGTCTCACAATTCATCGACCAATAGAAAATTTAGTACAACGTTGAAACTAACTATTTTTTGTTAGGCTATACATGTGTACGTTTATCCTGATGCTGGAAACGAACCCGAGATCATTGACTCTGTAATTGACAGCCTCGCCACTGAGCCAATTAAGTCGTACATGACCTTATACACATACTGATAAATTTGACGTTAAATTTTCACATATTACTTGCATAAAGTAAATGTTAAATAACAATCGACATTACAAGGAATTTCTTTAAATTTGAAAGTACATTCAATATGTAGTACATTCAAATAAGTTTTAGTAATGAAATCAACGATTTAAACTACTACTTTCGGGTTCAATTCTAGTATCGGGTTAAATATATGTTTGGCCTACAGGTATTATTTCTAGTCTGAGTACCCTACTTATACACCTTCGTCGTAAGCGTCGTTTATCCATCTATCGGGAGGCCCCTGGCCATTAGTGAATGATGGACCGTGAAAAAAAAATTAATTGCTTACTTTCGGCATACGGATCCAATTCTTAATAGCAAATACATAAACTTAAATTACATTTGAGTTTAACTAACTTAGACACAGGTATTAATTGGTTTTTTGCTTCATCAAGCGAGGGTGAATGCCCTAAGTTTTAGATGAATGTTTCTCAAACATGTATCTTGGTGGCCAAAAAAATGCAGACAACAAACAGAATTAATTAAGCCTCAAGGTACTTTTTTAAAAATTGTGTATAAGTTTTTATAGTAGAAGCGTTAATTGTTTTTGAACTATAGAAAGTATGTCTAGAATGAATGTATATGTTCACATCATGTCGATTTAAGAAAAAGATCTCAGAATGGAAATAGGAAAAAACATTGGTGTTAAATTGTTATACATGTTGTGTTTAAAGTTTAGCGGCAAAATGTATATATGGAGTTGTTTGTAATACATTTGTAATGTGATATGTATGTAATAAGAAGATAAGTTGTTCACGATATAAAAAAAATTCTGTATTAAAAATTATCATACCATAATTTATCAGAGTGCATACATATATGACACAATATTTGTATAATAAGTTTAAAAATCTTAAAAATTACAGATAATAATATTATCTGTAATATGTAACTATTATGTATTCCTTATTAACATATTACAGATTTATGTTTGTATTCGTATTGTTTTTATTCTTATGTATATAAGGTTTGTAATTGATAAGATGGTTTGATAAATTGTAGGTTTATATACGTGGGGTAGATAAAAGTATATTTTAGGGACTTATGTTTCTCAAGTTGCGCTGCACTTCATCTCCGTGAGGGTCCCGCGGCGGTAGAAAATATCTGCTCAATGAGTGGAGGATTTGACTAAGAGATTTGATTATGTAATAATTTAATGTGTATTCATGTGTGTTGCTGCAGAGGAAAATAAATTATTCTATCTATCTATCATTTTTAATATATTAACGATGTTCACAAAAAACAATTATATGCTAATAAAATTATAGAAAGTGTTTTATTTTTTATGGCAGAGGTAAGCAAGTGTCTTGGCAAACGTAGTG
The DNA here is from genome assembly GCA_031353405.1 of Baronia brevicornis. Lineage (NCBI taxonomy): Eukaryota > Metazoa > Arthropoda > Insecta > Lepidoptera > Papilionidae > Baronia > Baronia brevicornis. The sequence continues at coordinate 155,916 of JASFAT010000827.1, forward strand.
TGGGACGCCCGCCGCCTAGATGGTGGGACGATCTGCGCAGGATGACTAGCAGAATCTGGATGCGTGAAGCAGATCGGGATACGTGGCGCTTTTTAGCGGAAGCCTACGTCTAGTAGTAGACTGGCGCAGGCTGTTGACGATTATGATTATTATATACCTACTACTATATACACAGATAAATTTATTAGGAATAGATATAGAACAATCCACTATATCCGTAAGTAGAAGTAGCGTGAAAAGATAAAACCAAGACAGCCTTATTAAATAATTATACTTAAATTATGATATAATGCGATATTGAATATGGCCATATCTTTCGAGAACATTGAACTTGCATACCATTCTGGATATCATCGACATGACTCACGTCTATATTCGCAGCCATAACTTGAACCCCTCCCTTTGTTCGTTTATCTTACAATATAACGCCTTGTTTTAACAACGAGTAAAGTTTTGTATTCCATGGAGGGTACTGTGGAACATCCGCCGTATCAAGAAACAGGTCTATATGCTTACGGCGTAAAGCGCAAAGTTTGCCGTATTAAACTTAAAACTTTTGAATCAGACAAGCTAACATAATATAGGGACTTTTCCCGCAAATTTACATCACTACCGACGTGGTTACCGGGAGAAATTACTAAATGTCTATATAGATAGATATATAGATTGATATATTCTTTATTGTACACCAAAAACAAAGTTATACAATTATTTAGTGTATTCAATTATTATGTCTTATCATTAATAGCTTTTTTCCAGACAACCGTAGGATGGACACAATGTTAAAAAGAATTATTACCATGAAATATAAAAATTTACAAGATTCTCAAAACTGTCAATAACTTAGATTAAACTAATCGAAAATCTCGCACACTATACAATTGTTTAAATAGATCGCGAATTGGTTTTTGACATTCAGATGACGGTTGTCTACTGGTGTTTGCCCCCAAAGTCCACTCATATGAAATCCACAGGAAGAACTGGTGTGGATTTAATCTATACCGAGAGTCAAAGCAAGTGAAGATATAATATTAATAAAATAAAAGAACAACACGCCATTTACCTTAAGACTAGATGGCTCGGTGGACTTTGTTTCTTTCTTTGTTATGCAATACTTTTCAAAATCGCGCATAAAAACGAGTTTTGTATTATATAACAACACATCTGTTAGACGATAAAGCCGTCACGTACGCCATCTATTGAAAGTAAAAGGAAGAAAAAGAATTTATCATTTTTTCCTATATAATAGCTGCATTAACTATGAAATGACTATGAAATTAAAAGGATTGAATGTGCTTTTTACATAAAAAGACTGATAATATATTAGTAAATCCTTTGATATTGAAGATTCTATAGGGACGTGATACGAAAATAATTTGATAAAATTAACGTAGGCGTCTTCGTCATCGATCAAAGTTCGCAAGCGAATACGTGCGTAACGCCGTGAGAATTATGCCATAATAAAAGCCAAGGCGTCTGGTGCCAACCCTTATATGAATTTTCTTATAATAATCTAACATTGTATGAATTTGATTAGTTCTCAATTTAAGCAATTCAATTAATTAGATTTTACAGTTATTGTCTTCTTTTTTACACTTCACACATTTGTCCAACTCGTGGGTTCTAGTCATTTCCGAAGGAATAAACATTAACCAACTAGACGTATATAAAGCTGGTCAGTGAGGCACATACATAAATACATACATATCATCACACCTGTTTTCCGTGGGGGTAGTCAGAGACCACAGATCTCTGCGACGATCTCGTCATACTTTCCTTGCTTCCTCCACACTCATCACTCTCCTCAAGCAAGCTCGTCGGTTAAAGGTACTCTTGAAGGCATGCATGGCCTTTCCTAAAAATTTCCGCGATTTGGTCAAGGTATGTTTTCTTTGGTCTTTCCCTACCGACCTTTTCATCCACATCCGCAACGTAAATTTCTTTTGCCAGTCGTTTTTCATTCATCCTCTCTATATGCAGCAGAGCAGCACCCAGACTCGGAATAAATACCTTTAGACCCTATTTATGGTTACCCCAATGCGTAAATCGAACCTCCTATCACTGATTACGAAAATGTCACGTCACTAAGCCATTTAGATCGTTTTGTCTAAAATGATATTTTAATAAAGCATTAATTTAATAATTATTTGTATACCTACTTTGCAATACAATCTTTCTAGAACTATAACTGGTTAGATATTTACCATATGTAGAGTATTTAAATAGTATACATGTGTGTGGAATATACCGGAATGAAAAATATACTACGAACATAAAATACTCCTAATAACATTTCTCGTTCAAGAATTCCCGTCACGCTTTTCTCGAATTTTCAATATTTGTTATTGGAAACATATTTATAATGTACTCACAGCCAATTTTGCTATTGGAACACGTTTCTTACAAAATAAACTTACAAGAGCTATAATCATCATCATCATCATCATCGTCGATACTACAGTACCGTTCCACAATTTCGCTTTAACACGGTTTATACATTAACGATTTTGTAAAAGTTATACAAATATGGTTGCATATTCGTATCTATATTTATACCCTTTAAAAACATTTTTGAGTTTCATTCATTTTATACTGTTTTATCAGGAACCTATCTTCAGCGAACCGGCTTTGAAACCGATAGTATCGTCACTGCATTTATTGGATCAAGCAGATTGCTAATTGTTTTTTATTAATCCAGGAACGCTGTTTATCTATTGGTGTTCTTCCATCAATCAAGTATAGTTCTTCTAATAGAGAAAGACCACGCTGTGTGTGTGACCACCTCATTTTTCCCGTGACTGTAGTGCGAAACGAATATGGAAGGTAATAATAGTAGATAGGTGGCATCGTCTATAGCTATATCGTCAAAGTGCTATAGTGGACTATTACGACTCTATTTAAATTTTAAATACATATTTCTTAAAAATTATATAAACATGGTTATTATTCATAGTAAACATAATATCATGTCAACAAACAGTTTCTACAAGTTAGCAAACTAAAGTGGCAAAAGGCTGAACATGTCTGTCGGAAATCCAACAGCCATTGGAACAGACGTGTGCTGAAGTGGACGAATTTTGACAAAGGTAGTATGAGACTTTCCCCAGCCAGATGGGGTGAAGATCAGCGTAGAGCGGCTGGTAGAAACTGGATATATAAAGACAAAAATCTGGCTAGGTGGCGAGTAAGACCTACATATGTCCATGTGTCGCGAGATGTTGATGATAATAGGAATGATACGTGAATTTAATATTTATTTTTGGTTGTATAATGGTTATTTTTCTTTTTATTAAAAAAAGAAATCCTATTATAATATGAAAAATATGTAACTAGTTAGATACTGTAAATTCAGAGCTGCTGACTAAGCCGGGTATCCTGTACATAAATTAAACTGTGCTTGCTGACCTAGTGAACTCATACATTAATACATGTATGTAAATGCTGACTACTACGTAGAATTTAATTGTAAAGTTCCAAATAATGTTCTGTACTAAATTCAAAAATATTTTACGAAAACTAACTTGTACGCCCTTCTTAGAACACATCGTTGCCAAGCGTTGCCATTATCATCCGTTACGCCTACCCAACTCGTTTCACGCAAAATTAATTTTAATGTATAATATGGCCCTCTCATGTTAACATAAAATACTAGCCGAAACTGTCTTTTCTTAATGATTATAAAGAAGTACTAATTTAATTTCAACTGTCAATATTAATTTCATAAATTACAGTAAACCCTCCTATAACGTGGTAGATCGGTTCTGCATTATAGGAAAACGCGTTATACGAAGGATCACTGTAATATATAATCAATGTTGCTAAAACTAAAAGTTGAGAACAAAAACTACATACAATAATTTAATTTTATAAAAACAAGATGTGCAAAGTTGATTATGGACTGTTGAATCATTATCAATTTTTCACAGTACAAATATACATATGACTTGAAAAATCCACGCGTTATACGAGGGTAAAATACGTGTTACACGAGGGACATGATAACGCGCTATACGAAATCGCGTTATAAGAGGGTTTACTTTAAATTAGATAAAAATTTTATAAAATTCAAAACGTTGTATTTTGTACATTTTATTACTTCTTTTCGAGTCAGTGTTTCGACTTATATTTTTTCAGCACAGTAATTCGCTACCGCAATACTGCAGCAGTATTCGCTTCGATAAGGTATTCGAAATTCGAAAGTAACTGAGTAGCAGAGATTGACTACAGAACCCATAATCGAATCTTTGACATTGTGGTGTGATATAGTCCAATTTGATCATATTATATCTGCACCGACCCCCTTTATGCATGGAGTCTGTTAAGAGATCTCCACGTAGGCCATTGCAGATCGTATCCAGCCGGAAGCTTCTTTTATTTAGTTAGATATAGAAGAGATAGAGAGAGAAAGAAGTGAGAGATGGAAGAAGATATGAAGTTTAAGGGACAGGGTGTTTCATTTTCCACTGTACAACTCTTTCTTCAGCTGGGCTTTTTTTAAGATTTATTTATGTGCGTTTTTCCACATTTATTTTTTATGTAGCGATTTGTAACATAAAGCAAAAATAATGTTGGAAATAAGATATGATAATAAAAATTAAGTAATCCTCACGTCCTTTTTCGCTATGCGTTTATAAACTGACAAGTTCGATTGTATCAACTTTAATAAAGTTATCAAAACTTGTAGATTTAGAGGGCAGTTGGCGCTATCGTATGACCGAAAGGGTAAGGCGTTGACCAGGGTAAGGAGAAGTACGTAGGTTTGAATCCGTAACTTAGCCGACTTGACGTAGAACCCAATTTTTTGTTCTCTATTTAATTTTTATCGTTGATAATTTAGCGGTCTCCTTGGTACTTAATCAATAAGATGTAACTCACTGGAGACAGCATCTTACAAAGTTCATTGGTAACATATTATACCTTACATTTAGGTTTAAGTTCTATTTGCATATGCCTGAAGAACCAATTTATAGAGTGAGCTGTCCTGATTTGATCGTCATATTTTGATATTTGTCATGTCATATCTTTGAAAAAAAAAAGAGGATTTTGAGAATTTCTTGTGACGATATTTGTTCAAAGTTTTATCATCTACGATATGAATTTACCATCTTGTTTGGGGAAGTATTAGATCCTATATAAAACTAATCAGTTTTGCAACTTTGAAAGCCGGAAGCCCAACAACTCTTCCTTTCAAAAAACCTCCCCCGCTCCCTTATATTACTTCCCTCTGCCTCTTCTCAGAAGCAGGCAACTCTTCTGTAGTGCCCTGGTGAATTATTTACAACCAGATTATCCTTTTGCTTGTGTGCTTTTATATAAATAAATATATTATAGTTTTTATATTATATAAATAAATATAGTTATGTAAGCAAAAGATTTGAAATTGAGTGAAAATAATATTCTCCATCGCAAAACAAAATTTTATTTCATTTACATTTAATATTTGAACCCTTTCAGCGAATGAAAATCAATAATCAGTCAAAGACTTATAAACTTAAAGTTTGGCGAAACTTTAAAGGTTTCGCGTTTAAAATATAATTATTTTAGCGACTTAACTCACCAACGTTTTAAACGTTTCTTTGAAAATCAGTAAATTATTACAAAGTAAATATAAAACACTGTCCTACTTACAGATAATATTTGGAAATCAATCAGCAAAGTATTGCTTTCATATACCATAATACATATACATGCATGGACCGGGTCTCAATTCTTATCTCGACCACACCGATTAATCTCCTTCGTGACTTCTCCATTCTACGTGACATTGGCGAAATCATCGTGAATCATTAGGCTTGAACTTCTTTCCTCTTCCATTATTTTTTTAATACTTCTATTTTATTATTTAGATCTTTATAATTATTTAGATATTTGTGCTAAAATCCCTGGTGGAGCAGCGGTGATTAGATACTACCAAATAACTCGCTTGCACATAAATTAAATTAATAATAAATAAATATATTAATAATAAATAAATTATATTAATAATAACTATATTAAGCAAATAATAAACATTTTCATATTAAAAATTTCTTGATTATGTCACTATTACGACTACAGCTGACTTTATATACAGATGCGTTCCATTTTGCAATCGATAGCAATACCAGGTATACGACAGCGCCTGAACTTCGCTTACACTCCGGATAACAAATCTTAATACCGTCTTATTGATGACACATCAGCGTTTTATCCTTTTCTTGACCTATATGTATTCAAAGCGACAGTTAAAACGACGTATTCCGTTTCTTACCGTTACTTGTCGTTTTTATTTTCTTCACATATCAGAATATATTATAATTTAGTACTTAGTATTATTTTTCAATCATTTTCGAACGGCAGGCCTATAATACTATTTTTACGGACACAAAACTAAATACATATATTACAATATCATACCATACTAAAAATTATATTTCATAAATACTATTTTTTTAATTATATGTGTCTCACACATACATACACATTGTATGGGTAAAGTAATTCATGTAAAATTATAATATGCTCCTACATAGTGTATATATGAAGTGTTTTATCAACTTTAGTAATCCTTCGATTATTAGTGGACACTAATCAAATCAAATGAATTAATTAAAAAATAATTAATAAAAAAAAATTAAAATACAATACTCAAATAAATTGGCTATGAACATCCAGAAAATGGTCATATTATATATTTTTGATAACAGCTCATCATAGTCGCAGTATTATGTGCAAAAGAGGAACTTATATATGTGTATTTGACTTTTTTCGTAGATGATAAAGATTTATAAGGGTTGCCGCCCAGCCTGTGATCCCTCCTACATAAGCTCGGAGCGGTTGCTTGCAGAGAGGGTGGAAAAATTGCCTCTTTAATGATACCTACGCACATTACAATACGGAAATACACACCTGTTTTTATTGATATAGTGAAATAGGCCAGTTAAAAAAAGAATAGTTTCATTCCTACCATATGGATGATTTGCGATCCAGTGTGGTAAGTTTTTCCTAAAACTTCTTTTCAGGCAAACAGAGGAGAAAGAACTCGAAAATTTTGGAACTACTACACTATATGGAAATCAAGTAAACGCGTCGATACGCGTTCGTATTTATTTAATCGGTTATATTTGCCGTGTTCATCTGTATTTGGGAATCAACTTCGTTCCGATAACAATCCAATTTAGAGTTTATTTGTTGGAATTTATTAAATCCAGGATTACCTTCTGTAAATTAACCAGTTTCTGTCTGCCACTAGAGCGCGAGCGGTGGTGGATGTAAATCGCTTGTTAATTCGGTTAGCCGTGGCGCAGACAAACTTGAGGGTAACTCGATGTGACGGAAAGCTTTGGGTAGTTAATTAATTCGCTTTCTAGAAATCACAAAGCTTACATTGGAATTTCTGCCTTCAACAAATACAAATTAAATCTAACACATGTGTAAAATCAGTTAAAGGTAAACTGTAGACAAATATGTCAAAAGGTATTTAAAGATTAATCAATCGGCTCAGTGGAGAAGTTACTGCTTTCGGAGGCAATGGTCGCGAATTCAATTTCTACATGAAAATAAATTATATTCTATGCCGATAACCATGATGTATGGTAAAAGTAGACTCCAAATGGAAATCTATGAAAGTTTAACCTACAAAGTGTTTTTGAAGTCTTTTGAATTAAATTTTAATATAGATGCGATGATATAGATGAGATTTTTACATACGATGAAAGCCAATTTTTATATCTGTATGGGATAGACGAAGAAACAAGCGTGTCGCCTGATGGAAGCAGTCCAGCTAAAGCATCTGCAACACCATTTCTGGAACGTTTCACATTCTAGAATCATCTTCGATCTTACAGAAATATATAAGCTTATTTTTTGAAGGTTTCAATGTCGCATCAGTTCTCTAATACCGCTGAGGGCAGCTTGAAAAGAAGTTTTAAGAAAAACCCCTACTTGGTCGCCACTCATCTAGATGATACGGACGGACGTTCAATTTAAGCCGAGTATGTAACAAATACGACCACCGATTGGCTCAGTGGCAGGGCCACTGTGGTCTTGAGTTCGATTCCCGCATCGGAATAAAAATATGTATGGCCAACAAATATTTATTCCGAGTCTAGTAACCCCGCCAACCCGCATAGGACAAGTATGGTGGGTTACTGTCCGTTCCTTCAGAAATGGGAAAGTCCGTGCTCAGCAGTGGGACATATATGGGCTGTGCAAAAAAATGTAACAAATAATAAAAATAAAATAAAATACGAATATGACGTCTTACTATTACAAATATGGCGGACATTTTAGTATTCCAAAAGTGAAAATAAAATCGACATATAAGACGAAAATTTCTTGATATATTTGAATATTGACAATGAGTCTGAATGCGGATGTAATTGAATACACTATTCATCTAAATGTTCTCAACAAACATATAACAACACATACGTCATCTGTTAATACTTTTTATTAGTCCATGTTTGATAATTCATGTGAACATAATCTAGCTTCAGTGACGTCTTTTTCTGTCGGTACACTTATAAACAGGTTTTTTCTTCTGTGGAACGGCTTTGTTGAATCTACCTATGAAATACTTCAACTAATTCAAAAACATTGATTGTTGAATATATATTAAGGAGCGATTACGAGTCGACATACATTTTTCAATATTGGGTTCTATAAAAAAAACTTGTACCTGATGTTGTCCTAGTGAAGGTCGTTACGTTTGGGACCGGACATTCATTGTTATTATTACCTCGGAGAGCCTAATCGAGCTCAAGAAATAACATTTCAAACTCCCTTATTCTGTGGCCTATTATAAACACATAAAAACTGTAGCTTCATAAGTAAACGACAAATATTATATCATAAATAAAGAAACACACATATATTAATACATAAAAAATAAAAGTAATAATATATTTATCGTTGATAGTTATTTATCGGAATTATTTAAAAGAAATAGACTGAAATAGAAGACCTTATTGCCTTAGTGGCGAAGCTATCAATTTCGGAGTCAATGGTCGTGTGTTCAATTCCCGCTTAGAAATATATATTACAAAATAAATACCTTATAAGTATTTATTCCGCGTTAGTGTTCCGTCAGTTAGCCTTAAACAAGCGTAATGAAGTAATGGTCATTCCTCCAGAAATTGACCGTACCCAACTGTGGGACATATATGTTAGCAACATAGAGGTTATTTTATTAATAATAGTTCACTGATGATATTAAATTTGCTAGTATTTTTTCATCGCTTAAGTTTGGATAATGACAATAACTGGCTTGTAAACTTTTTTCAAGTTGGAATAATTTTCGATATTATATCCAAATAATATTAACCCTTTACGAAGAAGCACATTTTTCTAGAATAATGATCAGTAGATTGACGGATTTTTAAGATATTTAGTACTTTATTTCCAAAGCGAGAAAAAGTACCGAATTAATATTGTAACGTATACAATTAAAGCAAAGCCTTATAGACTGCATAAAATGTCAGGTCATGCCGCCTGTATGGCGGAATTCGATATTATTAGAATATTTATGATGTCGTGAATATAGTAGCATTCAGGTTAATAAATTTAATTAACCTATATTAATGGTAGAGCATCCGCTTCAACCGCTGCCTACGCCAAATCTTAAAAGTATATTAGCCGGAAAACATGGTCTCCAACGAAGTCTCCAAGCTGTGGAGATTCAGCAAAGAGGATGTCCAGATACGTCGACAAAAATGGTAATGGATAGGGCACACTCTCCGGTGCCATGCCAATCATATCCCCAAACAAGCCCACGATTGGAATCCGCAAGAGAAAAGAAGATGTGGGCGCCCAAAACAAACTTGGCGGCGCACTGTGACGGTCGAAGTGCAGAATATGGGCCTATCCTGGAACAAAGTAAAGCCTCCGACATGTCGAGATGGAGAAACGTCGTGTCTGCCCAATGCTCCACCGGGGGATTTAGGACTCAGAGAGAGAATGGTAGAGCAATAAACGGATGGGCAGGCTCGGTCTAGGAAGTACCTTACTCTCACTATAATTGGAATAAATATTGAAGTAAAATAGTACAAAACTTTGAAAACGGCTTCACCATTGAACCATTTGTCCCTTATATATGTAATACTGCACGCAAACTCTGTTACTTTTGCAGATTACTTCTATTATATTATTCGCTCGTGTTTTGGACGACACGCTTTTATACAAATCTTTATATATTGGATCGTAAAGCCGCTTATCGAGCGAAACCTAAAGAGATTACTGTCGAGACAGTAAGATTCTCTGGGATATATGAGAGCCGCAGCTCGTCTTAACAAAGATGGCTCTTCGCTCTAGTTTTAATGAAGATTACAGCTTATCAAAGCTAGTTTTTGTAAGACTAGCAATGGTTTTGATATTACTAGAATTCTGTTTAACATTCCGACTAACCTAATAATACTTGTGCTAGGAAATAATTCACATCAGCAGGCCAATGGAAGATACCTTCACAACCTCAGATTATAAACCCACTTATACCAATCCAGTTATTCCTGCTTCTGTATGTTGTACAATATATTCGTAGACTTTTAAGAAACCTTCTATTTTTTTTAGTTACATTGTTATTTACACTTTGTAAGGGGTGGTTGATCCAAGAAACAAGTAGGTATGAGTAGGATTCTGCGAGAATAAACTGTGCAAACACTTGCATATGTAGCTTTTTATGGCTGACGCCTTCCGGGTTTTTTCCGCGTAGTTACAAGCCGCTAAGAAGTTCTCTAAGATCTACATTTCATATTTTTGTGCTTCACGCTGACAGTTTACGTCCATGAATATATTTCAGAAAGTATAATAATACTCCCTTTTGTACACCACTTCCAAGCACCAGGGCTCCGTGAAATCAGGTGTTTATTGGAATCTTCAAATACATACTTACACATTACACAAAGGCTAGCAACGCTTCTGCAATGCCTCTGGTGTGGTGTCTATGGACAGCGTTGATTACCTTCCATCAAGCACCATGCTTGCTCGTTTGCTTTTCAATCTCATAAAAACTCTTTAGTAGGAAAAATTGTAATATTTTTATTTTCATAAAAGAACAAACGAATATATGAGTAACCCTGCCTCTACAATAACTAGTATATTATCCCTCAAAATCACAACCCCACTGTTTTCAGAATGCAGAGGGAATTTCGCTTTAAATTGAAATCGCATTATGCTATAATGTCCATTGTTCGAGCTTTCAGAATCGCTTTCGTAATTCTACACTCAACTTTAGCTTTTTAAATTTATAGTAATATTTAGTTAGTTATACCATCTGTTACTTTATTCGTTTTTAAGGATTAAGAAAATTACATAGTATATTAAGCATAACTATTAATGAGATAAAAGTAATTTATACTTCAATATTATGTCCGTTACATATATCTCATAGGATCTCTTATAGGCCAATCTAATAATGAACAATTAGTACATTTTTAGATCCGTCGGAGTCTGGTCTAAGCTTCGTTTAAAAAGGGAGAATTCCTTCGTTATCACCACGTTTAGCAGATGAATTACAGTCATTGTGTATCGGATTAGGTGCCGCGCATTGTGTCTATACACTGCCGCGAACTGCTGATGATGATAAAAGTAATTTTTAACTCAAATGAGGAAACACCACACTCGTCCTTGCCAATAATGTATGATGGTGTAATATTTCCCCAATAGAGCTAGCCCATGGCTTTAAAGGTATGAAAATAATGAGAAACTGAACAGTACTGATTCAAATAATTGTCAAGAAGTCAAACTTGATTGTAAGACTTTTAATTGTTAAAATAAATTAAAAAGATTTTAAAGTATGTTTCTTATAAAATACATTGTCAATATTTCGTTTCCGTTAATATTTAAATAACTATAAATAATAAGTACAAACACATACATACACAATAAACATATATGTACATATGTATGAAAAATTATGTTGGAGGAGGAGAAAGGCAGGCAGAGGTTTGAAATAAGTCTGTAATTTTATCTTTAAAGCTAAGTTTGCAAGGTTTATTTCTTATGTCAAGAGGAAAGCACGTTTCAAACTTTAATTACTGATACCACGAAAAAATTGACAATAAAACCGTTGAAAGTAAATATTTGGTAAACGTATTATATATAATTTTATCTTATGAGACCCCGTAAACCTTCGTTTTGAAAACAGTCGCGCAATTCCACCATCGCACTACATGGATGGATAGCCGTCAACCACCGTACGATTTAGCAATTTTTTGCCACGAACTGTGGAATTGTGGAACAATTTACCACCTGCGGTGTTCCTCCGTGATTACGACATGGGGGTATTCAAGAAAAGAGCGTATGTGCTCGTTTAAAGCCGATAACGCATATGCGATGCCTCCGGTGGTGTGGAAGTCTATGGGCAGCAATGGTCGCTTACCACCAGGTGACCCGCATGCTCGTTTTCCTGCTCTGGTATAAAAAAAATAACAAACACCACATAATCACCTTCATATGAAATGAGGTAATACAATTTGTATTCAATTGCTTCTAGCTTTTTAATGTGAGACATCCCTTTTATTAATAGCTTGAACTGATAGTTTATATACTCCTTTAGTGTTACTCCTTAATAGTTTTAAAAAGCAATTATTTTCACCGTGATGTGGCTTATTGCAAAACGTCGCAGAGTCTTTAATTTATTGTGTACTTTACCTCGCTCCGCGGAGTCTTGCTGTGCGAATATGGTTTTAAAATTGATAATAATTTATTTTATAAAATTTAGTAAAGAAACCTTCATTTCCCGACTTTTCTCTTACAGCTCATACATGTCCCTGCTGGGCAAGGGCCTCTGCATTTCTGAAGGAATGGACACTCACCAACCAAGCTTGTTTAAGACGGATTAGCAATACCTCGAAAGTAAAAAAAAAAACCTTTAGGCCATAAATATTATACATTTATCCTGCAATCGAAGCAATTTATCCTGCAATTGAAAATTAGACTGTCAATAAGTTCGTCCCAGGACTTTTACCTTAATTATATTATACCCAATGTTAAATTGGTATATCTTTACAAAGATAAAAGAGGAAAATAATAAAAAGGAAATTAGTGAGAACTTTTGATATGACATAAGACCGGAATTTTTCAAAAAACTGCAATTTATAAAACTTATCACATTAAGAAATATAGATTTTTTGACAAGAAACCTTCGAATGCCGTTAAATTCCAACCAAACCAATTTTTAGAAGTAAAGAACATTTTACCTTGCCTTACTCTAGAGAGACCATTTATTTTATTTATAGTCCATTTCAGACTACCATTTAAATAAAAAAGTAATAAACATATATTAAATGTTTGCCACTTTTTACAGTCGTCGGCGATATAGGCCGGTAGGGATATAAGGTCGAGTGACATTAAAAAAATTAACACTTTACGTTCTAAGCACCGCACTAACTATTTTTTTTTTATTATAATTAAATGTTCCAAATTTAATTCTCAGAAAGTACTTACTACTGTTTCAATGCTCAGTGTAACATATTCAGCTGTGTAAATAAACTCACTGTATTTTGTAGTTCTGTATTCTGTAGTCGACAACCAATTGGCTCAGTGACGGGGCCCTCCGCCCGTGAATTCAATGGTCGCGGTTCAATCCCGGAATCGGAATAAATATATGTATGGATTGCAAATATTTATTCCGAGTAACCCCGCTAATCGGCATTGGGCAAGCGAGGTGGATTGAATCAATGGTAAGAAGCTTGATCTTAAAGAGAGGTAGTATTTACTTAAGAACTTTCACGCGTTCTTCAAGATACTTCTCCCTTCAATATGTTGTACTTGAACGGAACATTTAATCGTTTTCACATAAAAACTTTGTAACGTGTGAAGACGATCTCTTAAGATAATGCGCTACTTTTTTAGAGCAAAATCAAAGAGTAGTTATTCAACTGCAGGGCCAATTTCAAGAAGAAAAACCAACTTCTGTTCACCGAAAGGAAAATTTTTCGAAACATTTTCGGTCCAAAATGGAGACCAGATGGAAGCCGGAGAGATCCGAAGTATACTGAAACTAAAGAGCTTGTAATTGATGCCAACGTTATCGGAAAGATAAAGGCACATATATTCCACCTGCACTTGGATAGGAAAAAGATCTCGTTACCTAAAAGGTTTACATGGGACTACCACCCGATCAAGTTCTAGTCGGTCGGCCCAGTTACCGGTGGAGTGATGCGGTGGTCACCGATTTGAATGAGCTTCAATCAAATCGCAAGAATCAGCAACGGGGACAGTGGCGTATTCTCGTATCGGATACAAAAGCCCTATAAATCATTAAGCCAGGGGAATAAGGAAAGATCAATTTCAGATCGACTTACATTAGTTTTTGTAACTCAGTCACAAAGTTCACAGTTCCAAAATTATAGCTGCCATTCAATTAATCACTATTTCGTGATTGGTAGTCTGTTACGCAAAAATATAATCCGTTTCACTCTGTTCATTCAACTACAGTCTAAGTTACAGCTACAGCTTTCGAAGTTCCGTAACTTCAATTCCCGCCTCGCCTATAGGTATTCCGAGTTTGCATGCCCTGCCAATCTGCTTTAAATAAGCATGGTAGGTTAATGTCGCCTCCTAACGGCAGAGGGGGGAGGGGGGAGCTGCAGCGAAGCAATGAAAAATAAGTGGCTTGTATAAAAAAAGAGAAATATATGGACGCTTGGTCGATGTAAAACATTAAAATTACAACTCGTAGACAGAATCCAGTAGAGGGGAGCGTAGGTAGAATCGAGACGTCGGCTCGGTCCCTAGCGTAAGCTAGTGACCCTGTATAGAGTCGACTGGAAGGGAGCGTAGCCTGAATCGAGACGACGTCTCGGTCAACAATTTTACTCCCATACCCCACGATAAGATGTTTCACATCAAAATGATTTGGAACGTTTTCCAAAACATATATGTAATACACAGCCGCGCTATCTCATTCTTCCGCAAGTGGAACTGGTGAAGCGAGATATTTGCAACGTGACCAGCGTCGAATTCGTAGATCGACCCTTACGGGGTCCGCATTTCTTTAGCGAAAGGACCCGGCTTCGTCATCGCAATTTTCTCGGCAGGGGTTGCTATGAGACGGGGTAGGCATACCACACGTTCTAGTGGACATAAATTGTTCTGTAATAACTCAAGGTTATAGAGCTCTATTCAGGACGTTTTTGTGGAGGCAAGCAATGCTTCCGAAGAAATTCCGAAAAATTGCCATAAACGTTTTATTTCCAAAGATATTGAGTTTTTAAAGAATAAAAAAATAATTTACTGCGATTTTTTCCTTAAAACACAGTGGCAAGGGCAAGGTGCACAAAAAAATAATGGACTTACAACTTAGGGAATTAGCGTGCTCCAAAAAAGAAATGACAAAAAAAGTCTAGAACTATTATATTTATTTCAAAATCTAAACAATTTTGTTTTTATGTTATACCTTTTAAGGTTTTTACGTTAGCGTCACACTACGTTGACAACATAATTGTCTCTGTGGGAAAGTTACCGCTTTAGAATCTAATTGATATGGGATCATCTACATGCTTTTATTCCGAGTCTGAATGTTCCATCAATCTACCTTGGACAAGCGTGGCGGGTTAACGTCCATTCTTCCAGATTCGGAGCATTCTGGCTCGGTGATGATTATAATTAAGAAAGTTGTGATGTTTCTGGCACCGAATATGGCCTCTCTATTTCTTCAGACGGGTATCGTACGAGGCGGCTATAAAAGCAAATAATAGCAAATAAACACCAGCGATCCTCAATACGCCTACAAAACTTGGGGATGACAACAACAATGCAGGCATTGGCCTAGACATTGGTCCAGCACTGGTCTGTTACCGGTATGTTGATGATGATGATTATATGTAATAATAATATGAAAATGTGAAGTAAATATTTTTTACAGCTAGTATAAACACAAAAGCTCCAAAATATTTAATTCATAGGGCGTAAATAGCCGAAGCGTCAATAAACATGTAACGGAAGGATATTAGGTAGGGTCAGGTCCCCGTAATCCGACGGGCGAATCGGAGTGGTTAGGGTAAGGGAGAAGTGTAATTGCAGAAAATTCGAGGAGTAAAAATTTGGTCGTGTGGGTGTTATATTCGTAACTACAATACTCATACGCCTTTTTAATGAAATTTGGTTATTTCTAACAATATATAATATGACGACCGATTGGCTCAGTGGCGGGGCCCTCCGTCCGTCCGCGGAGTCAATGGTCGCGGGTTCGATTCCTGCATCGGAATAAATATTTATATGGATTTATATATGTTTATTCCGAGTCTGGCAACCTCCCAATCCGCATTTCTTTTCCT
Source organism: Baronia brevicornis (assembly GCA_031353405.1). Taxonomy (NCBI): domain Eukaryota; kingdom Metazoa; phylum Arthropoda; class Insecta; order Lepidoptera; family Papilionidae; genus Baronia; species Baronia brevicornis. The sequence continues at coordinate 172,172 of JASFAT010000827.1, forward strand.
GCCCCTTCCTTTCTTCTCTATCCTTTCCCTTCCTCTCCGCCAATCCACGGTCTGCCGTACCAATGGATGCGTGGCTAGGGGCGAGCCTAGTCGCAAGCGTGCTGATCGTCCCGGGGTTGGCTCCCCCGGTGACTATGGTGCCTTACCTCAACATGCAGGGCTCTGTTGGGGCTGACCTCCATCCTCCCTTGCGGCTCGTGGGATTCACTAAGACGAATTTAATATACCTAATTTGTCGAAAAATGACGAGCTGTTTCGCTGCGATGAATGGTAGCGGATGGAGCTCTGTGGTCACTGCCAACCCCTGCGGGGCATAGGCGTGAATATATAAAAAAAAAATATAATATGTTCCGAGATACCTTTCCTAAATCTATTTTACCTTCCCTATGATTTGTAAAATAATGGAAAATATAATTTATTCTAGGAAAAATACTCCAATATGTATTGTTGGTTCAGTAAAATGATATTTTTTTCTTAGACGAAACAAAAATATTTTAAGTATGTTACAGTTTATTCATTTTATCATTAAACAAAATGTAATTATCATTTACACGAAGGAAATGAGATTTTAACAAATCAATGAGTACAATAACTGAACCCATTGCTTATGGGTATATGGCAAGCAAAATATAAATATATCACAAATATATCCTAATTTGTGATATATTTATATTTTGCTTCATGGAAAAGTATTCACAGCATAGAAAACTTTACATTCTATATTGCCTAGGCTCGTCCAGTATAACGACTTAGTCTCCACTCCTGCACTTGTCTATTCCAACCGTTGTTGATATGTAGTTCAGTGGCTTGAAGAGTTATGTCGGTTATTTTGTTTCGAAAATTTTGGTTTAATTCATTACATGCAATTAATATGGATCGTTGAAATATATAACTAAGAACTATAATTTATTGTTATATGTTGTTGTATATAATTAATTGTACGTGTTGTTGACATGCATTTAATTAAATATACTTACTAGAGTTTAAAATTATTTTTTACGCTTAAAAAGAGAATACTTAAACATGTAAATCCTGTATCATACATATTCAATGATGATAATAACCGGTAACCAGTAGTAAAAATAAAGGTATCTATCTAACCCAGCGGTCCTCAAACATCGTGTCGCGAGACATTAGTGTGTCGCAAGCCCCTGTCAAGTGTATCGTGACATTCAAATATACATGAATCTATTTTTTTACATTATGTGTATGTACCTGTTATGTTCTTACGCAATAAAAGATACGTTTGATAAAGTAATGATGAATAATTCCATAAATGTAGGTACTTATGTAAAGAGTATGTTATTGTATCGCTGAGTAAAAAATGGTTGAGAACCGCAGGTCTCACCAATAAAATATAACTATGAACATACATTTTTGATAAATTAATATCAATAATAAACATTTCATAGTAATGATACGTTTTGTAGCGATTTTTTACTAAATAATGGTCTCAAAAGGAATCAACAGAAACAGGAAGAAAAGAAAAGCGTAATAAAAATCAGAAACCAAAAAAATGTTAAATAATATAAAAATACTACAATATTTCACGCATTAGTCAACGATACAAACGAAAGGCGAAATAATTGGATATCAAGAATAATTGGACAATCAATATAAGTAATGGCGTCTGAAGCATATACATTACAGAAGTAAATGGAAAAGTTTATCTTTAATCAGTAGATATAATCCGCAGAATACAAAATATTTTATCAGTATAATAAAATATGATAATTAATGTAGTAGTCAAATATCCCTACAAACAGTGTATTACTACTTTTTACCATTTTATTTATACCGTATTATAATAAATATTTTTTCCAGAATTAATTTACACAGGACTTTCATGAGATGAAAACCAACGGATACACAAATTTTGATCGTTTAGACACTAAAAAAGATAATTGAGAAACATGATAATAATATTGCAAAAGACGCAGGATAAGCCCGAAAGATATATCATATTTTTCCTAATCCGCATATCCATGATGGTAATTTGAAATAAAGAGCTAATCGTTATCCTCGGTTTCACTGGTTATAAAAATGCATTAGCGTAATGGACTGTTTGCTCTGCACTTAACCAAATGAATGTCGGTTTGACATTATCGAAGGTGCGGGATTGGAAGTGTGCCAGCAGGTGCAATTCATAACTATTTGAATAGTATCCCACTTCTCGCAATCTAATTTTTTTTAATGTGTGTTCGGTTTTTCCAAGTTGCCGTTCATTATAGTATAATTTACTTTTTAACAAAACCGTAAGTGGCAAAACTACATTATAAGGCTATTCTTATAGTACACATAGACATCTGCAACACCTATGATATTGCAGATATCAATGGGTGGCGTTGATTGCTTTCCATAAGGTGACACGCCTGCTCCTGCATTTACCGGCTAGATAAGGATTTGTTTCAATTTTCCTTACAGAAAAGGTAGGTAAACGACCAAGTGGATCATCTGATGGTAAATGCAATACTAAAAAATGCAGATTTGTTACTACTTTAAGATAACGATATGAGTTAGGGAACGGAAAAAAGTAATGGGAAATGATGAAGTGAAAGAAAATGACCAATAAAAGAAAAAATGCTACCACTTAAAATCGATTATCTGTAACCACACCCTTACAAATAATCGTATTTCACCGAGCTAGCGCATTAAAGAACAGCTCTACCATAATTATTAAGAGAATTTGTTCGTAATCGCCACGCTGTTAGACGGCAGTTAATGATTATACCGCCATCACACCATCGCCGGAACCTTGGCTAATATTTGCGCCATGTGCAGGTAATATTGACAGGTGAGACGAAAATTTACAATTCAAGGACGGAGAGGCTATTGATATTTTTTTATGGGATCGGAAGACAAACGGGCAGGATTGTCAGCTGATGGAAAGTAATCAACACAACACAGCCACATAGAAATCCGTAGTGCCATTGGCATTGCAAAATTAAAATGTTTCAATTTAAATTTCACAAAAACAAAAATATCTTATCTTGAAGAGATTTAATTTACTTATACTGTAATGAAAAATCTTCCAAAGTATGTAATAAATACTAATAATAATAATATTATTAAATCTGATTTGTTGATATCAGCAATTATATGTTATTTTTCCCGTACACACAGTTTGCGTGAGTATCGGTCAATATTTACTGAAGCGGATAGTATGTAAGTTGTACGCCGACTTATATGGAGTTATGAGATTTATTCATATAAAACCCAAATAAAAAAATCTTTTTCGACTCCAAATTCGAAATTCAAATTTACATGACCATTATTTAAAAAGTTCTAATCTTTATTCATGTTATAAATAAATAATGTATGAAATGTATTTGTTACAACCACTTACATATAAGTCAGTTTGATAGACATTTCGATATTTTTTGAGTTCGAATATTTATAGGTTCACCTTTCAAGTAATGCGGAATTCTTTTTTGTTAGACTACCAAGAACTAACACTATTACAAAATGGTACATTTAAAAAACATAAAGATAACAAACGTGTAAGCTAATTATATGCAAGTAGCAAAATAAAAAACAGATAAAAATTTAAATTTAAATAAATTTTAAGTGAAAATGGTTTTAACATCATTATACAACATTACTTGAATTTAAGTAGAATGTACCTCATGCAAAAATGGGCTATTCGATGTTGACTATATTCAAATAAAAACATTATATTGACGCAAACCGGTACTTTCTATGATAAAGAAATCATAATAAAATATATTATGGGATTAAATTTTTATTTAATAATCATAATGTATACCTATATATAACTCTACAGTAAATGAATTAAAGTATCGGTTGTATGCAAAAATATAATTATACATATATTTAGCTATATTATTAGATAGTTATGTATTTTTTTAATCACTTGCCCAAAATAGTCAACATTGTAGGTGCGATTCATACCTATAATTTGAATAGCATCTACTAAAATTTCATGTCATATGGGATGAAAATATCATCGTTTGGCTAACGATGAAAAGCGTTTGTCTATTTTTCTGACACGCATTCAAATTTAATTATTTAGAAAGTTATAATTGGACCTTACGCGTGATGTGAAAGTTGTGCTCTTGCAACGTGTTTTTACCTGAAATGAAACAACTCATATTAGATAACATTCTTTTATGAGACAGGGAGGCTGGCAAACGAGCAATCGTGGCGTCTGATGGAAAAAATAATAAACTATAGGCATTGCAAATGCGTTGCTGGCCTTTGAGATAAGAGTAGGTTTGTTTTGTAAAGGATCTATTGTTCGTTCGTTCGTTCGGGATATACCGCTGAAGGTTGCTGGTTCCAACGAGTAGTAGTGCGTGGAATACACGCAGTGACTTTAATATATTAATTCATTGCATCGCCTGTTTTTCTTTTTTGGATATGTTTCGTTAAAATTGGCCCAGCCATTTCAAAGAATTATAAGCATAATCATTAATACACCTGTACAAGTCCACTACTGGACATAGCACTTCCTTAGACATGTGGAGGTGTTACCGTAATTGTCACGCATGGCAGGAGGATTGAGAATCCCATATTAGTTTGTATTATTCAGGTAGACATTACTGCCCGTACACTGCTCTTATAGTCTAACAATATAGCAAGCTAACAGTCAATTTTTATGTACTAGGTTTTGAGATTGAGTAAAATAACATTTATCTTTAATCTAATTATCAAAATTCGTAAGTCCATATGGGCAAAATTTACACGAACAACAAACAAACTGATAATATTTCATATTTTGAAAAAAATAACTATAAAACCATTTTTACTTAGGCTTTGAGTTATTCGTTTTATGGTATGTACAATAAAAAATTGAGAAAAAAGGTTTCTTTTAAGTTATGAATTCTGACACCTAAGCCTGACGATATGGATTTGCGAAGAGGAAAATATTTAGACAATAAAGATTTCAGTTATGTTTTAATTACAATGTTATTATATTACCGAATAATAAGCTATATAGAGCTAGCTTGCATTATCAAATTGTTTCCGCAGATTCAATATCAGGTAGAAGCATATCAAAGCCCCTACTCAATTGAAATGTTGCTGCTTGCATTACGTGCAAAACAAAATAATACTGAAACTTGTTGTATGTTAAGACTGCATTTAATGTATGCTATTGTATTTTATAATTAAATCACGGATTCTATAATATGTACAAATAAGGCAAGGTAAGAGAACAGTGCGATCCGCTTTCAACGCTGGACGCAAAACGAAGTGATGACTCCCGCCGCATCTGTCGGCTGCCACGCTGCACCACGACAGGGTTACCAACACTGTATGTTTTCCAGCCGGAGAGATTCTCTGAAAATGGGGTGGCCACCTCATCACAGCGAACCCCCCCTCCCTGGCTTGGATCCGAATGATCAATGTGCAATTAATCACAACGGCTCTATGATATAATTAATTTTCATTGAAAAACAGAACTATCTCAGCTTAATAAATAATCTCATCACATCTTTAACTTACAAAACACGATTAGATCCGTCGAGATAATAGCAAGTGCACCGGACCCGACAGGACCCTCATTAAAACAGATTCAGGTACAAGTTTTTTACTGAGCTAATAAAATACTACCTTTAACATCGAAAGGTAATGGCCGCTCATACTCTAAAAAATAATGACGACTCACCTTTTGTATTAAGATGATATGAAATAATAATAAGTTTAAAAATTTACCCAAAAACAAAAATTTATATGAAACCGAAATAAAGGTCACATAGGTCAGAAGGATAATAGAAATTAAACATATATTGATAATACAAAATTAAATAACTTATTCGATTCGTAAAACAGAAAGCAGCTCAAGAGTTTGGAAGATTTCATACCTGAGTCATTTGTATAGCGCCTTGTAAAAATGCACTTTTTTTTTGCAATAGGTAGACTCAACAAGGTTATAATTTAATTTATGTACGTCTTCGCATTTCAATTTTTTTATGCTTTTAAATATTAACACTTGATTACTTTTTGTTAAAATAAATAGAATATATAATTTTATTGGAATTTACTGTAAAAATATTGTAGCACAATATGTAATAAAATCTTCTCCCCTTGAGGGAAGAGAAAGAATGAAAGCGCGACGAATAGAACCATAGAAAAGAAAATACAAAAATGTAATTTTTCTATGAAAAATCCAGAGCAGTTTCCTGCCTTGAGAAAGGTGTAGACTTGTTTTGTATAATTGAGAGATTCAGGCATATGAATTCATCACGCATCCCTAAATCTGCATGAACCGTAATTAACTTTTTCTATTTCCAGCCTTAAATTATTTTCTTCAGATTTTATGAGTAAAAGTTTAAAATAAAAATTGGGAAAACCTCTTGTCGATAAAATAGGCGGATGATTGATGCTTGCAAAAACCTAACTTATGAAACAGAGCAACGGTTACAAAAAACGATGTTTTATAACAATACTTGTAGCTGCACGTTCTTGCACGCAGATAATTACCAAATCAGAGACTCGATATAAGGTAATAATAGTGATGGGATTAGAAAATAATAAGAAATTATTATTTTACACAAATAACTATAACATTACAAATCCTTAAATTATACAACTAGCATAACATAATACTAACCATGTTATATGCATATCTATAATTTTATTAGCCATATTTTTATAATATTGACTGAAAACTAAAATGAGCTTTTTATAAACAATGAGATAAACTGTAAGAAAACAGGATTTGATATCTTTTATGTTTTTGAAGTTAAATTTAATAACAATATTGTTTTAAAATTAGATCCTCATATTTCCCCTACACAAGATGAAAAGAATAAAATGAGATAAAATAATACCTTTGAACTTTTGACTGACAGTTACCTTTGATCAACTTTTAGGGATTATATCCTTAATTTTAAAAGACAGCAAACAATCAATGCTGTAGCACGTCAATATAAGTTTGATCTCAACTCAATAAAATTTATATTACGGAAATTATTAAATAAAATTTATACACGATTAGATAAACTTTCTAAATTCTACCACATTGAATAAATAAAACATATTTAATAAAATAATTTAACATCGTCAATACATGATTATTCCCTGCATTATTCACGATAACTGATGCGAACATAATCAGAGAAGCACATAGACTCCTCAGATATGTACCTAAAGAAATTATTTTTGACAAGTTTCAAAGTGCAATCTTTGTAGATTGCTCTTCTAAACTAGCCTGTTGACTACTGACCGGTCAATGTCCCAGGGATCGTTGGAGCGATGCGGTCATCGCGGATTTGAATGAGCGTGAAGATAACCACTGGAGAGAAACCGCACAAGACCGTGACCAGTAGCAAGTTCTAGTATCAGAGGCACACTTAAGGTCGTTGAGCCAGCGAAGTATGTATGTACGTATAATAAAAGTAAACTATGGCCAATTTATTTTTTAAAAAGCATGTTTTAGCAGAATAAAGATATTTTCTCATTCTAAACAGAGTAAATAATATAATGCATTATAAAACACATAGGTTGTTAGTCCTGCAATTCGAGGCAACAACTGATTTAGATAGATAAATATATTCTTTATTGTACACCAAAAACAAAATTTTACAGTGATTTAATTCCTAATAATTTACCAACACATATGACTATCACATGATTTTACTTACGGTTAAACATGAGTTTCAAAATTATAAATAGCGTGAATCTTTTGAAGCAAAAGCAAGGATTTCGATATTGACGTGAAAAATTTTTCAGGCGCACCGCATACAGTAAATTTTGAACGGAAGTAGATCAGATTAGATTGTCAGAGTTCATAGTGATACGCTTCGGTTTCTTAAAGTTTAGCCAAATTACAATAGAAAGTAACAAACCCTCCTCTTCGAATAAACTCGAAGAAACTGAATTTAGTCGTGTGGCCCTTCCACACACTTTATATATTTTTTTTATTTTTAGATATTGTACTATTTACAAGTTTTTATCGTAATTGTATATTTGTAGTAACATTGGTTATCATTTATCGTTTTTTTATTACAAACACACAAATGAAATATTTGAGGTCGTATGTTTTTATTTACATGAATATTACCGTTTTTTAAAGCTTTAAAAAAAGCTAATGGGATATTTATTTTTTCTTTGACTTCGAATAACTTAAAAGGGTGTCTCATGTACTTACAGAATCCAAAAATGAGTTTGCAGGCACACTTTAGTTCTTGGTACATCTAGGACTAAATATACTAGGAGATCATCAAGCATCAACAATGTTATTGTAGAATGCATAAAACTTAATAATTTACGGGAAATCTGAATTATGTAGAATTGTGATAGAATACATACGTATTAAGTGTCTAAAGCTAAAATTACTTCCTGCATGCCGATGGTCTGCATAGTAAGTGATATGCCCTACTCGCCACACAACAGTAAGATGATTTGTGACCGCAGAATCAGCCATCGAACACTGTTAATGCGTTGCTTTCTCAACATCATAGCAATTAAATAAAATGTATATTGGATTTTGTATCAACTTTTTATTTAGACTCTGGGTTACAAGCCAGTGCAAAAAAATGTTTATTATTTTTTTTTATTTTCCTGCATATCAAAATGCCACATTTTATCTTCGCATACGTGTTATGTGACGAAATTATTGTGCAAATATTAAGATTATAGACAGTAGCATCTACATGCGTTATAAGAACTCACCTGCGATTCCCCATCCGCCCTCCAAGGATGGAGACTACGGCAAAACTCTCATTTTAAAAGGAGGCCAATTTCCAGCAGCGGACTGTGACGGCTGTATTAGTGACAATAATAATTAAGGTATGCCTTAATAAAAAAGGTTATAAAGGGGAACTTAATGCCTTTAGGTATTCTCTGCCAGGCAACTTGCACCTGCAGCGACATTTTGTGAGTGCAATAACGTAAGAGATCATAAATTAATTAATTATAGAACTTCAAAAAAAAAACAAAATACAAACACAAATGTAAACGAAAGTTAATCCAGGACGCTTTCTATATTCTACATTTTCTTACATCACTGGAAAAATTTTATGTAAATGTTGAAAACCTGCAGCGTATAGTGGAATCCGTAAAAATAAACACGGCTTCAAAAATTTCAATATTTTCAAGTGAGCGAAAATGGAATGCTGGAATAAGACGTGACAGATAATGTGGAGTTTGAGTGGCTTTGTGTGATCAAAATGAAATACGGGATAAGTATAAATATGATAATAATTTTTAATGTTATAAGTATTTCTTATTTGCAAACATTAGGGGCAATAAACAAGTTACACAGATTTTTTTTTCTTAGGCACTCCAACAATCCTGAAGATCGTGACCTGTGTAATTTATTTCTCTCCAGTCGTCCCTTTCAGACATCGTTCACACGGTTTTTTGCTTGGATATTTGTATTGGTTATTTGATCTGCCTATTGCCCTTGGTCGGTGGCCGTAAGGTCTTGTGCCATCAACCCTTCGTAGTAGAATGTCGTGTACTAGGTTTTTTGGGTTCTAAATGAACCCCAAAAACATTTTTAGGCTGGTAATTTCAAGAAGAAATTAAATTAAACATTAGCGATATCTCCTTTTTTTTATGGGATAGGAGGGCAAACGAGCAAGCGTGTCGCCTGATGGAAAGCAATCAACGCCGCTCATGGACAACCACGACACCGCAGGAGTCGCGGAAGCGTTGCCGGCCTTTTAGGTATATATAGGCTTGTTTTTTGAAGGTTCCAATGTCGTAACGTTTCGGAAAGACCACCGAGGGTAGCTCGTTCCACAAACTAGTGGTGCGTGGAAAGAAGTTACGAGAGAAACGCACTGTAGATAGTAGATCGCCACTCATCCAGATGGTGGGGATGAAATTTTTCTTTACAGCGAGTTGTGTGGTTGTGGAATTCCTTATAGACGTGTGTCCATTACCAAACAAGTGGTAATGAAAGAGGAAAGAAGCTTGGTTGGAAGTGCTTAAGTTTCACCGTAAGGAACTCAGTAGCAAAAGTAGGTAATACTTTGAAGCCATTTTTTTAAGATAGAATGTTGTAATCCCCGGACAAACTATCCCGTTCATACTTAAAATAAAACTTTACCCGATTTTGTAGTAATTTGACTTTTTGAAAACTTTAAGCGTGAGTTTTTACCAGAAATTTGCCTGTATCGTAACACTACCACGTAGAAAATTCCAAAAGATTGTTCTACCAACTTTATTAAACGTGAAATATCAATTCTCCGAAAGTCAGACCGGCTTTAAATAACGGATGGAATTGTAGTTTCAAATCGATTTCGTGACATTCTCAAGCAATGAGCGACGGTTCGGAAAGGACTTTGTTTTCTTTTGGGATTCATTCTGCAGGTTGCTAGGGAGGGGCGGGAGGAAGGTCTCCAAATTCTGAGGGGTAATCGACGTCGGCTTTAACGTCTCCCTGGTTCAAGATTGTGAGGGGGTACACGGAGGGGTGCTTGTTTCGGAGCAAATATATTTTACTCTTAATATTCGGCTTGCTCCGTTTATAATATATAAGGCTTATAAAACAGCTATTTACTAAATAATTATTGAATCTTCACCGAATAATACAATTGAACCAAACCCAACCAATGAAATTGATTGTTAGTTATAAATAATATTTAAACAATTAATAATTACTAGTTACAACAATTAACAGTTATAAATAAACACGTAAACAACTTTTGTTTCAACATTTAGCACAAATAACATGCACTTAGTTTACATTACGAATTTTATGGTCCGAATGCAGATAAATCTTCTAAAGTGAAAATATATAAATACTTACTGTGTGTATTTATAATTATTTTACGATAAAATTACATTATCTAGGAAATAGTTTTTGTCACCATTTACTTAACAGAATTTATTTATATTAAACGTATTTTTGGAAAACACACTGAATCCTGAGGTACACTCTGATCAATATTTGAAATCAGGGACTTCAAATACATAGATGTGTTAAAAATCTTATTTGAATAAATAAATTATTAGGACTTTTCCCGCCAACTTACATCAGTGACGTTGTGTTTTTATTTCATTTTTATAATTTTATATCAGTTATATTGTTTAATTATAGTGGCGCATTATATTATACAATATAGTTCGATTAAGGTGTATAAGAGAAACAATTTGAAATAAATGCGTGTATCGTGACTTTTTAAGTTGACTGAAAAATTCCATAGAAGGTTTTCGTATAATCGGTAATAGTCACCACTTTATCAAGACGTAATTATTACGAAGAAGTGACAAGCTGAATAGTTAAATTTCAAAAGTTTTGATATTATTGTATTTTACATGAAACTGGCATAATAGTTATAACTAATTGCCATCACAAAAATTAAAAAAAAGAAATGAAAAATAAATTATTATTGTATTTGAGACTAATATAAACAAATCCCGGCGCAACATCGCTGATGGTCAAAATAAGTATAGTAAAAATGGTTGCTGCGCGCATGCCACGTGATTTAAGTGTCTGAAAAGCTGCGCGTATAAATCGAAAGTATATGACTGGATAAAACATAGTGACTCTAGCACTTATTATTATCACACCAATTTCAATAGTATGAAAGAAAGAAAAAGCAAACAATATACTATACTTGTAAAAATAATACCAAGGTTATTGTAATGAATTGAATGATCTAAATATGTATTTAGTTACTTAATATGTAGAAGAACTAGGGTAGCACCAATAGGCCGATCCGACTGGAGATGTACCACACTTTCACAATATCGACATCGAGTGGCACTTTACTGTTTACCGCGATTCGTATGGTGAATGCAGAAATCTAGAGTCCCAATTCCTTTCTTCTTCCTTTATTTCTTTTTCCCTCCCATTATTCACATATTGTTCACATATTCAATTATCACATAGTTGGCATATTGATTTTAGTCCTACCCCGTGATTTTAGTCCTACAAATGATCATACGAAGTGGTGATTGTTTTTAAAGCAATTAATGTTAATCAGGTGATCACTTCAATGTGAATTGGTGAATTACTTTACGGAAGCTTACGTTTTCCTTTTGTTTCCATTAAAACATATCTCTTTTGGTGTAAGATATTGCAGATCCGTAGTATAATAGTAGAAATAAATGCGAAATGTCATATCTCCATATCTACTCAATTTAGCACTTTTCTCTGCATAATATCGTATATTTTTTTGTTTATATTTAAGTCACGTTTCATAAATTGACATTTTCACAGCAAAATTTTCATGAATTATGTAAGAAATGTAACGCGCTAATGTGCCATCACCCTATGAAAGTTGCGTGTCGTGGTACACACAAGCACAACCACAAAACCGTTACCTCGCGTTATAAACAGCTTACTTGTTTATTCTACTAATTAAAAAGTAACAATATTTTTCTTCGACGTGTAAATCAAGTTGTACAACAGTTAAATAAGGGATTATAAACGGGTTATCAATACAAATATAACCTGCGGCGGTATAAAGATGAACATAGGCCCTCAAAACGTAACACGCGATAAATGAGGAACCAGCTACCTTCCACGGTCTTTCCGAACCGATACGACATTGGCACCTTCAAAAAACAAGCCTACACATATCTAAAAGGCCGGCAACGCTTCTGGGACACCTGAAGTGTCGCGGTTGCTATGGGCGGCGTTGATTAATTTTAATTACGCGGCACGCTTGTTCGTCTGCCTTCCTATCTCATAAAAAAATACTAAGCCAAGACGTTCTACTACCTGACGCTAGTTCCAAGAATCAAGGCTGTAAAAGCGTAAATAATAATAATGCATAAGCAATTAATTTAAACGAAGGTAAATTAAACCTGTTATTGAGAAGCTGCAGACCTTTAAAAATAATTTATATAACCATGACGGATTTAATAATGTAATAAAGAATCACATCACATGAATGTATAGCTAAATATGTATATAATAATGATAATTAAATTAAACCAACAAACTTGCTATAAATCTAAAGCAGTTGAAATATCCAATTTAGGGTTTTTTATAACATGCACGACTGACGAACTTAACCATATTAAACTTTTAACTGCATGAAAATATATGAGATAAATTAATATTTAATGTAGGTTCTTGACGAAGGCTCTTCTCATGTGATTTTTCTCTAAATCTTGGTTTACAAAACAAGAAACAGATAAGAAGACAGGGTTCCATAAGCAATACTGGTTCAGCAGAAAACGTTATATGGCTATCGCTTTTCTCAGCCATATCAGAAGAAAGTAAAGTTTTTACGTCGCGTAACAACTATCAAAATATTAAATTAAGTAAGTGTAGGTACTCGTAACCGACTTTAGCCAACGAGTAAATACCAGAACAAGGCAACAAGGTCTACCTGAGAATAAAAAGCAATCTACTATCCCCAATCTGCTTTACTAAGCGAGAGCATTACAGCAACACCCCTCAATTTAGAAGGAGGCTAATGGACAGTATTTGGCTTCATACACTGTCTGTAAACGTAAACCTAATGGAAATTCGGTGGCGGAATTAGGTTTTCAACCTTAACAACTAAATTCAAAAAAGGAATCTTCAACCATATTCATATTTGTATATAGATCGAATATTTCTTGTATGAAACAAATAATTAGAAATAATTAGAAAGTATTTCAAACAAATAATTAGAATTAGGATTTCAACCTTAACTACGGTTAAAATCCTTACTCTATCACCAGACACCCCATTACATATACCAAATTCGTCATCGGTGATACATCTAAATTAAATCCATAGGAAACTTTAACTTAAATCCATCGGAAAATATCGCGGTTGAAGTAGAGAACACAGTTTTTTTTTATATGAGATTTATTTTATAGAGGGTTTTTTATATGGGAGGGATAAGTAAACGAGCAAGCGCATGAACATTACTAGGGACAGTGGAAATGCTATGTCCGGTGAATTCCTATAGAAACATTGTCTAACCCTCCTCCCCCTTACCTCTACGTTTCGTTTCAAAATATTCCAAACTTTAAAGTAATTAATAAAATTAATCATATCTCGAAATTATGATTTTTTACCTAACATTTACATCATCATCATCATCTTATTGTTTAATAATGTTCATATATGGGTTCTATTGACTCCATATATGATATTTATTATATTATTAGCAATTTAAATTTATATGGACAGTCAAAAGTTTTACTTAGCTAAGATCCGCGACAACCAAAACAATAACAGAAAATTAATAATGTGTGTTTTTTCTGTTGGATTAAGTGGATTTATTTGGAACTTAAACCAAAACCTTACCGAAAGTCGGCCATCAATTCTCCACCCACCAACCACTATACACAACACCAAAAACACATTATAACTTTTCCATCTTGTAAACAACACGTGTTTCGCCCCAACACGAGGCATCTTCAGGTGAAGTAGACTCTACGGAAGACAACCGAAAACTTGACTTTTCGGTTATCTTCCGTGTGGAAGTGTGATAATGTGATAATGTGACAAGATGGAAAAATGATAATGTGTGTTTGGTGTTGTGTATAGTGGTTGGTGGGTGGAGAATTGATGGCCGACTTTCGGTAAGGTTTTGGTTTAAGTTCCAAATAAATCCACTTAACCCAACAGAAAAAACACACATTATTAATTTTCTGTTATTGTTTTGCTTGTCGCGGATCTTAGCTATGTAAAACTTTTGACTGTCCATATAGTGATGGATTTCCGCAAAGTAACGCCTGACTCCATTAATAATTTAAGTTTATTTAAAGGTGTTTTAAATTAATAATGACGACCTCTGCCTCGTAACAATTTCCTTTCGTTGCTGCTGATATTTTTGGTGCGGGATATTTAGAGAAACAATGAAATTCCGCAGAAAGTCAATAGATGTAACTTTTAATTTACTTTTACGATGCGCTTGGGAAACGAAGGATAGCATCAGTCGCATACCTTTTAATATACAGTTTGAGGGGTTTAGGGTTAGGGGGAGAATTCTATTTTATATACGCAGTTAGAGTGGTAGGTTTTCTTTTTTGTTTTAGTGTATTGTAAATTATTTATAACACTCAAATATTTAGCGCAATATAAAATCTTGTTACATATAAATTGAAACCTTTCATTGCGTGTTAAAATATCCGATTGCTAAAAGCGATTCAAATGAAATTATCCGTAACAGAAAACATTAAGCCTCGTGCAAAGTTGTGATATTATGATATATTAGATACGGTTTCGAATATATCAAGTATCTGAAGCGGCAATGGGTTAGTAACGTAAGTCGGAAAATCTAAAACTCATTGAGTAGACGATTGCTAAAGTCAAGAGAGTGTCTTGACAAATTTAGTGTGGGACATCCCCGGACCAGATGTGTTGTGGTTTAGGATCTGACTAAACTAAACCCAAAATTCAGTCAGTGTTGCCAACCCTGTCGTATGCAGCGTGGTAGCCGGCGGAGACGGCGAGTGCGCCGAGGCATCACTTGTCTTACTCCGACATCGAAGGCGCATCACACTTTTCTCAGATCTACCTAACCTTTCTTTTATAAACGATCAGTGCTTTATTTATAAATTAAATAATATACAAAAAATGCAGCCTACAACAGTTATTTCTTCCAATTTAACTTAAATACTTCTTTGAATCAAGTTATTTCAACATCATGATCATAAACAACTGCAGGCAGTCTGGACATAGGCCGGTCCTGAGACACGCCACCTAAGCTCGCGCTCAATCTTCGACATCAAACATCTAGTTTTTGCCAGACACCCTGCCCAAATCGTCGCTTCATGTAACCTTAAACGACCCACATTACGCTTGCCAAGACGCGTTTAATCTAGCACTCGCCTACACAAACAGTTGTTGGTGCTCCGACAAACGTGACCAGCCCGTTCCTACTTCAGTTTGCTTACTCGAAGAGCTGTGTCGGTGACACTAGTTTTCTGATATAATTAAAATATAACTAGTTTTTTTTCATTTCGAATCATATCCGCATATAAACCTCTGATGAATATGATATAGTAAATAAAGGTAAATTTCAAAGTATACACTGTTTTTAACTTTAAAATTTAACCTTGCAATCTCATATTTAATCTATAACTATTTTTAAATTATAATATTTTAAAATTTTACCCTTCTTTTGCAAGGTTTTTTCTTTTTTTGTGAAATAAATCAGGGTAATATAATTTATGATCTAGAGTAAAGCTAAAATTTGTAAAAAAATCCTCGCATTAATACAATTATAATTAAAAGACAGTACGATGGTTCTGTAAGCCATGTTGTCAAAATACGCTAAGATGTAATCTGCTCTTTATTAGCAGTGCTTTTTTGATCTTTCATGTTTTGTTTTCTAATAGAGTTATTTAAATTATTATGAAAAGAAAGGTTTAATATATATTTTTTAAGGACCAGCCCTATTAACGCTCCACATACACTTCCTCACCTCACAACATGTGTTCACGTGTACAATTCGATAGGAAAACTCGGAGTCTGTCAATATTGACGTATCTCTTAACGGAATGAACGGTGATACGTACCATAAATATTAAATGTACCAATGTGTTTACGAAGGTCGAATTAACAACAACCTTTACTTCATATTTACGGTGAAAAAGTTATTTTAAACGACGTCAGTTTTATTATTTACTTATTTATATATAAATATAATTTTATAGAATTCTCTGTGAACATAAAACATATCTCGGAAAAAAAAATATTGTATGTACGTTATAGAAGTATTTGTGAGATGGGAAACGAATTCGCGACCATTAATTCTGACAGTACACCACACGCTACTTAGGAGTACGGATCATAGTATAATAAATTTAAATCTCGCCTTTTTTAGATTCAAAGGAATTCTTCAAAGGAAGAAGTACTAGTAAAGTATTGTGTATTAACAATTTACTCAATACATGACATCTTTTTAAATTATTAATAAACCTTATTTTACGGCGACAAACGTAGACGCTGACAGTCCGTCTTCTTCACAAGCTCAGAGTCGCTCAGAGAGCTATGGAGAGAGCTATGCTCGGAGTTTCTCTGGTAGATATAATTCGGAATGAACAAATCTGCCAGAGAACTAAAGTCACCGACAAGCCTTTCGAATTAGCAAGCTAAAGTGGCAATGGGCTGGTCACGTTTGTCGGAGATCCGACAATCGATGGAGCAAACGAGTGCTGCAGAGGAGACCGCGTCTCGGTAAACGTAGTGTGTGACGCCCCCCGGCTAGATTGTGCGACGATCTGCGGAGGTCGGCTGGCAGAAACTGCCGCAGGCTGTTGATTGAAATATACACGTTAAAGGATTTTAAATATAAAGATTTATTTTGTTTAACTTTAAGCAAAAGTTTAACAACATTTTATGTTGTGTTAACTAACCATAAAGGAGAGATTCACCAGACGTTGCACAAAACAAGTGTGCAATAAATAATTTAAAGTTATTCATCGCGCTTGGCTGACCAAGCGGAGGGAACCATTGTCTTTTAGCGGTCCCAGCACCCTTTATGAATTTTTTGTTAACTTCCTGATAAGGTTCCATATAGATAACAAACGATTCAGTGCTTGTCATTGGTTGTACATAAAAAATACACATATATTTACAAACTGTTTCTCACAATTTTACCTGTATGCTTTTATTGTTTTTTTTTTATTTTGCACGTGAACCACAAATAATGTCAGGATAAAAATTAACTTAACCATCACAAAGTTCTTTAACGTCATAAATACACTTTTTATTTTTAAAAATAATTATAATAAATATAGTACATACTTACAGTAATTTAAAATGAAAAAACCTTGTCGAAGTATGCAATGTAAAAATAAATAGGCATAAATTGTAAACGCAGTGTCTAAAAATTTAAAATCCAATACGAACCGCCATATCTACTGTCAAAAAATTATAAAATTATCCATAATCAATGTTAGATTACGTTCGGATACGCGTGACTATATCAGTCAATCAATTTTCGGTATGTTGCAGAAATACACACACACGCACACACACACACACATATATATATATATATATATATATATACAAATATATATATATGTGTGTGTGTGTGTGTGTGCCCGCGTGGATGGCCTTTTCTTGCTTTGCTTACTCAAAAATTTAGTAATAAACACTTTAATTCATATTTATTAAATAACTAAAATTTTCATATGGCAAATACAAATAATTTACTTTCGCGTCACAGCAAAACATGACATTCAAGAATACGCCAGTAATGAATATGAAAATTGAAATGCATCTTTTTAATTTGCAAACATGCTTTTATTTGATTACTTTCCGCATATATAATTCTCGCATTTCATATTATGATAATGAATTATTTTTATGGAGTAGGAGGGCAAACGAGCAAGCGTGTCACCTGCAATCCTGAAAGCAATTAACCTCTTACCGACGTGATGCTTGTGGAACTCTGCATGACAATTGTTGTAGATAAGATTGCTGCATTATTAGTATTTGTGTTTGCAATATACAAATTGCCTAATAAGCTTTTAATATTTGTAGATAAATCATTACCTTTATATGTTTACTAGGTATTCTGTAAGTTAAAATAAGGTTGAACAGGAAAAAACTACAAAATATTACTAAGAATCTTATTTTAAGTGAATTCATATTCCGTTTATAGAAAGACATTCGTGTCGCGGAGTGGGGGAACGGAAATAAACTGAATTTAGGTGGGCTGGCTTATTTAGAGTGACATCGGGATTTCATCTGTTTATGGTACACGTTTCAGGGACTAATGCGCTCTCAAAGCTTTCATACAGCGCGACGATTTAAAAACGTATAAAATAGCTGCAAATATAAATATCAGTACAAAATGAATAAATATAAATATAATTCACTTTATCTTGCTTGTGTATTGACTTCATAAGACCAAAATATATATTTTATGTAAATCTACTTTAATGTTTTGTATTTTATTTATTTATTTTTAAAAAAACTGTTAAAAATATGATGATTTTTAACAGTCTTAAAAATATTTTTCCGTACCAACCGTAAACTATTTGAAAAGTTACTGGTGAAGAATTCATTACTCTTTTCATTTTATAACATCATAAAAGATTTTCAATTAAATTGAACTATTAATTTCTGTGCAGTAAGAATCAATGTATAATTTATGTATAAATACATTTTTTTCACAGTACGTAATGCCTCGCAACATATAGCACAATCTTAAGTAACTAAAATATTTATTTTATGCGTTACATTTATCGAAATCATATCGTACACCATAACAGATTTACATATTCTATGATGTAAAAAAACGTAAAGAAACTTACGCCGAATATTAACAAAGATACATTAAGGATGATTTTACGTAAAAGTCCCTACGTATTCCACAACTTTCTTAAATGACAAGAGGCTTGTATACATCAGTGAGATATTAGAACGCCAGAATACTAATAACAAGATTAATCATTACATTTCGTCCATTTTCTTTTGTACTATTTTTATGGTACTTCTTTGATCCAACAGCCTGTATGTTTCCACGGTCCGTCATTCTGTGAGTCGAATGGGACTATAAATAGGGACTCTTGCATTATCTGATAAAATATTGCTTTCATGAACTGAAAGGATGGGGCAGAATAGTTTGACCGGATATTCTGCGCTCCAATCTTACAAATAAGATTCAGATCGTCGTCCGTTTGGATGGACGCTATTCACAGCAATGTTATTTTATGTCTACGACAAAACTACGCAGTCGTTACGAGAAGAAACCTCACATCTTGAAAAAAGGAAGTACGAGGTACAGAAAGTTGGTTATTACACTTTTGCTTCAGCTCGCTTATATAAAAACTGAAATAGTAGAATAAGTTAGAGTAATATAATTTTTTACACCACGAATTTCTATGTTTTGAAAATACATACATGTAGTATCGATGGAAAATTATTATAATAAAGATATACTTGCTTTTGATGTGGAAATATAGACACATATGTACATATAATATAATGAGGAGTCGGTGGAATTAAGTCATCCAGTACTACCGTCATTGTTGATGTCAAATATTGTTCCTACTTGATATTTCCTCCAAAAATAATTGATATAGTCAGGTATTATTTTGGGAAAATCCATTACAAAGATGCGTTATTTGGCAAGAACTAGACTTGTAATTTCCCATGCACTTCTTTGCAAATACACAGTATTATTTTTATGATTTGTGTTTGCGGATTTTAGCAAAGTAGGTTTGACTGTCCATCTATGTACTCCAAAGCTTAGGGGTGTCACAGATATCTACTATAACTAATTATTTACTTTTTTTTAATGAATAACTATTTGTAAAATTCTAATGTATTTATTTTAAACGTAAGAGAAAACTCATTGTTTTTTTTTTTGATATAGGTAGAGAAACGAGCAAGCGTGTCTCTTTATGGAAGGCAATTAACGCCGCCTATAAACATCTACCGGCTTTTGAAAAATATTTAGGCTTGTTTTCTATAGGTTGGAAAATACCGTGTGGAAAGTTTCGAGAAAAACATACCCCGGATCGACACTCATTCAGATGATTGAGATGAAAATTTTATGTGACGACTCGTACGTTACTGGAATAAGGCCAATTATTCCAAACAATTCCTCGGAGCATTGCTCATAGTGAAGCGATAATAGATGCTGAGAGATCAGACATCCCTTCGAACGGTCAAAGAATCATGTGTGGTTTGAAACTTTGTCTACCTTCTTTAAAAGAAATATCAAATAATTCCAAAATTCTCTCACGACTAATAGTTTACTGCAGCATAATTTTAATATTCGCAGCATGCACAAGGAAAACCTAGAGGCGCCAACATTGTTGGCAACCATCCTAAATTTTAATGAATTCGTGGTGGGCGCCAACATGAGGGTCAGATTGCGAAGTACTTAGCAGCAACGCTAGATAGTTTAATTTCCAAAACTTTAATGACTACCCTCCATTTTATTTCGAAAGTCAACAATATTTTGTTGGTATCAGTCGCATAAGCCACTTGCTCATGTAAGCATGGTAATGAGCTTACATTTTTTCTATCTCCGCCCATATATATCTCACTACTAGGCATGAACCTCCCCATTTCTGGTGGAACAGACTAATAACCTACCACGTTTGTCCAGTGCAGTTTGGCGGGGTAACCAGATTCGGAATAAATATCTGTAGGCCATAAAAAAACTAACTAACTTTGTTGACGTAGCGACCCAAAATGAATCTTCGCCTCCGAACAGATCTTATGCCACCGTGCCCTGTCCTGCGCCACCTCCTGCCAATTGCAGACTTGAAGGTTGCGCAAGTCATCCTCGATCATGTCTCTCCGCGACCATTGATTCTGTAGGCGATAGCGAGCCAATTCATCAGTCGTCGAGTTCAAAATATCTATTATTAATGATTACACCCATTTTAATTAAGATGACTTATTCTGTTGCAATACTGGCAGCTACATAAAAGTAAATTATTTCAAAGTAGTCAAGCATTCATTTTAATTTCTTTTTTCTTATAAAAGAGATGCATACGCAAATGATCAAGCCGGCCACCCAAGTAACTACCGTCGCTCAAGGATATACGAAAATTAAGAGGACTGCAGACGAGTTACCTTCTTAAGAGTAAAATTTGAATAATAGCGATCGGAACAGTAGGATGGAATGGAGAGGAAGGAGGAAAGTAAATGGAAAGAATTCTTATTTAAAGGTGTCTCGGTAAACGTAGTGTGGGACGCCCCCCGGCTAGATGGTGCGACGATCTGCGCAGGGCGGCTGGCAGTAACTGGATGCGTAAAGCCGAAGATCGGGCTAGGTGGCGCTTCATGGAGGAGGCCTATGTCTAGCAGTGGACTGCCGCAGGTTGTTAATATTGATTGATGATGATGATGTAAAGGTGTTGGACTTCCCCTATCAAACCACCCTATTCATATTGTTGTATACCTGTACTACTTTATTATCAATAAATAGAGCATTTATAATGCTGCTAATTTGATTAAAATTCTAATTAATAACTTCAATTACACGAAATAATTATTTATACAAGGAAATGGTACCAAGCAGTTATAATTTCAGTGTGGAAATCGCTTAACCGATAAAACTTTAAGCAAGCTTTACACATACATAAAACTTCCTACATGAATTGAATTCTGGTTTAAAGTATTATGTCTCATTTTAAATGTATACCTAATCGTTCAGTTATTTCTTATCTTTATTTAAAAGAAAATTATTATAATTTTTATTTTTTTATAAAAATGTATTAATCGTTAACATCATTGCCTTAATAGAAAAGAACATTAACAAATTAATTTTCTTTCACTCTGAAAAAAAAGTAAAGACAACAGACTACAAATAAATATAGAAAGAAATCCCGAGCTGCACTGACTCGGTCCCGTCTTGTTTCCGGGTTCGCTTCAATAGTTTTTTATGATACTCTTTTCATTTCGTTTCCTTTCTAAAAAATTCTTTTAGCTGTTATCGCTGTCGATATGCCCCACGATTGCTTTCTTTTGCATGTCAAACGTTGTTGAAAAATATTCTTATAGGGAGCGGTAAAATGAAGAAGTGAAGAATATGCAATATTAATTT
This sequence comes from Baronia brevicornis, assembly GCA_031353405.1. NCBI lineage: Eukaryota > Metazoa > Arthropoda > Insecta > Lepidoptera > Papilionidae > Baronia > Baronia brevicornis. The sequence continues at coordinate 194,563 of JASFAT010000827.1, forward strand.
TTTTCTATACTATATATTAAATTTAACTCTATATTATTGGTTATTTTTCTGGTTGTCTTTCTCAAACAGAAAAATACCAGTATTCCTGACGTCATTCTTAGACACTGATACATTATATCAAGTGATTTGTTTTATATAATATTATAGGAAGGCAAACGAGCAAACGACAGCTGGAACACCTTGTATGTGTGTAGGCTTGTATTTTAACGAGTTTATAGTCGTTTCGGGTATGAAATACCATTGAAGATAGCTGATATACATATATAGCACAGAGTGATATTGGATGAAATTTTTTTCGGGAAAATCGTATCACACTGGATCGCAACTTATCCATATAGGAGGTCAATTTTCGTCGTGCAGTAGTGGAATTAAGTAAGTAAACTGTACGACGCAATATATTAGAAATATCCACATAGTACATATACGTGTGTTACTAGTGTCATTAGCTTCATTGAGAGCTTTGATCGCTCTAATCTATATCAGTTGCATTGCAGTGAACTGGAAATACTAACTGAGGTAACGTTTAACTTGTCTAAATCAAATGTTAGCGGACACTAAGCACGTTTAAGCCCGAGCGAACATGAACTTATTTGATGGGGGGTTTCGTGGAATACCAAATTACCTATAACCAGAAATTTATAGTTTAACAAATCAAAAGATTATAGGTTGGATAGTTTATGTACTTAAGTTTGCTTACTTTTGTTGTATTATTTTGGACGATCTTGTCACTGTTTCTACATATCTTTTTTTATTTACTATATATTATTACATGTATATTTTATGAACGAGGTATGCAAATGAGCAAGTTCCTTCAATTATGACATATGTACCAAGTTTTTTCCTTACAGGCCATAAAGATCACATTTTTCGGCACGGGACCTACCCACTTCTGGATTAATATGAACATTAACTAACCACGCTTGCCTTTGACAGATTTTTTTTTTTTTATATATTCACGCCTATCCCCCGCAGGGGTTGGCATAGACCACAGAGCTCCATCCGCTGCCATTCATCGCAGCGAAACGGCTCGTCATTGGTCGCTTTTCGCCCTCGTGAGAATCAGGACGTGACGGGTGGCGAACCACGTCGCCGTCATTTTCGACAAATTAGGTATATTAAATTCGTCTTTAGTGAATCCCACGAGCCGCAAGGGAGGATGGAGGTCAGCCCCAGCAGAGCCCTGCATGCTGAGGTAAGGCACCATAGTCCCCGGGGGAGCCCGACCCCGGGACGATCGGCACGTTTACGACTAGGCTCGCCCCTAGCCACGCATCCATTGGCACGGCAGACCGTGGATTGGCGGAGAGGAAGGGAAAGGATAGAGAAGAAAGGAAGGGGCAGGAAAGGAAATGCGGATTGAGGGGGTTACCAGACTCGGAATAAACATTTAAAAATCCATATAAATATTTATTCCGATGCGGGAATCGAACCCGCGACCATTGACTCCGCGGGCGGAGGGCCCTGCCACTGAGCCAATCGGTCGGCCAGCTTTGACAGATTGGCGTGACCTATTTTTTTTTTACCAACAGCTAATGTACCAACATATTTTTTATATGAAATAAAAACTCGATCCACTCATAATTTAAACTACTCATTCGAAGAAAAATTCTACTTTATTTCTAAAAAACCTTGGCTAACAGACACCAAGGACGCTTCTTAACACCAAATACACTGCATCTACATCACCCACATTGGGGTAATAAGTATATAGTTAGGAGGAAAAATTGGAAGGATAAGGAAAAGGAAGATCACACTTGTCAAAACGTGACAACGTCTACAATTACCTACACATTCGGCAACGTTTCTGCAGTGCATATGGTTTTGCAGATATCTATGGGCGGCGTTGATCATCCTTGATCTATCAAGCGACACACTGGCTCGTTTGCCTTCCATTTGCATAAAAATTGTTTTTTTTTTTTTTCATTTATTTATTTATTGATCCGTGTAGCGAATAAGCCTGCCAGTATATTACTAATATGATGATATCGCGCGGCTAGCGTTACGGACGAGTCTTCGCATTCGTTGTCAAGTAAATTTGTTTTGCGTACACGCGCCCACGCTGTTTGTTGGATATTTACTGTGTTGCATACTACCGCGGCTATTATTGCCAGTGCGGTGACTAATGCCTCGAGTTTACTGTTGGTAAATACTCTTTGAATGTTGCACACAATATAATACAATAGAAATATACATCAGTGGAATGTAAATTATTTACAATGGTAGTGACAATTTCACTCTATAAAATGACAGTGGGTGTCGTGCGTGGAGGAACAGAGAGTGGTAACAATTTTCCCTTAGCCAAATAAAGGTGGGGAAAGAAAACGGGGTTTCAACTCTCAATCCTCACTGAACGCAAGACAAAAAGCTACTGCTCAGAAGTCAGCCTTCTACGAGCGCGTGATTCTTTTTCTTTCAACACTAAATACTTTCAAGTTTCTCAATTTTCCCACCGGAACCCGTTACATATCCAAGTAATAAATAAACTAAATATAATACACATAATACGTATTTTGAAATACAGAAAATAAAATAATATATACAAAAGGTAATAAATATATTTTAAAAATGTAAACAATACATTTATTTTAGAACCTTCAGGAATAAGTTATAATTGGCGCTGACTGTACTTAGCAACACCAATTAAGGTACCCACTTTTCTCAATCACTCTTTCAGAAGTTTGAACCGGCAATACACATACACTTTTTGAATTCAATTTTCGAATGCGGAAACTAATCTCGTTTTTGGTAGAGCTGTCTCAAACATTCGGTATTTTCAGTTCGGAAATATGAAATGACGTACCTAACGTCCTATAACCAACATCTGCTTCGTTCAGAACATCCTAACGGAAATTTTCGAACGCTTGTAGAGACATACATAGCTACAAAATGTACCTACGTACATACCGGCGAATGCGGTTTCTTTTCGAATTGGAATTTCAAATGCAAGCGTTTAATTTAGGAAACGAATGGCTGCAAAATTTCACGTTCGAATTTGAAATAAATGGCGTATAGTTTGTGTGAGGTATGTAATGTTTATATGTGAGATTCATGTTATATACAACGAATATGTTTTATGGCTTTGTGTAATCTTCCGCATAGAATAAGGCCATTTTTACCAGTGGCTGTCGTAGTAGGCAGTAGAATCGTATATGGCAACTACGACGATGTCAACGGGAAGTCGCTATGAAGGCAACTATAATTAAGAATCTTTTGTACAAAATCCTTATTTATCAAAAATAAGTGCAATAATTTAAGATCATTAATTTTAAGATAAATTATTAAGCGTTAAGTTTAATATAATAATTAACTATGGATAATTTTAATATTTGACTAGAACGGAAGTACGTTGGTTGGTTGTTTTTCACAACAAACTTGGTTATAAGAGACTGCTCTAAATTGATCGCATATATTATAAGCAATAATGAATTATTCAACGTACAATTGCATTACATTTTATTAATGGCAAAGAAAATGTGATGCATTGTTTTCTTTGTTTACCAGAAGTTCTGTGTATTTTGAAACGTTTTTATTAAGATTTAAATTGACTATTCGCAGCCACAAATCATTAAAACTAACTTTGTTTTAAGATTAGAATTACCAATAAATAATAAATGTTAAGAATGTTTTTGATAAAAAATAGTATCAGCACTTTGAAAAGTATTAGCGCTGCGAAAGCATTCCCTAAAACGGAACTGCCATTCTATGTATGTAACTTAAAATGTTTTATGTTCTAATTAATATTTAAATTATGACTGTTCAGTCATAAATAATTAAAACTAACTTTATGGTTTTTAATCTTAGAATTAACAATAAATAATAATTGTTTGGAATATTGTGATAAAAAGAAGTATTGGCGCTGTGTAAATTATGGGCGCTAAGAGATCGTTTCCTAAAACGAAATGGCCATTACAGAGCCACATTCCAGAACGAGACTTGGAATAGAAAGGTCGAGATCTTTTGTAAGTACCCGGCAGGCAGTATTCATAGTGCCTTTATATTGTAATTAGTTGTAACAAAGGTTATAAGATTAAAATTACTATTTTTAAATGTGACCGTTTTGAAAAGTGATGTGGTTGCCTTTGTGAGTCTATCTATGTTCCAGTTTATTGTGTTGTAATTATAGTAATGTTTATAATGCCAAGATAGCGTCATTATAATATGATTATGTTGAAAGTGTTTTGTTTTATCACCTGTAATGAGTGTAGAAGACATTGGTGACGTCAGCTCTGCTGACGTCCCCCTTTTTAAAAACCATCTAGGGCTGAATACCCCGACATATATATATATATATATGTATATATATATATATATATATATATATATATATATATATATATATATATATATATATATATATATATATATATGTGTCTGTTTAATTAATATGAATATTCATTTATACAGAGCAATTTCAGATGTTCGGACCGAGAGAACAGTTGCTTGGCGGAACGCGTATAGAGCTATTTTTCTCACGAGACTCCATTGCACATTATTTTCAATTATATGCAACAACGCGCATTAATTTTACTCAGCGCTTTCAAAGAAAATTTGTAACCTGCAACTTGATCATAATTTTCAATTATTTAATCAAGAAGGCTACACATTGCTGAAACGTTTTCGAATTTTGTGAATGCTAGAACTTTCGATCGTTTTACCTACATAAAGCGACGGTGTCTCGAAGAGGAGTTTAATACGGAAGAAAAGAGTAGAAGAGAAGAAGTGGAAGTAAAATGAAAAGAATTGAAACTTAAAATTAAAAGAAGTAAAACTAGTGGCCGATTACACTTTTCCAATTTTTCAGCTCGGGTGATATTTAAAGAAACCCAGAAGTGGAAATTGCACAGAATATACAATATATTTAACTACCTTAAATGTCTGCGTAAATTTAGAAGGCATTATCTCACTTGTATAATACTTTACTAAAATTTAATGTTTTAACAATACGATTGGAAGAGAAATCGAATGCGATGTCTTTGACAGATATACGTAACTAACTAACTTTGTTGGCGCAGCGACCAAAAATGGGTTTTGGCCTCCGAACAGATCTTGCGCCACCTCATGCCAGCTGCAGATTTGAAGGTTGCGCAAGTCATTGTGAAGTGAGCCTTAGTCTCTCCGATAACATTGGATTGGGCCACTAGATGTTCGATTTCGCCAACTGCCATCATCTCTTTTGGTTGGACCCAGGGTCTCTCGGAGGACTATACGTTCTGCGACTAGAAATGCGTCTTCCTTTAGCGTTAGTGTCCAAGCCTCATAGGCATACGTTAGAATAAGCCGAATAATCGTATTAAAATATATACAGAAACTATATTCCAAAACTAATTTTATACTAAAACAAATTAGTTACAAGCGAGATTTGAACCTAGAAGAACTTTAGCTCAGAAGTAACGTACTCGAACCACTAAGCCAATCAACGTAAATACCTTACACATATATTATGTACTACAAAGAGAGCAATCTCTTGCGCAAGTCCTCTAAATAATAATTAAATCTATGGAACGGTTTCATTCATAATTAGATAATATTATACAAAAACATAATTTTAAAGTTCCAATAAACATCCAAAATACACATCAAAGGCCTACAAAATCTTATTTTTTTTTTCTTTATAAATCTCAGTCTCACCCGGAACCGGAATCTCAGTTGAACTCGGAACACTTGATTTAGAAGCTAGGTATTATTACTATCGAACAAAGAGATTTTTACTTCTTTAAATATTAAAGCTCACCTATGAATGCATACATTGACCACTAAAATAACCACTATGACGTTTACCAGCCCGATTTGGATACGATGATATATTTTGGGAAAACCAAAAACCACAACTAAATACAATGAATATTAAAGTCTTCAATTGTGCGGAACCAAAGATGGTAATCGTTGATTTATATATCCGTCCGTATATGTCCCAATGCTGGCCGCAGACCTCTCCGGTTCTGGACGAATGGACATTACCCCACTACGCTTGCTTCAGGCGAATTGATGAGACACGCAGACTCGTATACAGAATAAATACCTTCAGGCCATACATATCTCGATGCGGGAACTGAAATCATTGACTCCGAAGGAGTATCTACAGAGTAGCTTCGGTATCTACAGAGTCGACCACCGCACAGAAAAAAACATAATTTAATATTAATATAAATTTAATTACTACATCGCATCCCATTTGACACCTGAAATGATAAATTGTCCACATTATAGAAGCTAATATATTATTTATACACATTATTCCAACTATAAATAAGTGGTAAATATATAATGTATTTATCATAATTATAAGCGGCATACATTTATTTATTATACTATATATAAAATTCTAGGGCACACTACTTTATTTCCATACAAGTTCAGCAACTTTCATTCTTTACCCGATTACACATTTAAATATAGTTGTCGGTAGCTTACATCTGGAAATACCAAAGGATTATTTCTCACACCGTTCCGTCAGTTAGACCAAGCTTTACTGTACAACGGTATACTCTGTAACTGCTAAGTTTTACATTAAATTTGACATTAACTTGGATCGTTAATAATTTATACGCTTTGCGTGTATTATTTAATATGATTATTTAAGATTTGTTTTAAGATAAACGTTTTAGATACTATGGTTATTAAAAATCTATAATAAATATGTATTATATACGAAAAAATTTAGCAAGTTTATTTTTGTTTTTATATATTTTTTGATTTGAAAAGTATAAGTTCTACGTTGTACCTAATAAACTTCATCGTCAGTATATCAGTCGTCAAACAGAGTTAAATACTACTTATTGGCACCTTATTAAAAAATAAGATTAGCAATTTTTTTCAATAATATTAGAATTCTTATTCAACCAGTGCGTCCTGCCTGTACTCTCTTACGATGCCGAAACGTGGACATTGACGGTCCGTCTCCTTCATAAGCTCAAAGTCAATCAGAGGGCCATGGAGAGGGTTATGCTCGGAATTTCTTTGGTGGATAGAATGAATCGAAATGAATAAATTCGTCAGAGAAACAGAGTCTCTGACATAGCTCTTCAAGTTAGCAGACTGAAGTGGCAATAGGCTCGAAACATTTGTCGGAGAACCGAGAATCGTTGGAGTAAACAAGTGCTAGAATGGAAATTACGACTTAGCAAACGTAGTGTGGGATGCCCCTTGCTAGATGGAGTGACGATCTGCGCAAGGCGGCTGACAGAGACTGGATGCGTGTGGCCAAAGATCGGGCTAGGTGACGCGCTTTGTGTGAGGCCTATGTCCAGCAGTAGATATTGGTATTGAGAATTCTTGTTAAACAATACAACTAAGCTTATAATGCTTATGCTAGAAAAAAATACAGTGCACGGTATGGACTCACGACGTACAGATGGTAAGCCCGAGTATTGCAAACTGGATATTGCTGCTTATTATATTTACAGTCATGGATGCTGTTCAATGTTGTAATCAATAACATTTTTTTAAAAATTTTGAATGAAATGAGTGATAAATAATGCTATTGTATAATTGACATGATAATACACCTTATTGCCATCAACGAATAAAAACGTAATTCACTTACCACCTATAAAATTGAATGCATTTATATCGTAAATATTTTCTACGAGATCGTTAAACTTTATTAACATCGTGCCGTCCGCACGTCTTATCAGAATTGTTTTATTCAGCACTGGAAGTACTAACTCTTCGTTTCGATCGTTTCGTTTTTCGAGGCGATTTCTCTGTGTTCTCGGGAAATCATAAATCGTTAATTGTTTTGCGTATCGTCAGTTGCATTTTCCCGATAGTTTTGCATACGACACCAAAATGGCATCACTGGCATTTACCCAACAGTTCTCGCGATAAACCAACCTGGTGTAACCGACATTCGCCCGAAAATTTTCGCGGGACACCAATGTGGTGCCACTGAAAGGCATACATAGATAGTATCGATATAAATATTATCTATTGCCCGACATAAATGAATACAGCGAAAAGGTTAATGAAATAACGCGGACATAGAATACAAAATAAACAGACCTAGATGTTGAGGTGCCAGTCAACTGTCTAATTTTCTCACAGACAACGTAGCGCAACTGAATTTGCCAGCCTCGTTTACAAATCCTCTGAAATAACTTTAGATCAACTAGTATACGAAACAGCATTCCTTAACTGAACACTTCAAATTTTTTCTTCTTCGATAATTCCTCAGCTCAAAACAGTGATCAGAAGAAACCTGGAAAGTTCTAAAGAATGATGAAATCGGCTTTGGCACTGCCAAAACAGACTTCTGTCCGTGGCTGCCCCAGGTAACGTTGAAACGATATGTAGATCACTGATTTCAAATACCATCATCGAAGTTGCGGGAAACGGTGAGGCTGTCCGTACCAAGAGCCCGATCTCAGAGTTGGAATGAAGATTAAGCTCTCTGTTACTCCTCCTTACTTTGGAGGCACATATGGTGCAACACTATGACTTTTGGATGTCAGGCGGCGAGGCTACTACTTTCTCCGCCACCTTACTGTCCGCCTGCGAATTGGGAGAGTAGAGTACGATCACCAAAGCTAACACAACTGGCGAGGAACTGCACTTTGGATCATTAAGCCAACGGAGTTATTAAGTATTAGTTGTTTTTGATGAAAATTTTTCCCAAATCATTCATGAATCGTCACCGCAACCTCTTTTTTTAATTTTACAAATATTATAGTATTTCATTATATCCCTGTATAGTTGTAATTACATATATGTATATACCATTATTAACGCTAAAATGTCTAGGAAATAGTGAAAATAAGTGACTGACCTCTCCAAGATTGATGAAGCCATGCTCCAAGGCAACAGCATCCGCTGCCTCTTTCCCGTTGGGGACGTGCACAGCCCATGTCGGCGTGTAATGAGCCAAAGCGACTTCCAGCTTTACGCACAGACACAGCAGGATGGCCAAAGATACTAACGCACTTAGCGCCATCTCACTCACACAAACTCACCGGCTAGTACTAATCAGCATTGCACACTCACTTTAATAGTATATCAGCCACGAAGTTAAATCTAGAGAAACAACATCATAGTTATATTTTACTGACTTTTCAGTGTGTGCTTGTATCAGTGTGATAAAAACTACCCAATATAGTTTACAAACAAATTGAAAATAAAAATCCGTCCATAAAAATCAAGGTGTGTCAACGTTTATAGTAGTATATAATATAAACGTTGACACACCTTGATTTTAATGGACGAATTTGTATTTTCTACAAAATATTTTAAATTGTGTTTTTTTAAATAAATAAAGTTCATGCATGTAATGTTTTGTTAATATATATAATAGTTAAACCAAAAATTGGTTAATTAAATATGAACGTATGGCAACAGTATATTCTACTTTTGACACGAAATCTTTGTCCTTCCTTTATTGTTCACAAGAATAGGTAGTATTGTATACCGGATGTAGAAAGGCGGGCAACTTTATCATCGACTATTATTATTTCCGATGATTCATGGCCTTTTAAAATTATATTCCTTATTTTAAAGCAGTTACTCCACAGAATACTTTATCCGTATGTATCGACTTATGCCAAAGTGAAATGTAAATTTAAATTCAATTATCGTTGTTTACTAAACACCAGTAATGAGGTTGAATGAATGTAGGCTATTTACACACGTGTGTACGTCCTACAGTCAGCCGAATTTCTGATCACAAGGTTGGACTAAATGCACTGCAGTACTACCAAGTGATCTTGCGACCGCATTTTTGCTGCAGTTAAATTTCAATGTTATTTCTACAATTTATCAAAATAATACATTTTTATATGAAAAAAAAATAAACATAAGAAAAAGTTTCGTATGATTTTAGCAATAAAATTAGTTAAAAAAAGGTTTTATCAAAAAATATATATCAAGTTACGTTAAATAATATATATGTCAATATTTATCAATTAAAACCTAATAGACTCAATGGCGCAGCTACCCTTTTTTGGAGTAAATGGTCGTGGTTGCAATTCCCGCATTGGGATACATATATTATGTATGTATAACCTATAGGTATATATTCCGAGTAGTGTTGGTGAAAGCAATAACAATTAGTCCATTGCTTCTGATATAGACCCGTGTCCAGCAATGGGATATATGTAAGAAAAACATCAAAGAAAATTAAGATAATTGCTTTTGGGGATCGAATAATTACAATTTTAACAATTCAATATTATTGAAATAGCGGTTCTAATTTCTTGTAGGTACATAATTCATATTTGAATAAAAATAGCCTTAGCTCTTCGTAAGTATCGATTTAACATGAAAAAGAGGCTGTGTTGAAACTTTAGCGTGAGTTAGATTTCTGTGATAAGTGGGTCAAGTACGTATAAAGGACGGTTAAGCTCTCAGCGAAATGGCAAGCTCGAACTTACAACTATTTATTAACGTATCACTTTATATCTATTAATAAACCAAAAAATCGATTTGTGGTATTACGTTCACTTCGGATATTAACAACGTAGAACGATTTGTTAGAAACTGTAAGACTTTCTCTAACCAACCTTTACGGTGACACAGACTGAGAATATATATACAATCCAAGTAATTTCTCAGTGTCTTTTATCGCCTTTACCATGGGGAGTGCTCCGAGGAATTGTTCGGAATAATGCACGCTTGCCCGTTTGCGTTTTGCTTCTCGTAGTCTTTCTATCAAATAAAAGTGTTATTGTATCTGAAGGACCAAGTAAGTGGTTTTCTCTCCTCTAACGCTATTTATAACTTAAAATTTAATTAACTGACACGATCAGAGCTAACGGAGGCAATTGCAAATAATACCTTTAAATCGGTAGCAAGTAATGGAGGTCCACCTCCATCCACTGGAGGTAATTATTTCAGACTAGAACAGAGACAGTCGTTTGAATTATTTCACTTTTTGGTTATATATTCTTATTATTGAGTATCCATGAGACTGGAAAGGTTGGTAGGAGAAGACCATGGAGAATATATCTTACCCAAATCGCTAAAGTACTCAAGAAAGGTTAGGACAAAAATATCTTTAACCGACGAGCTTGTATGAAGAGAGTGATAAGTGTGGATGAAGCAAAGAAAGTGTGCCGGTATTGTAGCAGATAGAGATCTGTGGTCTTTGCCTACGCCTTCGTGAAACTTGCATCAAAAGTGATTTAAGTAGCTTGTAACATTTCGTGTTAGTGGCATATCAATAATGCAAATATACTCGAGATAATAGTATTATTCGATGAAGATATAGATAATGTAGTTTATGCACAAATTTTAAATACATATTCAAAACAATGGAAAACAAGTTTTAGCGAAAATAGGCATGGAACCGCGAACGGGCTGGCTCTATCAGGAAACTGTGGTAGTTTCTCTATCGGGTAGTATCTCTATCTAAGTTAATATTTTACAATTGTAGTGTTATCCTCCCATAAATTCCTTATTCCCCTCACTTACAACTATTCTTCTTCTTCTTATATTCATACCGTTATTTTATTATACTTCAAAACATAAATTTAATCCGAGGGTCCTCATTTTGCACAAGATTCGCGTGACCTGCTACTTTGATGCACTAGTAGCCAGTAGTAGCATGCCGAGTTGCTCATCATGTTTTGCGATGCCTCACCATGCCAATGGGTGCATCTCTTGAGCTACTTCAAACAATTGCTTTATATGTTACAACGCGTGACAAGTTACGCAATCTTGACACTTGAAAAATCACGCGTCACATTACACACAGTAAGCACAGCACCGAACAAATTCGTGATCATTCATGCTATGCTTATAATAATAATTGCTGATTGCTGATAACGAAAACTTCATAGTTTTATACATGTTTAAAATTAACATAATCTCCACGTGTTCGTTTATTATTTTATAGCGTCTGTGTATATTTTAGACTAAATTGCACATAAGAAAACTTTTAACTATCAATGTGTAATGTGGATGGCAGGGTCGGTAAGGGCAAACCACGGAAAACATACCTTGACCAAATTGCTGAAATTTTAAGAAAGGCCAGGTCAAGGGTACTCCCCTTAACCGGCGGGTTTGCATGAGGAGAATAATGAGTGTGGAGGAAGCAAGGGAAGTATGCCGAGATCGTAGCAGATGGAGATCTGTGGTCTCTGCCTACCACTACGAGAGATAGGCGAGTCGATATATATGTACGTATGTTTAACTATCAATTATTTTTTTCCTTCTTATTATTAAGTTAAAATTTTCGACATCACACATCACTATTTCGACAAATATTAGTCTTTTGCATATTTATCTATCCTAAAACAATGATAAATATTCCTGTTAAATCACAAAAACAGTTACAGACACGGTTATGATATAGGTCCGTGTGTTAACAAAAAAAATTCTGATCACCTTTAGAGTTGAGCATCACACAAAAAGTACTAAGCCGATTGTGATACGACTTTCACTATTCAGAAAGTCGTAGTTAAATTCAATTTAAAAAACTGTTTATTTTGCAAACAGAAAAAAAAAATTACAACGGGTTTTCGGTATTATCCAGCCCTCGCATTTAAAGTGGATGAAAGTTAGTATTTTAATAGTGTTTATCCTTTACCTACTCAATACGTAAACTACGCAAAATGAATTTTTATTATGCTCAAGATAAAGATGCAGGTTCGAAGGCTTTATCTTTTCGCAATTCACACGATGAGTCAGTGTATAATATGTCCATTAAAATGAGATATTTCCGGCCGTATCTGTTCATTATAAATTATGTGTTGGGTAAAATTATGTTTTTTTACTATCATATTAAAATTATGAATATCTGCTGATAATAATAATTTATTAATGCAATTTTCAAATGTTTATAGGTATATTTTTAAGAAAGATAATTTGCACATTGTTTTTACTTTTTACTTACCACACTAATCCAAAGCGGTCCGGACACCCAGACTCGGAATAGATCATACATTATCGCTATGCGGGAATCGAACTATCAACCTCCGAAAGCGGTAACTGCCACTAAGTTAATTAAGTCGTCCCTCAGCCAATTAACCAACTTAAATAATGTTTAATTTGTATTTAAGTAAATAAAAATACATAGTTATATGGAGACCTAAGGTTATGTGGAACAGACAAGGCTATCTGTAGAGGTTATCTTCATATTATTGTTGACTAACTATGCGAAATTACAAACAGAACAAATCATTTGAAAATAATTAGGAAAAAATCTAATTTAAACTGCCTTTAATATTAAAAATTAATTTAACCTTTATCTACGTATTTAAATGGCATAAAAATATTAAATTATAATTAAATTTCGACTATTTTTCATCAACGTGTTGTTATTAAATTTAATTGTTAACACTATAATAGGATTTTATCATTATGAATTTAATAATGCTGATATCAATAAGCAATAGCTTGTGCAGTTAATTTACATCGATAAACATGTATTTCGTTTATAATTAAGTGTATCCGTAAAACTGAAAATTTAACTAATTTTTATATATATTATTTTATATAATAATTTCGTTTTCTTTTAAATAATTTGTGATCTATTTTTTCTGACTAGAATATTTTAAATATACGTAAATTTTTCGTGTACAAGTTATATTAATGAAGTAGGTCAGTTGCTCTATGTAGAGCAAATATTTTATTTTTAAGCCATTGTTACAATTATCAACGTATTGTTAATAATTACCAAAGCAATTAAATATTACATTTTTAAGGAATTATAATTATCATAAGACATCCTTATATAGAGATATAACCGACACACTTTCACGAACATATATTTTTATTTTATAACGCCGTTCACAACTCACAATCAGACTAAAGAAACAATACTGTTATATCTTATCTGTGTTGAGTGCACCGCTATTTAAGCATTATGTTTTTGTGACTAATGGCCGTCTCAATTATTTCGCGTGCAGCCCACACTGAATGGCGGATGTTTCATCGGTGGAATCCGATGGGAAGGACCAAGATTCCGTGGCACTTAGACAATAGTAGCCCGGTGAGAGTCGGCGCCGCTGTGACGAGCGTTCACCTCTCATATCCCGCTTTACTGTTATTACCATCGGCTATCGCGAATAAAGATGTGGCAAATTTTATATTGCTTGTTAACTGTTGCTGCTAACACTATGTCGCACAGTGATAAGCAACACTCATAGTAGACACGACACGACTGTCAAATAAGCGCGTGAATACACCGTTCGAGAGGTGTACGGCACACCCTTCACACTCGCGCACGTGATGCTGACTGATTCGGTTCGGTTTACTTGCTCTCGGTTGGCTGCCGCAATCGGAGTAAGAGACGTCTACGGATTGCCAGCGTCGAAAATTTCGCCGCGGATCAGGGTAAATCGGAATAATTGACATTATGGCAGTATATACAAAGTAAGTTCTTATCATTATATAAAATTTAAAATGCTGTTATAAAAATTGCCGCCTATGTCGAGAGAGAGCCTTTTAGTGACGTCACACTACTACACGAGTATATACATACATATATCGTAATTTTTGTTTAAGTAATTACTTACTGTGTATGTGTATGTATCATTAATATGATTGTTAATGATTTCATTGTATTTTATTTAAAATTCAAAATCCACTAAAATGTACTCTTTATATTCATGACAGGAAAACAATCACACTTTAGATAGATGTACATATGTGTATAGAATTTATTTTTGAATGGGGAGGCAAACGAACAAGGGTATCGCCGTATGGAAAGAAATGTATACTGCACTTTAAGGTTGACTAGAAGAGAATGCCTCTTTTATAAGCTTAACTTTACGTACCATATTAACATTAAATAAATAAACAGACACCAGAGTAAAGCTTTCTTTCATATATTCAAAAATCAGTAGTCACAAATTTATTTCGACAAGAGATAAATTACTAAAAATTTAAATGAGTGAGCAATATAGCAATTGCATTATTTTTAAATATTGATTCGTGTATTATCAATTTAACTTTATTTTTTTATGGGATAGGATGGCAAACGAGCAGGTGTGTCACCTGATGGAAAGCAACCAACGCCACCCATAGACATCCGCAGTACCATAGGCAGTGCAGAAGCGTTACCGACTTTTAAGGAAAGTGTCTTGGGAGGAGGGAGGGAGCTTGGGCCTCCGGAACTCAACCGCTCACCGTACGAAGCGCGGTAGCTAAGCTACCACTCAGACGCCGGTTTTCTGCGAGAGTGTGGCACTTCCCCGGGCGAGCAGGCCCATTCATGCTACAAACAAATATTATGCCATTCTTGACAAAGTATTCGTCGACAGCGTGGTTTTACCACTGCAAATATTTTTTGATTTCGATTAGAAGTTACGATAGTGCGGGTTCAAGTGCTTAGTTGCAAATAGATCCCATAAAGTCTAAAATTCTACGAGTTAATAAACTAATGTGTTGAATGGACTGGCGAAGCGAAATCGTATGAGTAGACGAGTAGACGAGTGGAGAAGTGGAGATAGCGAAAAATGCTACCACTTTCGGTCAAAATTCCGTGATGATATATACCTACTTCTCCCTTGACCCGGTCCATTCACACTTCTTACGTACGGGATATACGACTTTTTCTAAACCGCGGCAGAGAGCGAGATTATCGCCATCTGTTTCTCTCTCTCTCCCTCTATCTCTCTCTTCGAGCAATGGAGATTAATAAGTTCAAACATTGACAATACTATGACGCTTCCTGAATAATAAGCTCTTAGAAAAAACATATTTTTTAAACATGAATCCCTCTCTCTCCCTAAATTGCCGCCCAGGATGGGTGACGCCCTAGATCCGAGGCTGCCTAAACTCCTATCAAAGCTTAAATTTTTTTATGAAAGAGGCAAAGAAATAATCAAGCGGATCACCTAATGATAAGTATCACGCCACCCAAGGAAATCTAGAATACCTAAGGCAGCTTGACTAGCACATAGTTGAGTAACAAATAAATAAGAAATCTAGTAACATCAATAGCTTAGTTAGGATTTCTAACAAGGAGAATAATTAACGACTTTTGAACGGTCGTTCAATTTTCAGCTGAATAATCACAACTCGTTATAAAATGCGTAATAACACGCGAACCAAATTATATATACAAGGCAAAACTCTAACGTGAATCTTACATAACTATTTATGCGATAGTTATTAATAAATACGAATTGTTATTGGATCTGAAGAATGCGTACACTAAAGTACACACTGAAGATGCGTTTTTTTATTAGATAGAAAGGCAAATAAGCAAGCTTGTTGCCTGATGGAAAACAATCAACGCCATCCATTGACAACTGCAATACCATAGACATTGTGGAAGCGTTGCCGGCCTTTAAAAAATAGTATATAGGCTTGTTTTTTGATAGTTCTAATGTCGTATCGATTCGGATTTACCACTAAAGATAGTTGATTACATGAAGTGGAACTACTTGAAAAAGATGCTGAGAGATTAGGATTGATCCACGTCCAGCAGAGACTGCGATAATGATACTACAATGTCTTTTCAATTTCAACTATATTAGCCAGAGGCGTCTCTAACCCGTATAGTACCCGTGTGCAATCATTAACCTAGCGCCCTCTAGTAAGCGTGCGGTAAAATTGAATAGGTACAAAAATTAAACGCCGTACAAAAATTAACTAAAAGCCGTTGGAAACGGCGGCGCAAAGACCGGGAGGCGATCGCCTTTCGAGCATAGGTTCGAGTAGGGGGGGTTCATCCCCGAGACTCGCTCCTATACCCCTGGGGGTGCAGATGTCCTCGATTGATTGAATATTAACATGTCTTTATCAATGTTCAATAATGGAAATTATAAAAAAAATCGAATTTCATACTAACTCGATCAGCTGATAACATATAAGAAGAGCTCCGGATGGCATACAAAATGTATGAAAACCGGAGCTCATTTTGCGTGGGGTCAAGTTATAATGCCCGACGTCATAACACGGGCGCAGGTTCAATGAAACCCCTATGTCCCTAATCTGCTGCGCTGCGCCCGTGTGCAACGCACACTGCACTATAGGAAAAGCCGCCTCTCACTTTAGCAACACTGATCTTAAAATTAGATTGGTATATTGATTGTTATATAAAAAATAAACGAAACACATATCTCGTTTTCTCCGAATTGAATCGTATTCTTCGAAACGAAAGTTTGTGCAACCCTTTAAATATAATATTAATAGATCGTCTTTTTTATTGATCTTAAGTAAAAAAGTTACTTATCAAACTCTTTTTTTTTTATTAAAGAGTTATTGAACTCATAAAAATAAAACTACTTCTCTTCTTTTAGTGTCTCTCCGACTAACATTCAACGCAGCTATAATAGCCTTTAGTAAGGCGAAATCGTTAGAAAAAATTAAACCCACGATTTAAAATAGATTTTGCTACTGTGCTAATTTCTTACTGAACCAGATTGAGATATTTTAACCGATTTAGAATGAGAGTTTCTCTACTTCATTCCTGTACACGTAAATACTGGTTTACGTTTTATCAAAATAATTAAAGGGAACCCAAGTTATATATTTTCCCGGATCCACTGGAGGCTTAATCTGACCCTAACAAATACGGAAAAAGTGGCGGTGCGGACACTTTCCCGCAGAATCCGTGTGAACACAGGATTGCTTGTCAGTAATAAACCATTTGTAACTTGTGTAACTAAAACTTTTTTCTCCTACAATAAAGTTGTTTGTTCTGCGAAAAGTCATTATTCTCGCAGCGAGCGAGATAAATTCACGGTAGAGTCGTATTTTTATATTTACTCACTTTATAACAAACTATAGTGTTCGTACATATAATGAATTATAAAATTTTATAAAATATATCTTTGATTATATTAATACTAGTATGACGGCCAATTGGCTCAGTGGCGGGGCCCTCCGGCCCACGGAGGCATTGGAATAAATATATGTATGGATAACAAATATTTATTCCGAGTCTGGTAACCCCGCCAATCCGCATTAGACAAGCGTGGTGGGTTAACGTCCAGAAATGGAGAGGCCCGTGCTCAGCAGTGGGACATATATGGGCTGTTAAAAAAATACTAGTATACCTAAACTTATCTCTTATCACATGAGACCGTCTACTGTGTTAAGTAAGACCCAGGACGCGGGCTCAGGCCGCTACTATATTTAAAAAAATCACAAGCACCTGTTACGTTATGCGGGTAGTTCGCTTTACTTAAGCGTATCACGCAAAAAGGTCCGCCGCGTGACCCGGGATTTAAACCCGGTACAGGAGCCTGTTTTACGAAGCGCAACCCCTTATACCAAGACGATAGATTTCAGACCTAATTAAATACAAATGGCTGATATAGTTGGCAATTAAAACCAAAACAGTATCAGATGTTCATATCCGTATAAAAACTCATTTCACCCGCGTTCTCTAGATTTTTTATGGGATAGGAAGGCAAACGAGCAGGCGTGTTGATGGAAAGCAATCAACGCCGCCCATAGACATCCAAAGTGCCATAGGCATTTCAGTTACCGACCATTTAGAAATGTGTAGGCTTGATTTTTGAAGGTTTTAATGTCATATCCGTTATCCGTACACCGCTGGATGTAGCTGGTTCCACAGAGTAGTGGTGCTTGGAAAGAAATTTCTGGAAAAGAATTTAAATCGAACGGGTCACGTTGAGCTACGAAGCCCGTTCTACTTAAGTATTCTTCTTTAATGACAGTTGGTAGCCAATTCACTATACGTACCTTTAGAAAGGCAAAACAGTTCGGACAATCTCGCTAATTCTATCCATTCCCTAATATACGAACCAACCCGTCTTTTGCGTGCATTTTTTTCCATTAGTTGCAACAATTTTTTTCTGCCATGTCTCATTACACTTATCCAAGGTGGATTGTCAGGACAGCGAGACTGAATCAATACTTGAAAGCTATACACAATATTTATCTGCGGAAATTGAACCGAAAGCGGTGCCTTCGCCACTTAGCCAATGCAGCTTACATGTTTACTAATAATTCTTATAAAATCATGCGCAGCCTTTTAAAAATTAAAAATAAAATACGACGGTTTACATTCATATACTCCTTAATTGAGGTCCATGTATCAACACAAACAAATGTCATGGACGAATACTGATAAATAAAATACTCGGAATAAATACCAATAGGCTAGGGAATTCCAATAAGGAAATTTTATAAAGTTTTACTATTACATAATATATAAATATTCACAATATGTATTTAAACACACAAAAAAGTTATTTTTGTTTATTACTTACATGTATATTGTTTATTTCTATATTCTATATAAACTTTTGTATAAAGCCATTCCTGTTTAATAATTACTCAAACATATAACCCTGGGGTAAAGCTAATAACCCCCCCAACCCTATAAGGAAGACAAGGTCAACCTTGTCTTCCTTAAAAAACGTATCTCTAAAAAGAACGAGAGCTGTAGTTAGCTGTAGTTCATTGAATGTTTATTTCAATCTAGGAGTCGAACCCGTAACCTTAAGTTTTGAAAGCTGTCGCTTCGTTTCACTGCAAAAACACAACTGACGAATTTGAAATTTGTTTTGTACATTTATACAGAAAATATTACATTTACGTAGTATTCCTATAAAAATTAGTCCAGAAAAAAATGGGCTTATGAGGTTTATTCCAAGTAGAAAAACGTAAATCATCATTATCAGCATACAATACTTTACTGCCAGACATCTGGTGCTAGTATTTTACTACGGGGCAGTCTGATATGACGATTTATTATGTATGAAATTCTGCAAAAAAAGTCCTAGTAAAAACTCACTATAAATACCAGATTGTCTAATCTTTGATTATAAATAAATATTATTATTCTATTGTCATTCATACAGCCGTTACAGTCCACTGGTGGACTTTGGTCTTCCACATAAATGAGAAGTGTTGCCGTAAATTGATTGTGGACAGTATAAGTCAACAAAAAAGATAGATAAGGATTACTATTAGAAGTAATACATAAACACAGATAAAACATATTACCAAGATGATTAACCTGGTCATTCAAAGATAACAGTGTCACATGTGGAAATTTCAATAAATTTTATAAAATCATCATTACCTATATATAACCCCTCCCCCCATACATCTGAGGAGTGTTGCCGTAATCCCAACGCCGAAACGCCGAAATCCCAGCACCCCTTCCTAGTTTTCTCTACATTCATCTATCTTTTCATAAATCCTTCCTCTCACATTGATCGTAGCGAAACTGCTTTCCATTAGTCGCTTTTCGCCTTCGTGGGAATCAGGGACATGACGGGTGGTGAACCACGTCGACGTCATTTTTCAAAAATTTCGGTTTATTAGAATTTTTTATATTTGTTATAGTGAATCCCACGAGCCGCAAAGGAGGAGGGAAGTCAGCCCCAGCAGAACCCTGCATGCTGAGGTAAGGCACTAATAGTACCCGGGACAACCCGATCCCAACACGGTGGCGCGAAGCTTGCGACTAAGTGAGCAGACCGTGGATTGGCGGAGAGGAAGAGAAAAGGATAGAGAAGAAAGGAAAGGGCAGGAGAAAGGAAAGATGGATTTAGACAGGATGATAGGGATATGCTACTAACGGAAGACAAAGAGTGATATGGTGGTAGCTCGGAAGGCCGGAGTCGCTACCCGTGTACCAATATCATTACTACTATTACTATTATTCATGGACTAAAATTATTAGAGATTCGTTGAAGACGGAAAATAAAAAAAAAATAATCATATGCTTGAGGATAAGAATAAATACAGACAGCCACCGACTTCCGAGATGGAGATAGCACATGAAGAAGAAGAATGTCATTTCAGGATATTTGACATGGGATATTTATAGAAAACTAATTGGAAGCTACTAATAGCGATGAGAGGAGACTAAATTTATTGCAAAAAACACATCGTTGCTCTAATTTAGTTATTTTAGAAAGTGGCTATACTTTTTTGTTTTTTTAGAACAAGCAACACTAACCACTCAACCTTCAAAGTAATATTATTCATATAATA
Source organism: Baronia brevicornis (assembly GCA_031353405.1). Classification (NCBI taxonomy): domain Eukaryota; kingdom Metazoa; phylum Arthropoda; class Insecta; order Lepidoptera; family Papilionidae; genus Baronia; species Baronia brevicornis. Next base: position 215,422 of record JASFAT010000827.1, read on the forward strand.
AAGCAGTGAAGCGGTATCGTAAATAGGCTCTCGAATATTCCCAGATTTCTTATTTTATGTTTCCACTTCCCTTGTAACGTTGGTTTTGTATTATGCATTGCGCGAAACGAGGGCAGAATTCGTTACACAGATAGTACGATTTGATTTGTGAAATAGGATATTTTGCCAAAAGTTTTCCTTCAGATATCATAATAACCTCGGGCTCGAAGAATACACGCTATTGAGATTTTATCCAATGGGAAAATTATGTAAAATAATATATCTGTATTTTACTCTTTACGTCGCAATATGGTTTATACATACTTTATTATGAAATTTGTTATGATTTATATAAAACAAAATTGTTTTCATTTGAATTTTATTATTATTATCCCCTTTTCTAATAACAGGAAAATAAAAATGTATGAAGGTAAAGAAAAAAATAAATTAAAACTAGCTGTTTTAGTCATAAAAAAATGAACAAAGCATCACTACAACGTTAGATTTTTGAAATAAGAAACTGACTTCTTTTATTGCTTAGAACAGCTGTGAAGGCCAATTAGATAAAAAAAACTTTGTAAGACCTTTGAACTAAGACTACAAAGAGATATTTCTCTTTGCTAACAATTGTTCGGTAAAAGCGAAATTTTGTGTTTCAGCCGAAAACGCCTAATTGCGCCTAATTGCCCAATTTAAAGAAAAGTAAAAATAGGACGATTATTTATGGAGTCAGGCGTTACCTTGCGGAAATCCATCACTATATGGACAGTCAAAAGTTTTACTTAGCTAAGATCCGCGTCAAGCAAAACAATAACAGAAAATTATCAATGTGTGTTTTTCTGTTGGGTTAAGTGGATTTATTTGGAACTTAAACCAAAAACTTACCGAAAATCGGCCATCAAGTCTCCACCCACCAACCACTATACACGAGGCATCTTCAGGTATAGTAGACTCTACGGAAGACAACCGAAAAGTTTTCTTTTGACTGTCCATATAAAAATAGGACGACCAATTGGCTCAGTGGCGGGGCCCTCCGCCCGCGGAGTCAGTGGTCGCGGGTTCGACCCCGCATCGTAATAAATATATATATGGATTATAAATATTTATTCCGAGTCTGGTAACCCCCCCAAGCCGCATTTCAGTACCTGCCCTTTCCTTTCTTCTCTATCCTTTCCCTTCCTCTTCGCCAATCCACGGTCAGCCGTGCCAATGGATACGTGGATAAGGGTGAGCTTAGTCGCAAGCGTGCCGACTGTCCTGGAAGCGGGCTCCCCTGGGGATTATGGTGCCTTACCTCAGCATGCAGGGCTCTGCTGGGACTGACTTCTATCCTCCCTTGCGGCTCGTGGGATTCACTAAAACGAATTTAATATACCTAATTTGTTGAAAATGACGGCGACGTGGTTCGCCACCCGCCACGTCCTGATTCTCACGAGGGCGAAAAGCGACCAATGAGGAGCCGTTTCGCTGCGGTAAATGGCAGCGAATAAAGCTCTGTGGTGTCTGCCAAACTCTGCAGGGGATAGACATAGAATACATATAAAAAATAGGATTTAAGGGGGTGAAACCAAACTTGCCCGGTGTGGTGACTACGAAAACATCGTTCTAGCTGAAACTGGATGCGTGAAGCTGAAGCTCAGGAGATAGCGCGGTTAAGGAAGGCATAGGCTTTCCTGGATATAGGTCCATACTCTCCTACAACTACCGTAACCGAGACTCAAGCAGTAGAGGAATAGTCTCGTCGTATATAAGCTTCGAGATGCTACACCCTGTGTTCCCGTGTATAGGGGCATGATGAAACAGTGGAAAACACCAGTTTTCCTATAGTTCAACAACGCCGTCAAAACTGCAGTAGTGTGAGAGCACGCATGTTTGTATGAGCTTGGTAGAAGTCCCACACAATCTCTCCAAGAGATATATCCAATAAGATTTCCCCACAAAAATCATAGGCCTATGTCCAGCAATGGACTGCCGAAGGCTTTGTCATCAGGAAGGAAATAAAAATACCGAACCCATAAATAGATGACAAAATAAAAGGAGTAAATAGTCACCGATTGCCATATGCTTCTCGGTATAGAATTCTAATACGTTATTTCCTCCTACTAAAACATGTATATAAAGAATTAAACTATAACAACAAAAGCAAACAAGGTGAAGATTCAATACTACCAGTATTTTTAATATATATATTTTCATAGTTTATGCCACTAAATCTTTACAATATATTTTTACTATCCTAAATCATGCGAGAAATGGGCAATTAGCAGGCGAATGTTATATGAATTCAAAATCATAACTTTAGATATTTGTAATTCAAAATTTGGCCAGGATAATGGCCGTCGGGTCTGCTGGTGAACAAAACTCTACAAACAAAAATTCACAACGGCAGCTCACCTTGTTAGCAAAAATGCCACAGCGACTTCGGTGCCGCGGGCTGTTTTGTTTCACGAGTAATTAACGCCATTAGTCCCGTTTCAGGCGTCCGACACAAAACACCACCGGTTCCACGAACTATTATTTTGCTTTAAAAATCTGACCATTTTACCACGTATTTGTTATATTTTGCAAATACGGTAGTGAAAGTTGGGTTTGGCAGAAGAGTTATGAAAGCAGACTAAATGCGGTGGAAATTAGAGCATTAAGATGTATGTGTGGTGTATCTTTGAATGATGGAATAAGAAATGAAGATAGAAAAGAGCAATGTGGAGTAAAAGAAGGTGTTGTAACAAAAGTTGAGAAAGGGATGCTTAGATGGTTTGGGCATATGGAGAGGATGGATGAAAGACGACTGGCAAAAGAAATTTAGGTTGCGAATGTGGATGAAAACTCAATTAGTTTTAAGTCGGTTAAAATATTATTTTTTTGCACTTATTGCTTTCCATTAGACAACACGCTTGTTCGTTTTGCCGGACAATATCCATAAAAACAATATTGATACTAATTAACAAAGCTAAAAAAAATCTTTGTCGCTCTTAAAGATTAAAAGAAACTTTTTTAACCTTTAAATTAAACTTATCTTGTATTATATATGTCATAACAATTCATCGCTGAACATTTGACTCCCTCAAAAAATAAGGGATTACCCTAATCCCCAAACTTAGCGGGTAGATTGGAGATTGGACAATTTGGTTCTTAATACTCGACATTGCTGCCCACCGACCTATTTTATTATGGAAATGACAAAGAAGTGACTGTTTGTAATGTCAAAATACTCGTAATTATATTTTTCTCAATAATGAAGGTGAGTACGGCTACTTTTAAGAAGCCTTTTAACAATAAAAAGTGCGTAGAGCATGGCGCTGGTTTCCCAGTGATAACGGTTCCCTATGGCGGAGGCATTAAGCGATTTATTTAAAGTAGGATTTAACAAAAATATCCATTAGAACTCTCAAAGTCCCCGATATAGAATTACTCCATCTATAAAAGTTTTTTTTATTTTTTATGGGATAGGAAGGCAAAGCCGCGAGCAGGCCTATATAGGCAAGCAATCAACGCCGCCCATAGACTTCCGTAGCGCCGTAGGTATTGCGGAAGCGTTGCCGACCTCTAAGGAAAGTGTCATTATGGGAGTGGAAATGGCCCTCCCATTTCCACTAGGGCGTAGAGCGGGGGATAGAGGGAGGGGTAGAGAGAGGGGGGAGAGTGTTGGGCCTCGGGAACTCGGCCACTCAACGTACGAAGCGCGGTAGGTAAGCTACCACGCCGACGCCGGTTTTCTGCGGGAGTGTGGTACTTCCCCGGGCGATCGATCGGATGTCGGAAAACCGCCAAATGTAAACGAGTACTGGAGTGACTTCCTGGTAAATATACTAGCGGTCACACTCCTGCTGTCGTAGCTGGAGCCATGACTTACCTATTTAGGGCGGATGGTAAAAACTGAATGAGTGAACGTCAAAAAAGGTTTTGGTGGCTTGTCTTAGGGGAGGATAATGATGAACTTCCACAATAGCCTTAGTTGAGATATAACATAGTCTTCTCCTTAAAAAAAAAATGTGATTTAATCTAAGGAAAATACAAGCTCTACTCTTCCGTTTTTTCCCACGTTTAACTTAATATTAACAATAGAATAACAGAGACGCAGCCTTGCTTCAGTGTTTAGATTCGGTAACAGCCTTTATTTCCTAAGCCGGACAAATCCTCTTACACCGCGTGACAGCACGCTTCGAATATGAAAATAGTGTTTACCGTTTTAGACGATGTTTAACTACGATTCTGTGCGTAATGAGTTTGTTTTAAATAACTCTCTTTATCACTTTCAGTTTACTTTGATTATTAATTGAATATCGACGATTATGACCGTTCACTTCTATGTCAAGGATTCTGGATGAAACTTCGAATATATATTCTGTTTTCTCTCTCTCTCTCTCTCTCTTTTTATTCGTTCAGTTGCAAGCCATAGTGTAATGTGTGTGGTGTTTTACCTCAAAAGTAAAATTTTTTATTTTTGTTGATATTGTTTTTAATTAACCCTAATCGAACTTGCACTTAGCCGCTATAAAAAATAAACTATGAAGAATAATAGCGTTATTATTTTCTTTGCTAATAATTAAATATTATTAGCAAAGAAAATAATAACGCTATTATTCTTCATAGTTTATTTTTTATCAGAAATCTTGAGAAATTAGCTAGAAATACTAGCATATACTTGAAAATATATTCCGCAAATATCTAAAATTTTAAATTCAGAGTACAGGAAAATGATCTCAAGAAATCTAAATTCGTCTAATTGGCGTAGAATATTCTTAAAACGAAAGTTTCATTTCTTTAATTACAATGAAATGAAAATGTATGTTCACGATAATCGATCGTAAAAGTTTTAAGTAACTTTAAACTTAACAGTTCCGTACGGAAAATTTTGCGAAGTTTCGCCATTGATAAGTTTTATTCCGATCGGTATCGCTTGCTCGCTGTGATTGGATTCAACAAAAAGTAAATTCAAATTTATTCCTATAAATTCATAGAACTTTATAAATTTAATATTGTATATCACGTTTATTTCCCCGTTCGAAATGTAACATCTATATCACATATATAGATGTTTTTATTATGATTACATACATATATCTATCAGATATATTTCACTACGGTGCCGATACGTGTACACTAAAATTTCGTCTGCTTTACAAGCTCAGAATCGCTCAGAGAACTACGGAGAGTGAGTATATATATATATATATAGAATACTTGCAGTTTCTCTGGCGAATTCAAAATGAGTAAGATACACGGAAAAACTAAAGTCACTGACATAGTTCTCAAAGTTAACAAATTGAAGTGACAATGAGTTCGCATGTTTGTCGAAGAACCGACGATCGCTGGGGCGTCTACTCCAGCGATGGTCTGCCAGTGCTGGAGTGGAGATCGCGTCTTGCCAAATATAATTAGGGACATCCCCCTATGATGCAATGATCTGTGCAAGGCAGTTGACAGAAACAGGATGCATGAAGATTTTTGGGGGAGAGGCAGCAGTAGAGTGAGTTTTTGATGAAAATATTTAATTTAAATATTATCTCCTCAGTGTGAAGGCAATGTAAGCGAATGTAACATGCGAAACGGAAAGCGTTTGGATCGGCTACAAACTAAACATTGAATTCCCTTTCCTTCTTATAATAAAAAGTAACTTTTTTACGTATTAATTTGGACCAAATTAAAGGTTTTCTAGTTGATTCCGGTAGCGCTTACTTAGCTTTCCAGTTCCGGAACAGGTTTATAAATCCGGAAATAATCGGAAAGCGGAGATTGAAATATGGTTAAGCTCGATTTTTACTGGAAAGTAATTGTGAAAGAAGCCAACGTTGAAATTCATTATATTTTCATCTTTTTTATCGAGTTTAACACAAGTGTTCAAATCACCTGTAAAATTGTTACTGAAAGGTAATAAAAAACATAAATAAATGATTTTTGTGAATTTGCCTATAAACAAATTCTAATTAATCTTTTTTGTTTTATCACTAAAGTTTCCAGAAGGCTAACGAAAGAATGTAGGGTCGTACAATTTATTAGGAGCTGTTAACCGATAAAAATATATAAGTACTAATAAACACATAAAGTAACGAGCAAGACTACAATTTCATTCATTATCATTTGTATCCTGCTAAATAACGGATGAAGCCGATGCAAAGTTTGCCTTACAAATTTTTAATATTTAAAATACCATAGCTTTTAATTTAAATTACATGTTTTAAAAAGTCAAATCACATTACAGTTATTATAATTGGTCATTTGGTTCGTAATAACATTTTATTTGTAATATTATGCATAAAAAATTCAAGGGGAGAAGAAAAGGAGAAAGGCCAACAAGAAAGTTTACAGACCAATTAAAAGCATGAATATGATACATGGAATAGCTAGCTAACTAGCCTTGGATAGATCGAGTGGATTCTTTAGTTATCGCGTTATATTCGAAGAAAAGCATATATGAGCATCCCCAAAACTCACGAGGTAAAAAATAGAGTGACTCTACTAAGTTAAGGGGATGTTTTTTATAAGAAAAACGTGGCATAATTTTTCGATAGCCATATTTAAGTCGGACAAAAATTTGGCGAGCATCATGATGGGCGGAACGTTTTTATGACAGCTATCAAATTGAATAATGAAAAGGAGGGCAGCTGAAATATGGGAACGAAATTTTACGACTCTAGAACAGAGGCTCTATTCTGAAATTTTCAAATAGTTACAAATTATTAGGGAAAATAATAATAATATAACATGGCTAATTTATTAATATTCTTTGTTGCATTTCCTATATGTCTCTGCTCAACGTTGCTCATAGAAGTATGTATGTTGGCAACAGTCACGATTTTCGATGTCAAAAATTTGTCAGGACTCTCCAACTTCCATCGGGTCTTCGCTTTTGGTTTTTCAAACCCGTTTATTTATTTAATCGTTATTGCATAACTTTTAATAGCGAAGATCATAATGTATTGTATATAGGGGGCTAATATCGTAAAAGACTATATAGTTTTCGTGCGACTTTTACAAAAACTAGAATATTTTATATGGAACGCTTATAATACCTCGGAACATTTGCCCTGGGACTCCTTGCGAAAAAGTCCTTAAAATTTTATCTTGAACAACAGCTCCTAATGACATAAAAACTGAATAGATTTTTCGCCTCTAAAGAAGATAAAAAAAATAAGCGGTAGAAAGAAAACTCTAATTAGATGACGCAGCTCTACACATCTATTAGGCAATAATATCAGTGAAGTGTGACCATTATGCCGACGTACTCCGGCACTTCTCTCGCTAATGGACTCTGTTATTGTAGCACGCACAAAGCACCGCACAAAGGAAACCCTTGAAGGGACGCCTTTAAGAAAAATCCGGTTAATGTATTCTATGAGTTAATATAATATATATTCTGGTCTGGTCTAACTGGTTAATATATTCTATATAGAATTTTGTGAGCCATAGTCGGTATGTAATCAATCGTACTAGTGACAAATATGTTTTGCAATTGAACCTTGCTTTACAGTTTTTCAAAAACGATTATGCAAAACAGTATGACACCCAATCCTGAGTTTGGTGTCCAGCCAAAATCTGTTGGCAATCCTCAAGAACATTTTTTATTTTTTATTTATTTATTTGCATTAAAAATATTTACATTTATCTTAAAATTATCTTTATTATATAAACAAAGTCAACCTGTTTATTATTGAAGGCATATTACATTATCCGTAGTCTATACGGCTGGTCATCCTTTGAGATAAGCGTTCATAAGGGGAAGATTTAGAATGTTTACTAAATGCAGCGCAAACCATACTTTTATTTTTTTATGAAAGCGATAGGTAAACCAACAAGCGGATCACCTAATTATAAGTAACCGTCGCCGCTCATGAGCATATTCGGGAATAAGAGCATTGTGTGTTCCCTACCTCGGAGTACGAATTTGAATAATGTGAGTAAAAGAGATAGTAATGGCATGAGAAAAATAAAAAAAAGGAAGAGGAAATGAAATAGGCCTCCAAATTCCAGCGCGGCGACACTATAAAGCGCTTTCACTTGACCCTGATATTCATATAAGTTTCTTCCCCACCATCTGGATGAGTGGCGATCACCGATATCCAGTACGGTGCGCGTTTCCAGAATTCTTTTCCACGCACCACTATCCAATCGAACCAGCTATACCAGCGGTGTTTCCGAACCGATACGCCATTGGAATCTTCAAAAAACAAACCTACACATTTATTAAAAGCAAGCAACATTTCTGCAAAGCGTATGGCACTGCGGATGTCTATGGGCGGCATTGATTGCTTTCCATCTGGTTAAACGTCTGCTCGTTTGCCTTCCTATAACTTAAAAAAATCTCTACCGCTGTGGTATCTACTTCCCCAGTCTGGCTGGCAAATTGGTGCTTATTGTTTTGCTTTGTTTTATTTGTAAATTCTCAATAAAGTGGGGCGTTAAGAAGTAAAAAAAAAGAAACAAAAAAAGGAGCTACGATCTTTTTGAGGTGGCTGTGAGAAACTGGATGAGTATAGCCTAAGATCAAGCGAGGTCATACCCCTTAGCGCAAGCCTGTGTCAAGCTGAGGACTGCTGCAAACAGATGATGTAGGAGAACACAATCATGACCCGACGCTTTACTTGTTCACGTTAGGTGCACCTTATATATCCTGTATCACCTAATCAGGTTCAAATCAAATAAACATAAGGGCTTAAATTCAGTTGAAACTTCTATTAATGTGTTATATATAACTACATACATATAAATGTAAAATTATAAAGCGAAAATCTAATCGTTGAGATTCCGAAGCTTGCGGCTGCGAAGTGATCTAATACAGCGAACGGATATTAATGAAATATAGATTAAACGTGTAACTAACGAACGATCTTCATCGAGGAAAGAATTTATCTTTAAACTGGATTAATCAATCCCGATCCGTAAAATTCTCAATATATTCGTACTGTGTATTAAAAATATAATTTAATTATATCATACTTGTTTTCAACAGCATATTTTATTTTCACCGGACTAAATTATTAAACTAATTATTCTCATCATCAGCCTATGACAGTCCTCTACTTGACATAGACCTTCCTTCAAGGCGCCCATTTAGCCAGATCGGCGGCTACCTGCAATCAGATCGTCGCTCTATGGTCTTAACTGGTACTGACGATCTACATAAAGAGGATGACAGAAACTATATGCGTGTAGCCAACAAGCTGATGGTAACGATAATTTTAATAATTTAGTACAATAAAAATTCTTCAAAATACATTACTTTAAAAATTTCTACTAAAAATGTTTTCATTACCAATTAACGCAATCGTTTCTTGTTAATCGTGCTAATAAAATAATTAAGCTTAGATTATAGCTATTTATTTAATTACAAACGTTCCTTTGCATTTGCGTAAAGCTAGACAGATAATTATAGACGTTACTTTATCTTATAGTCATTATGTGTTATAGTCATCAATTTTGCTTGATAATTAAAACGAATGGGTAGGCACAAAAAATAATCGTGTTAAAGTTTCTTCCACAGTATGGAATAATATTTATTATTCGTCTGTTTTGTCAGGAACAATAATCGTATTATTTGTGAATAAAGTGTATTAAATAATATATCTCTGTTAAATTCCTCCACCATCTTACTTAAAGAAAGTAATTCAGAATTAGTATATTTTTTTTTCTTTAGAAAATTGTTCACACTATTGCTAAAATTTCTTTCTTATATATAATGGATATTGACAAGAAAACATACATAAACTGAACCCAGAAAAATTGTCTTAGGGGTTAGTTATTCTAACCGTTATGCAAAATAGCCCCACTATACACTCTCCGATAGCCTAACCTAACCTAACCTAACTTCACCATCGTATTCCTACCTTGAAACACTAAGATTGAAGAGGTTGAAAATAAAACAAAAAGCTTTAGTTGCCGAATCAACATCGCCGTAATTGGCCTTTCTGAGTTACCTACAGGCTCAGTCTTGAGTTCAATAAATCTGTAAAATTCAAACAGGCTACGAAAAAACACCATCTCATAAAAATAAAACAAATTAAGTTTATCAAAATTTAATATAAAATAAAAATATATAAATTTTAAAAATGCATTATATTACATAATTATAACCCTTATATAACCTTATCTGATTATTAACCCGTACTCTCCTACGGCGCCGAAACGTGGACGCTGACAGTCCGTCTGCTTCACAAGCTCAGAGTCGCATAAAGAGCTATGCTCGGAGTTTCTCTGGTAGATATGTTTCGGAATGAACAAATACGCCAGAGAACTAAAGTCACCGACATAGCCTTTCGAATTAACAAACTAAAGTGGCAATGGGCTGGTCACGTTTGTCGGAGATCCGACAATCGTTGGAGCGAGTGGAGACCGTGTCTCGGTAAACGTAGTGTGGGACGCCCTCCGGCTAGATGGTGCGACGATCTGCGTAGGGCGGCTGGCAGTAACTGGATGCGTGCAGCCGAAGATCGGGCTAGGTGGCGCTCCATTGGGGAGGCCTATGTCCAGCAGTAGACTGCCGCAGGCTACTGATGATGAACCTTATCTGATTCCTACTTATGAAACTCACATATTACCTATTTATTTATAACCTAGAAATTTAATTTAAGTTATAATAATAATCAGTTATGATAAGTGATAGAACTAGAAACTTGACGTTTTGATGTTCAACTAATAAATTGTGCTTCGATGAATACATCATCAGTTTTACATATTTTACTTTTTATTGATGCCAATCTTCTATCATCGTTACCAAAAATATGTTTTGTACTTTTATGATCTTTATTTTCAATTATATTTATTTTTTTATGGAAATTCTGCTTGTAAGTAGATCGAAGAAACAATATACCTTCCTATTAATCTGGCAAATTACAAGTAGATTTAACTTTTTAATCATAATAACAAAAACCCTAATAGCGCAGAGTAAGGGCAATCTGTATTATAACTGAAGGTTTTACATTCGATTTTTTTTATCAGTTTCAATATCATTAAAGACTATATTGAATATGTAGCAATGGTTGATATTTTTTTATGTTATTTGTATTATAAGAAAACCAGAAAAACTCAGAGCTTTCTATTTAATTATATATTCTAGGTAAATTTAAGATCAATTTCAATACCGCTGGAATCGTAGAAAATTGTTTATAAATTATATGAGGTACTTTTTCACAAACATAGGAAGTAGCAGCTAATTTTACATACCTACTGCTATGATAGTATAATTAAATCGTTCCTATATTGTTATTTTTTGATAACTTACCAAATCACCTATTTAATTTTGTCAAAAAAGAGAGATTAAACTGTCTATATCGTTATCATTTTTATGACATTGTTTACAATATTAAGAATTTATGTTTATCATGATTAAATGTTATATAATGTATGTAGGTATCGCACTCTTTGGCCAATAGAGGGCGCAATATAACATTATAACATTACACTGTTTTATCGACTGAAATGCACCAATCATGTTATGAAAAGTGTCCTACTTTCATGACGTCATTAATTCCACGTTGGAAGTTGTATAGAAATGTCATGTAACAATATTGCTGTTTTTGTATTATAATTTGATGTTTTTATCATATAATGTAAATATTTTTATATTGCAACAAGTTGAATAATAAATAATTTAAAGTACAATGATGTCTAACTCAATGTGGAAAGTTGCAAATTATAATGACGCTTGTTAACGACAATATGAACAATATCTTGGAATATCTTACAAGAAATGACCAGGAACTGGATGGTGTTCATTTAAAAATTGACAAAATGGACAGCTATCAGCAGGATGGATTACTGGTTCGTATATCAAGAAACGTACAAGGACATCCTGATTTAAAACTTGATAACATATCGGCCTGAAATGGCTCAAAGGCTATCAGTGAAATGACTGAATTTGTGAATGTACGAGTTGTTAAATAGACGCGCCGTGTAGCAATGAATGCCGACGTGACGGACGGACCTCGTTCAACAGCTTTCGTGGGCTTATGTTCCTACTTTTACCGTTATACGTTCATTTCGCTTTCGGATCGGACGTAGCTAGCTCGCCGGTAATTCTACATCGCGTTTCCAGGCATTCCTATTGTAATTAGTAAATCACCAATTGGAGATTGGGATTACCCTAATTAGTAACGTTTAAATATTAGTCAATTAGTCAGCGCGCGCTATATCGGCTAGGTAGTGAGCCCGCAGTGCGGTGCGACGTAAACAATCGTGAACCAGTGCCACCTAGGCACCATGCGGTCGGCGCTTATTCCATATGCCAGCTAATATTTCTCGCTTCACATCAGGCAACGTAACAGGACTGGTCTGTTATAAAAGTGATAAAGTGGAGTGTGTCGTTACTTTCTTCTCACACTATTATAATTTTTTTCATTAACATACTGGAAGTGATTAATTTATATAAATGTATTAACGGTGAAATATCCATGCCAGTAAAAAAATCAAAATGGATAAGAAACTAGATCTATTGTCATTGTTCGAGGTAAAGATATTATTTAAAAGTTTCCTTATAACACTGGAAATATTGTTTAAGTGATGAACTTCATGTGTTTAAGTAATTTATTGTTTTCATGTTTGTTCTATGATAATACATACAATAAGTAGTCTTAAGATAATTGGTACTATTCTTGAGTCAGCTACACATTTAAAAGATTAACAGATAAGTAAAATAGGAAATTAAATAACTAGATAATCATAAACACATATATTGATTTGTGAAATGTATTCGTAACATAAAATCAATTCAACAATCTAGGGTGATTTATTGAAATTATAGTCAAGAATCTTATACCTTTGTATTTAAAAGGGGAAAGGCACCATGTACCTCAAACAAAAATAAGCTTATAAAATGACTTTCATACTTTCACATAGTTTTACATTACTCTTTGAAACATTTGTTTTGTATCATTTTCATTAATAAATTATATGTTAACTAGCGATATATTACTCAACTCTCTGTATCCATCATTCTTTAAAATATTATCAAAATTTATAAAACTTAACTATATAATGTTACACTAAAAACATAGCTATTGTGCAGTACAATGTTCTTATGAATATTATTTTCTTTTATTATATTTTACTCTCACTTTAATTATTGAGGTGAATATTAAACATATTAATGGCAAACTTACTCCTTTCGTATTCAATAATCAAAGGTTCGATTCCTGCATTGAGATAAATATATATATGGCCTAAAGGTATTTATTTTAAATCTGGATGTCCCATCAATTTTCATTGGATAAATGTGGTGACATAATATCTGTTTTCGTTAAAATTGAGATTGCCTTGGTGCCTAAACAGTGGGAAATAAAAAATGTTATTCAGTATGATTTATGATACATACTTCAAATTTTTATTTTTAGTCTGACTCCTGGCAGGCTTCTGATGATCTCTTGGAGAATATATTTTCATTGGAACATGGATCATTAAACTTTCTGGAGGAGTCTATGCCTGAATTTAACCTTGAACCACAAAGTACCACACAACCAGAAGCACTCAGCAGTTCTTGTTCAGACAGTGGACTATCAAGTGATCCAGCTGAATTGTGAGTTTAATTTTTTTGTCACTTATTGTTAAATAAAATCTCAAATTTACTAGAAATGGACAATATTTTGAAACTTCTTTCCAAGCACTGCCACTCTGTGAAAAGTAGCCAGTTCAGCTACTTTTCGCGGTTTTTCTGAACCTTTCTGACATTGGCACCTTCAAAAAACAACCCAAGAGGCCAGCAACGCTTCAGTGACTTCTGCAGTGTCATGGATTTCTATAGGTGGCCTTGTTTGATTTCCAATAGGAGACATGATTGCTCATTTGCTCTCCTATCCCATAAAAAATTTTATGCAATACACAAAAGATGCAATTGAATCAACAAGATTGATGAACTAAATCAGTTTATTTTATTGTATTGTAAGTGTATAGAAATATGAGTAGTAGTATATATATATATATATATATAGATGCTGAATGATAACCATTTTGTGACATTTTTTAGATTTAAATTATTTTTTGTTAATTTTGTTTTTGTTTATTTGTATTATACAATATTATCTAGGTTTTAATTTTATTATTAAGTTATTGCAAAAAATCTCATAAATAAAGTTTTAGATTTCTATAGTTCTATGTTTCATCTGACACAAGATGCACCATTAATATGGAATTACTGAAGTCTATTTAATTTTTTATAAAATCAATTTTTTTAATATAAATATCTGCCTATTCATATTCTGTATTTATAGCAGAAAGGTATTTAGGATTTTAGATCCTGACATTTTGCGAACATGATACCATTTATTATTTCTAATATACTCTGAATAAGCTTTTTTGAAATAATACTATGTTAAGTCTGAGTCAGACTGCTGCCCTTTAGAATCACAAAAACAAATAAACGTACTATTACATTTATAATCCCCCTTAGATAATAATAAATGTATATAGTGACATACTCTACATGTTCTATTTCAAAAGTGCTTTAGTAAATGATAGTTGTCTTACTTTTAAATGTAAATCAGACGCACGCACGCACGCACGCACGCACGCACGCACGCACGCACGCACGCACGCACGCACGCACGCACGCACGCACGCACGCACGCACGCACACACACACACACACACACACACACACGTATTAATATCTGTATTAAGGTCTCAAGCCCTCCTGTGAGATATAAATGGACTATAAAAAACTTGCACCCAATTTTAAATCCTAAAACCAACTTGAAACAAAGACATTCCTTGTCAACTCTTTACCCTTTTATCCTTTTTTCTGTCCATAACTTCCGCATACATTGTTTACCCTAAGGTAAGCAATGCATCTGTAGTATTTTCAGTGGTGTAGATGTCTATGGGCGGCGTGAATTATTTACTGTAAGGTCATCTTGCTTATTTCTATCTTCCATACATAAAAAAATTGATCAACATTGGAGTAAAAAAATTTAGATGAAAAGTTGACATACATATCTACCACGCCAGCAAATATATGTATATATATCCCTGGTAAAATAATTATTAGGTGTACAAATAAGTTTCCGCAGTTTTTTATAAAAAATTAGGAATTTATTGTAAAGGAAAAGTACATTACGTTTTATTCAAAGTATTTTCCATCATTTGCCACTACTTTTCCCCATCTTTCTGGCAACATTCGGATACCCCGTCGAAAAAACTCTTCATCTTTTGACGCTATCCACAAATCTACCCAATTTTTGGTGTCTTCATATGATGTGAAGCGCTGCTCAGACAGACCATGTGCCATCGACCGGAACAGGTGATAATCAGAAGGGGCTAAGTCTGGTGAATACGGCGGGTGGGGTAAAACTTCCCAGTTGAGTGTTTCCAAGTATGTTTTTACCGGCGCCGCAACATGTGGACGAGCATTATCGTGTAAAAGAATAATTTTGTCGTGTCTGGAGTAGTAATGGGCGCGTTTTTCCTTAAGTGCCCGACTCAATCTCATCAATTGTGTTCGGTAGAGAGCTCCAGTAATGGTTTCGCTTGGTTTCAGCAATTCATAATACACGACACCAAGCTGATCCCACCAAATACACAGCATGAGTTTTTTTCCATGAATATTCGGCTTAGCTGTCGATGTTGATGGTTCGCCGGGCTTAACCCATGACTTTCTCTTCTTTGGATTATCGTAGTGAATCCATTTTTCGTCACCAGTGACTATACGATGCAAAAAACTCTTTTTTTATTCCTGGCAAGCAGCATTTCACTCATGCATAATCGGCGTTCAACGTCTCTCGGCTTTAGTTCATATGGAACCCAATTTCCTTGTTTTTGAATCATTCCTAACGATTTTAAACGATGTGAAATTGCTTGTTGAGTCACTTGTAGAGTAAGTGCAAGTTCTTTTTGCGTTTGGGACGAATCTTCCTCCAATAGTACTTCTAATTCCATGTCTTCGTACACTTTCGGCCTTCCACTGCGTTCTTTGTCTTTAACGTCAAACTCACCGTTCTTAAACTTTTGAAACCATTCCTGACAACTTCTCTCACTTAAAGCAGCTTCACCATATGCTTCTAGAAGCAATCGATGCGCCTCAGCTGCAGATTTTTTCACATTAAAGAAGTAAATCAAAAGTTCCCGCAAATGATGCTTATTCGGAATAAAACTTGACATTTTTGCACGAAAAAAATTACGTGATGCTGATACGGAATCACTAGTACTTTAAGGTTATGGTGTTGCCAGATGACTAAACTTGGGATATTACGTTTTACATCTGACAATTTCTCCATAACCTTCTGGTGGGGCCATCTTTTGACAAACCGCGGAAACTTATTTGTACACCTAATATAACTAAAGTATGATGCAATACAATATGGGGGCAATGAAACAGGCTAAGCGTGATACGTAATAAGTATTCTAATCAGACGCCCACACGACACGAATAGTTAACAGTAACGGAATCTCTATAGTCAGTTTACACTGTCTCATATAGTTTATAAAAGCTTATTAAACTATTTTATAATGAAAGCGTTTGCATGCATATAAAAAAAACAAACAGGCATAGTGATGTATAGCATTGAAAATAAACTAGCAACGAAACCATTGCTTGTCTGCTTTACTAGTGAGTAAGACACCCGCAGCACCATGATGCTGACGTGTTATAAGAATGGAAAATGGCTGTGGGTAATGGAGAGATTTATCCCGGACGTCTACGAGCGGCGTGGGTTGCTCTCCATCAGACGATACGCTTGTTAGTTTGGCCTCTTATCCCATAAAAAAGAGATTTGGCTGCGCGCTTGTAGCACTCACTGAACGAAATGCAATAGTAAACTTAAAAGTCAGTCTTCTGTGTGAGCCCATTCCTAATAGGACAAATTTGCTGACAGCGGGGCTTCACCACTATGTTTTGTGAATATTTTTTGGCGCTTGTTGGAAGTTATTCTATTTTTAAAGACAGCCAACAGCATGTACATTTTTTGTGATAGAAAAACTTTATTCTCTCACAAAAAAATTTCACACACACACACACGTTTACAATATAGTGACGTAGTCACACAAAATAAGAATAAAAACAAAAAAATAGAAACATCAAAGTTATCAAGATAAAATAAAAACATCAAAACAGGATGTCAAAATCTAATGAATAAATCATTCCCACTCATTGCATATCAATCAGTAAATCTGGCCAATTTGATGTAATCAATATTTTATGTGGACATCACGGTGTTTTTCAAGAAACAAAAATGCAAATACACATACACACACGCGCGCGCGCCCGCACGCACGCAACATATTATATTTAGATATATAAAATACTTTTCATTAGTGTAGTATTTTTAATATAAGTTAATTTAATTAAAATGTAAATCCATAATTGATTCCAGAAGTTTTCAAAATATTTATAAGTGTTAGCATATGAAATGCTGTGGATTTTTTTAAATAAATAAATAAAAATATTGTATAGACACATTTCTGTTAATAAGCTGGTTGGTGGATGGCGTCGAGTAGAGGAAAATTGAATGGCGTGCATCTTGTTTTTTCGGAAAGGGGGAGATGTGATGCTAGTTTAA
This sequence comes from Baronia brevicornis, assembly GCA_031353405.1. Lineage (NCBI taxonomy): Eukaryota > Metazoa > Arthropoda > Insecta > Lepidoptera > Papilionidae > Baronia > Baronia brevicornis. Next base: position 232,881 of record JASFAT010000827.1, read on the forward strand.
TGCACGTACAGTAGACAAAAAACGTTTTATCAACGCCATCTATGCGTCTAAAATACCTTACATAATTACTAGAGGAAATAAATGGTATTCTTTACACAGTAGGATACGATATACATTACAAAATAATTACAAGTATTCTGAAGAAAATACAGGGCATGCATATATTTTATAAACGACCTGCGAATCTGCGACCATATCCATTTCATGATATATGTTAATGTTTTGTTAAAGATAACGCAATGACATGAACCTAATAAACTGAGAAACTAGTGCAATATCAATTTCTTAAACGATCATTGTACATTCGAAGCTCTTATTGATATTATCGTATCATGGGTGGCCTACTTGAAGCCTTAAAGCCTTTTTTTATGGGACAGTAAATTGACATGCGTGTCGCTTGATGGTGATTTAATAAAGCCGCTCATAGATATCAGCAAAAGTACAGGCATTGCAGAACCGTTGTCCACTTTGAAAAATATCTAGTCTTGTTTTTTGAATGTTCTAAATAAAGAACCTGTTCAGGGGCTAAGTTACCGTCTTCGTATTCAACGCGGGTTCAATTTCCGCATCGGGATAAGTATATGTATCTATGGTTTACAAATATTTATTTCTAGCCTAGATGGTCTGACAATCGCGTTGGGTTAATGTCTATTATGCCAGAAATGAGGACTCGATTTGCCCAGCAGTGGGACATATATATATGGATTGTAAAAATAATATATAATCTTTTAGGAGACAGTGCAAATCGAGTTAGGTAGTCCGTATTTACTACCTTACTCGACTTGTATACTTTGTATTTAAATCCGTATTAATTTTTCTTAATTTACCAAGGTTCTAGACTATCGATAATTTCGTCATCCAAATTGACGAGTTAACGTTTAAATCATCCATATTTGTCACTGCCCCCGTTTCTGAAATTTGCTTCGGCTAAAAATAACCGGCAAGAAAGTCAGCACTTGTATCGTAGGTATATTGATTGATACGCGATAATGCAAGCTTGTGTTTTGTAATGTACGTGACTTTTTCGCGTTTCTCTATGTCCAGCTTGTCATTACTTTAATCAGCTTTATCGATTGCTCAGTATTCATTTCAAATAGTCATATTTTGAATCTATTTAATTCTTATATTTACTGTAGTTCCTCACATAACAGAAGTGCTGAAATTATATTTTTATTTTTAATACTTTACTGTACACAAAACAGGAAATACAAGAATTAAAAGGAAAGAAGATGTACAAGTGCGAGCTTAACTCAAAATTGAGTTTTCTTCCAGCAAACCCAGGAGTGAAAGAGAGATAAGATAAGCTGTGAGGATAGAAATAAATGTATTTTCTTAGAAATTTGAAGAAAATTCGCTTGAATGACGGCTCTACCACAGTTCGTCTGTTAAAACCATGGCTAGATTTTTTAAATAATCTACTCTATTCGATCTTACGCAAACTTACTAATATCACATGATTAAAAAAATTGGTAAAATCTTATTCTTGGGGAATTCCCGGCTTAAAATAGCTCTTCTCTGTTTCGCCCTTTGAGTATCCTAAGAAATTTCCATGAAAACAAATACCAGTAGGTATGCTGTAGCGTCACCATAAGTAATACAAGTCAATCTGCAATCCCCAATCCTTTCGCCAAGCGCGGGGATAACGATAAAATCCTTCAGTGTTGCCTTCAATTTTAGGAGGCAATTGTCCATTATTGGACTCTTACAGCTGTATTAACGATGATTATGATATATGTAATGAGTTAATCATGTCTGTAAAAATTGTACAATAAAAATAATGTCCGTACGAAAAGAAGACTTTTTAATATTACTAGAATTCCAATTAAACTAATAATGTTTGTGCTAGGAAATGAAAAATCTTAAACATAATCCTTACCAACTTAGCTATTGCCCGGTCGTTACAGTCGGACTATTTGTACTTCACTAATAATATCTATTGAAGGTTGCATCTATTTAACGAATGCTAAGCCTATTCCGAATGTTATGAAGCCATACTTGGCTTGTTACCATTGAAAAGAAAATACCTTCGATCGTAACATTGCAAGTTCGATTCCGTCATTGGACCACTGATAAGACAGCCATCTCTTGGGTTTTCAGCTTAGGTTTTATATAAAAGATGATCAAACGAGCAAGTCGGTTGCGTCATAGTAAATAGCCTCATCATCGCAGACATCTGTAGCACTAGTAGTCTATCACTATAGTCTGTAGTAGAATAACGGGAGATGTGTGAATAAAAGTGGTTAAGCCTCCAGCTCAGAACGGTTATCGAATGAAGTGTACTAGCGAAAGTACTTGTCAAAAATCGTACTTATCACACTCAACGAAGAACATGTCCTGTGAAGTGAACGAGAATGAGCGAATCCACTTATGCTGCAAGCATAAATTTTAACGTTTCGATCAATTATTCTTCGTCTTAAAATGTCGACAAGAACTCGAGGATCTTCACGAAAATAAACCGTAGTTGGTGTAACTAAACAAATATCTAGGAATTGGCATGATAGTTTCAAATAGTATCAATCTATTAAGCTTAGCCCCCCCCCCCAAACTACCTCATTAAATTTTCCAATTTTTACGCAAGAACACAAACTTTCCAAAATAAAAAGGAGGTTTGATCACTTCTTATAAAGTCCTCTAATTTGATGTAACTTTGCAAATTCGGCTTCGGTTTATACCGGGGACAAAATTTTAAAAAGATGAGAATATGCAATAAATATGCTATAAATCATATTCTTGTAAGAAACATAAAGCTTAGGAAGTTTTTTTTTATTTACAGACACTTTAAATTGCCTTTATGTATTATTGTTTAGGTAACATTGTAATATAGGCTATCTATTAGTATAGTGGCGACAGTATTATCTTTACAGAGTTGACAGCGGTCATCTCTTTGTAAAGATACGATAGATTGACTTACATCTACAAAATGAAATAATAAATTATTAATGAATATTTATGCGAACCGACATGAAAACGAAAGCTCCAAACTCGGAAATTTAATTATTATATATATTACCTGTATGCTATACAAATATCTGCTATAATAACGAGACTTGAATATAATTGCTTTTATTCGTAAGCTAACCTCACCTCTAATTTATTTTGTTATACTTGAAAGATGCTCATAAAATATTTTCTTCATAATCTCATTAATATTAATTAGAGACTACAATGCCCAATTGGGTATTACGTCTCATTTAATGAAGGACCTCTCTCTTCCCATTAACAAAACATGCATATTCATTACAATGCTATTATATTCGTTGTAACTTTTAAATTCTTTAAATTTAACATTTTATTTATATTATAATTGTACGTATTCTAAAATTTAAATACTAATAAAAATAAAAAAAAATTGTGTAGTCCCTGTGACCAGCGAATGCATTCCACACACAAAGATCTATCATGCATGAAAAACGTACGAAAAACGAAAGCTGATGTATGTCCTTTCAGCAGAGATACCCGCGAATCTGCTTTCGTTACTTGACATTTGAACCCGGTCCATCAAAAAGCCTTCTAAAATGAATTTTTTAGTCTTATTATTGATCCATATTTATTTGTCTCCATTCCTTCAAAACTTAAGTGCTTACCTCTTCTCGATGTCTCAATTCCCATTTTCTTCCACTTAAAGTTAGCTGCTTCAATTCTTTATACATCTCTACTTTTTCTTTGTCTGTAAACTTTCTTCTTGGTCTTTAACTTTTCCTACTCCCTTCAATGTTTCCTTCCATGATATGTGGCTATATTTAAACAATTTATTTTACGTTTTTCAGTATATTTCGTTATTACCATATTAATATTTGATATACTTTCGCTTCGCCTTGAATCCAACAGGTGTGTATGTAGTTTTAAAGGCTCAGAATGTACATATTTTTCTGAGTCCCAGACTGTTTGTTCAACTGTTTTCCAATCTTTCGGCTTTTGCATTCATGTATCATTAAAATACCCTTGAGAATGTTAGTCACTCAATCGAGGAAGCTTTCGGAGCGCTCTCAAAAATCCGCCACTTTATTCCGCGTTTAAAACAGCATTGGGAATTCCCCATTGTACGAAGTAATTATATATATGTTATATGTATAGTTTTTGAAATTTTGCAATGTTAGATTTTTTATTTATATTTATTTAGTTACTTTTTAATAGTATTTAACACTAATTTGCTACGGCATACACACCTAAATTTTCTATAAATCGGTCTATGTTGTGATGTGGTGTTTGCTGGTGCATGAGCGCATATTGAGTTTGTTTATATTAGCCGTTTTACAGTATTGCCAGCCACTCCCCTGGGCAAGAGGGTGGGCGATAGAACGACTTACCTACCATTACATTTGCCGGGTAATAGTAGCTTTTGATTACAACATACCACGGATAACTCCTAACTCGCTCAGTAGAGATTCAATTGGGTGACGGGTTGAATTCCCGCATCGGGATAAATATATTTATTTTAGGTGTTCCGCCAATCTGACATTCTTCTAGATATAGGGAGGGAGGGCCCGTGCTCAGTAGGTATTGGGTTATAAAAAAATAGAAAACTATCGTCAGTCTCAATTTATATTCTCTCAATGAGTGGAAACTTTCTGAATACATAAAAAATCATTAAAAAAATGACAACACATTGTTAAAGTCAACAATGAATCAAATCGTCATATTTGTTATTTATCATGTTCGACTTAGACATTATAAACTCAAGTTACGTATATGTAATTTAAAAAATATATTATACCGAGAATCTCATATACCTGCCTCAGAACTAAAAGTTTGTAGATATCGATAAAGCAGTTTAGTGTCAACCGTCATGGCAGTGTATCATTAACAAAACCTAAATTCAATATTCAAAACACAAACTATACGAGTATATATAAAAATAAACGTGTATTATAGTGTCTTTACTCCGTATACGTACCTAATTATTAAATCCTTTTATTTCTATTATTAATCCTTATGAGAATATTGGTGAGTTATTGTTAAGTGGAAGCTCAGGAAGGTTTACCACCCATATCTTACAGTTTCGCCAATATCGTGTCAGTGAGTAGGTATATATAAAGCTGCATTATAATTTTATTATAAATAAAAAATAAAAACGTTGAGTGGGTAAACTTCTACGTTTACCCACTAAACATTTTTATTCTTTGGTTGGGTAGTTTACACCTATTATTCTATAGACGTTTACAGTTCTTAAGTAGGTTAAGGGCAGGCAGTTGTATAATCAGCGTGTGACAACATGCATTCTTCCCTTTATTTAGCTTGCTATTATGACGGGTAACAACAACTATATTATAATTACCGAATATGCAGTCTTGCATTTTATATTTCCCTAGTTACATTAAAAACGTAACGTTCGAATCATTCGGTGAAAGTGATTTAATTAACCACATTATTTAGCTTAAACGTATACTTACTGCATAATTATTGCTTTCACATTGTTACAGCGACTTTGAACAGCAGCTTTCGCCGTTCCTCATTCAAAACTCGTGCGACGAGGAGATCTCGACAGTACAAATATTGGATCCCAGTGGTCCCGTCCAAGATGTCGTCATTCAGGATACTAACGACACCTCTAACAGCTCCAACGGAACTGCAGAAGATTCGTTCGACATACTTGACTTTGAACAGAACGTCGTGCCAGGATTCCTTAATAAAACTACATTCCAAAGTCCGGGTAAGTCACAGTTAACAAAAATTTTACATAACTGGTAATATTTAGTCTTAGTATCTGGATGAGTGGCGATCTACTACGGTGCGTTTCTCTCGTAACTTCTTTCCACGCACCACTAATTTGTGGAACCAGCTCCCCTCGGTGATCTTTCCGGACCGATACGACATTGGAACCTTCAAAAAACAAATCTATACATATCTAAAATGCCCGCAACGCTTCCGCAACTTCTGCGGTGTCGCGGTTGTCTATGGGCGGCGTTGATTGCTTTTCATTAGGCTCATTTGCCCTCCTATCCCATAAAAAAAATTTAGGTTCTCCTCCTCTCTATTTATATTTATTCTGAGTACCCATAAAAAAGGGGTGAATGTTACATGTTCTATTTTTTTTATTTTATTGGTCATAATAACATAAACATATTTTCTTATATTTATTATAACTTGTTATAAATAAAATACAAGGCTGAATGAGTATTACTCCGAATTGTTGGACTTATTGAGTCTCCCAATCATTTTACACTTGAATACACTACACACATGCCATTTTATTGACACTAAGTGATCTAGTACTGGTTAACGGCCGGTATATTGAAAATGTAAGACGTAGGGCCGACTCCCACAGACATGGGCTATGAAAAGTTTTTGTCATATAAATATGATATAAACATGAAAAATTAAGTATGCGTTGGAATGCGAAACCTACAACTTTTTTAAAAATAGTGCCGTTTTTAGCGAGGAACTTAAACTACACATACTCCGCTAAATTTATATTTGTGATTGAAAATATTTTTCCGCGACTTAACCTTTAGATAGATTTTTACGTATTTTTTTTTCTGATAATTCCTATTAATACTTGCAATATAAAAGAAGCATTAACCATTATTTAAAACGTCTTATATATTATCCTAAAAGTCTCTTCAAATTAGATACAATCGTTTTTAAGATACCGGCCAAATAAAGTTTTAAACATGGAATTGTGTTTTAAATAAAGAAACATTGGAAAAGGAAGTTTATTTTGACATTACAGCTTACAATATTTGAAACACTACTATTTAGTATTTATTTTCACTTTAAGCGCTATCTTCTGACTTTTGACATGTTATGTTATCTAATATAGTGATATAACTAAGAACTTCCGTTTGATCATTTTAATTTTCTGCATTTAAAATTTCTTTATGTTAGCTGTAAGTTTTACAATAATAGTAAAATAAAATAAACTTAATGTTAATTTGTTTTAGGTAAAAGCAACAGAAAACGTCGTCTATCACAAACGCCGCAGGTAGTAGTGCAGCCAAAAGTGCAAAAGCCGGCGATAAAAATTCCCTTGAACAATGTGCAAAAACCGCAACTGGTGGTAAAGGCTCAGCCGCAGAAACCTGTCAAAGTAACCAACATACAAATGTTAAACTCGCAACCTACTAAAGTGTACTCGAAACCCGTTGAAAGCGTCGCACCTCAGAGGAGAGTGATAAGAGTTGCGCCTATGGCTGGCAATCCAAGATCGATACTGCTGCCTGTGACGATTAAAGATATGAAGGATTTGAAGTCGATTAAAATAATCAACGCGGCTGACTTAAAGAACGCATCGAACATCAAAATAGCTGCAGCGAATTTGCTATCGCAAAGCAAACTTCAGGACTTCAAAGTGGAATCGCGCAATGACTATGAATACGAGAACAATCAATGCGGTGAGTGACCACTTCAATTCGTCCAACGCTTCGACCCCCTCGCGTTGATTGAAACTAATTGTTTGAGTCTACAATTGGAATTTTATTTGTCGTTGGGAAATGTTTTTGGCCGTATTGTATTACGATTTGATTTAAGCTAAGATTTATTTTCCGATTAATATCTTTCGTGTCTTCTCCATTCTTATCTCGACCGCACCGATCAATCTCCTACGTGTCTTTTTCATTCTATTCCTTCCTTATCTCAACTGCACCGATTAATCCCCTTTGTGTCTCTCTCTCTCACAACTCTTCATCCGAACGTGACGAATGTTTGGAGAGTTGTTGTTCACACACACGGGAAGGTTTTTTTAATTTTAAATGATAGGAAGAGAAACGAGCAGGCGTGTAATGAAAATAAAATAATGCCGCCTATAAGCATGGGCTGTGGTGATGAAGCCGTGGTAGTAGGAATGGACCGAATTGGTCGAAGACGCACTGCACCGTCAGTGGCATTTAATTGTTATCGCGTTTCGTACAATGATTGCTGGGCTCCAGAAGTCTAACTCCTTTCCCCTTCTTTAATTTCTTCTCCCCCTATTATCCTCTTATTCTACGGTAGTCAACGTTTATGTGTTTTCTGAGTATGAGAACAGAAACGCTTTTGTTCCTTTAAGTAGTATCGTTTCGCAATATAAAAATCAATGTTACATCTTGATTTAAGGTTATTTCTAAAAAAATGTAATTTAAACCGAATATTGTAAATGTACCTTCCAGCGATCTTTTTGCTTTTTTTTCTCTAAAACTCTTTCAATGTACTGTGTATACATGACCTTGGCAACGTATAAAATACAGTCACTTTTACCACACATTTTTATTCTAGACGATTCTGGAAGCGATCACAGCGATGACGACGAAGATCATAAGGATGTGAAAATGAACGACGGCAGAAATGGCTACCCACGCCTGGTCCTCACGTCGGAAGAGAGGCGGCTGTTAGCCAAGGAGGGAATCTCCTTGCCCACCAGCTATCCCCTCACTAAACACGAAGAGAGAGAACTGAAGAGGATCCGACGCAAAATAAGGAATAAGATTTCCGCCCAAGATTCCCGTAAACGCAAGAAGGAGTACGTTGACGGACTCGAAGACAGGTTGGTTTATATTTGAAGACGTAAATTCATAAAGTTGATATATAGTGTGTTTGACTCTTTTTGTATCGAATGGATTTAAAATCAAGGACTAAGACCCGGGCAAAATTAAATTCAAATAACAACATTGTATACATACGAACCGGTATTAATATAACACCACGGTTGTAAGAAATTTGCCGGAATTCTACATTTTTTGGCATTTTTCGCTGGCGCCCGCCCGGCTAACGGAAAAATTACTTTTCAACGCGTTTCGCCTCAACACATCTTGAAGTGTAAAACTCTAAGAAAGACAACCGTTAAAAGTCACCCTCAAAAATGAGAAACGCGGATCGTGTACGTTGTTGAAAAGTCGTGTTGTGTGTTTACTGGTATGCACGAAACATTAATTTTTCGCGGAACTTAGCAAACTAGTTGTATTGATTCTCCATCTGAATAATGGAAATCTGCAAAGTAGCGCTTTGTCCCTTCAATCATATTTAGAAACTTCAAAATGTTATTTTAAATTCGAAAGTGGGAAAATTGCATACATTTTAATGGAATCCAAAATAGAAATGCTACTGCGCAAGGCCGATATTCTATAATATGGCTTGTGCCTCATGTATAATCATCCAACTTATATTTTATAACATATTTTAAATTTGTAAAATGTGAAATGCACGACGACCAATTGGCTCAGTGGCCATAACCGAGATTCCGAGTCCGATAACCCCACCAATCCGCATTGAACAAGCGTGGTGGATTTAATGCCCGTTCCTCCAGAATTGGTGAAGCCCGTGCTCAGCAGTGGGACATATATGGGCTGTTAATGAAAAAAATGCTGGTTATTAGATACAATTTTATATTCCAAAATATATATGTGTGAGGCAGTGAAACAAAATAAGGAATCATAATGTAAAATCGCTTTAGATGTATTAAAATATATTCAGCGGTAGAATTGATTAATATGGCATAAACATGACCGAGTGAGCATAGCGTGGATATGCGTGACTGCTTCTAACCCAGTGACCTGAATATTAAATTATTTATTCAGTACAAATTGTCTGCTTTACTTGTTTAACTATATAATCTATTTTACAACTTGTTGTGCACGCTCTATGAACGCTTTACACTGTAGTCCCTCCCACTCTAGGATTTCCTGTGTCGTGGGTACCATTAAAAATATACAATATGACACGGAAGTACACCCAGACTCGGCACAAATACCTGTAGTAAATACAAATATCATTTCAGCTTCAATTTTCTTCATAATACGCAATAACGTAGAAAAATATAAGAGTTTAACAGAATATAGTTCACAGACAGAGAATATGTTTTTGCATGTATTATTATATATATGTTATTAAGATTGAAGACGTTTTATTTTTCGAAGTCCGTGTAGCTCTTAACTACTGTTAGGGTATAAAAAATACGTAATTTCTCGGAGCTGAGGGGTTAAAGTAACGATACAAAACATTAATTTTTTTAGCACAAAAAATAATTTTCAGTTCTGGATGTACGTTATATCGTTTGTGTCTCAAAACAGGTAGAATTATCCTCCAATCGACTGGAAAAAACCATTCTATTGAATAATCGGATTATAGAGAATGTCTTTTGTATTTGCACACAAACTTCATCGATATCATCAAGTTTTACAAATACGAATGTTCAACAGGGTTAAACAATGCACAGCGGAAAATCAGACGTTGATAAGGCGGATAAAAATACTGCAGTCGCAGAACCAGTCTCTCACCACGCAGCTAAAGAGATTACAGGTAATACTTGTCAATAATGTTTTGCAACCTAAAAATCAAAATTGGATTGAAAATTAATTGATAACTTAACAAAAGTACTTAAAAATATTAAAGAAAATCAATCCCAAATATTGCCTTGCCTTGATTGTTGAATTTGTAGTTTTATTATCTCTGTTTACTAACATGCAAAGCAAGCATTAGTAGCTTTATTACTATTCACATCATTTCTATTTTCAAACACTATACTATAAGGTATTTGATTGGTATTTTTTCGTATAGAAAATCGCCATTTATGGGTCCATGTCGCCCAAAGTCGGTATCGTGGGCTTTATGGGCCTGAAAAATAATTCCACGTCACCGGAACTCAGTTTAGAACCCTTCTTTGTATGTTTATTTATGTGTATATATGACTATGAGTAGTTATATTTATGGATGTATGTGTATGTATGAGTGTGTCAGTATTAATGTCTTTGTGGTCCGCGTTCTGACGACGTTGGTTCTTACTGAAAACTTGCCAAGTGCTCCAATAGTGCGCCCGGCATATGCTGAGCAAGAACAATTTTATGACACTCGTTAGATTAAAATTATCTTCTTTTTGTTTTGTGTATTTATTTGTATATATAATATTATTAAGGATTTAATTTTAGTTATTGTAAAAAAAGGTGTCATAAATAAAGTTTTTCTATTCTATTCTTCTCCATACAAAACATTTCATAAATATGCGCATTGTTTCTTAACTACAATACAGGCATGATGTGTTGCAGAACGTGTTGACCGGTGTGACGTCACCTTCGGGTGGCAAATCCGCCCAGCCGGCAACTTGCTTACTGGTACTGCTGCTGTCAGTGGCGCTGGTGGCGCTGCCGACGGTGCGCGACGAGCTAAGGCCGCGTGCACACGACGCGCACGCCGCGCACACCGCTCACACCGCTCACACCGCTCACACCACCAACGGCAACAACGTGAACGCACACACGCCCGCGATCACGCGCGCTCTACTCTCCGCCACCAACAGTACGTGTACTTATATACATACATATCGTCACGCCTGTCTCCCGTAGGGGTAGGCAGAGACCACGTACCTCCATCTGCTACGATCTCGCCATAATGTCCTTGCTTCCTCCACACTAATGACTCTCCTCATGCATGCGCGGCGGGTAAAGGGTACTCTTGACCTGGCCTGGAAAATTCAGCAATTTGGTCAAGGTACGTGTACTTTCTTAGTATTATACGGGGTTCGGCGATTGGGTTTAAAAAAACAAACTTTATTTTACATTACACCATGTTTATTAGTCACGTTTAATTTTAAGATACCGTGAACTTTTTAAACTTAGTATGTGAGACATTATGATATGAGAACATGATTTAATTTATTTACAGTCGACTCTTGATAATTCAAACCTTGCTAGGGACCTAACAATTACTACGAATTATGGAATGGTTGGAATTATCTCAAACCATTCTATAATTCGTAGTAATTGTTAGGTCCCTAGCAAAACTATCATTAAATCAAATAAATTCAATACTTTTTGGTACACTCGGTAATTCGGAGAAGAAAAAAAGCAATCCCTAATTATCAAAAACACGCGGTAATTTTAAATTCTTTCTCAGGACTTTGTCCAACAATGGTCGGATGTTGATGATGGTGGTAGGATGTTGATGATCATGATGTGTCTAATGTGCGTTCATATTTCCTTTCACAATAAAAATCTCTATCTTTCCGAAATTAGCTTAACGAAAAAACAAACAATATCATATTTTTATAAAATTAATTTAATTCTTAAAACGACTCTATATAAATATTATTCAATCGAAATGTCGTAAGTTTACAACGAGTCTTTATTTTCGATCAAGTTTTCTTAAACCTCATTATTTTATAGAAGTCGTATCCGCAAAAAGGTGAGCAAGACAAATTAAAAAAAATCACTTTTCACCTAAGCATCGCATCATTGGTTAGCTATAATAGAGTTTCATAGCAAAAGCAAATATTATGCAAGACGACTGATAAAAACTGTTTATAAATGATTGAGTAACATGGTTACATCGCGCTGCGGAAATGATAAAGAATGTGTTATTTTTTGCTTATTTAAGAAGTTTTAATTTACAATATCTTAGCGGAGCAAAATTGCGAAATAAGAATTCTGCACGATTTCTTTGATGATCACTCAATCTCAAAATCACGTCGAAATTAACAAACTACAGTCGACTCTTGATAAATCAAACTTTTTTTTTAATTTGAAGTTATTGTTGGGTCCCTAGCAAAACTCGTTAAATCAAATAAATTCAATGGTCTTTGGTACACTCGGTTATTTATTTTGAGTTGCGTGAAAGGCAAACACTCGACAAATCATACTTTTTAACATTTCAATAGATACTACTTTCAGTAATACAAACCTCTCAACATTTGGAATTCTTGGTAATTCGAAGTATTAGAAAAGTCCCTTCAACTTCGAATTATCGAGAGTCGACTGTAATGAAATTTATTTTTGACATACACTAGATTATCTGCAAATTAAAAATATTTATTTAGAACACCAAAGCAAAAGAAATGTTAATAAATAAGAATTATTTAAAAGGAAGTTAGTATTGTATTCAAAATCTAGCACATTAGAGATCGTAGATTGGTTTTTATTCTCAGGTCTAAAGACACCTACGGGAGGAACGGTGTAAAAAACTCTGTCTCTATATTCTACATACTATGCCATTATGTAATTGTTGAAAAATTGTATATTTGTGTATTAATAATTTTTAATTTGTTTTATTTTTTCTTTTCTTTGATGGCAATTAGTTATGACTATTATGCAAGTGTCAATAAAAATTATAACATCAAATGTTTTGAAATATAACTAGTCAACTTATCACGTTACGTCTTGATAAAATAGTGATTATTCTACTAAAACCTTCTATGGACTTTTTCAGTAAATTAAAAAAGTAACGATACACCCATTTATTTCATATCACTTCACTTATACGCCTTAATCGAACTATATTGTATAACCACCACAATTAAACAATATAACTGATAATAATATACGATACTGACAATGTCAGTCATCGGGACGTTTTCGGGAAAAAAGTCATTAATTGTGTTTTTTTTTGTAGATATGGGCCTTGATGAAACAGTCATTGACGATGGGGAATTCAACATGGACGAACTAATCACATTCAATCGTCCACACTCCGATCACGACTACCAAGTTGTCAAGAATCTAGAAACGCAAAAACCACTGCCAGGAGGATATGTTGATTTGCCCATAGACGAAGATTGGCCGCCCAACTTAAAGAAACGTATGAAAAAGCTAGAGTTTGACTATGAAGACGGGAAAGATTATCTGCCGCCTATAGTGAAAGAGGAAAACTACGAAAACGTCAACAAATTACAATCGAAACTTGATGAAATCAATTTGAAATTGGGCGATAAAGGGTTCATGACTAACGCTTTACTTTCCGTCAGTCGGAAACTTGGGGAATTGTTGGAGGTTTTTCCCCCGATTCCCGTAAAAAATGAAGATCTCGTGATAGAGGAAATTTCCGATTACGACGCGAGGAACTCGACCGATGTCAAGAACTTCGTCGTCAACGGCAATATCGACTAATCATAGATACGGCCTTAAAAATATATTTTATCTATTCTCTTGTTATACTTATTACTTTCAAATATTTTATAACGATTTTATTTACATCGATATTTTATAGCTTTTGTTTGTGTAGGACTGATCTGTATTGATTTATTTTATAGGAAAGTAGCTTTTGAAACTTTCAAAGAACAAACCTACTTTAATCTTAAAGGCCGGCAACGCAACTTTGATGCCTCTGGTGTTGCAGATGTCTATGGGTGGCGTCAATTGCTTTCCATCAGGTGAAACGCTTGCTCGTTTGCCTCCCTAACCCATAAAAAACTTTTTCCGTGTGTATACATTTTTTAATAAGAATCCAATTATGAAATTTAACTAAACACCTGTTCCCGTATACTATTTTATTGTTATAATTGTTCTTTTTTTTATGATTATGACTCGTATAAGGGCTGAACAAAACTTCTTATTACAGCAATTATGTCAAAAAATGTAGTCTGTATAAGCTTACCATAAAGATGGTCCTATGAAGTAAGGTCAATGCAAATGATCTAAGGTCCTTTTATTAATTCTGCTTGACTGTATACCGTCCAAGACTAAATTCGACCAACATGGAATCAGTTTAAAGTGGAAATCCTATACCGACACAAGTGTTTTATTGTCCAATGAAATTCCTTTAATTATATAAGAGTTCCAGCGATATGCGATACATATCGTGTCATAATTGTGATAGGTACATGTCGCTGGTTAAGATATTTTAATTAGTGCGACTGCAATGTTTTATTGTTTAGATTAAGTATTATTTCGCGGTTTTTAGCGCGGATCATGTTAATTGAAAAATTGTTGAATATTTTATTTAAGGAAAATTATTATATCGAAATCTAAATAAGTATTTACTGTCGAATTCTTTACTCTTTCTTCATTCGGTTTATATTAATACTTGAGCATTTCCGTGTAATGACTGGGTGCAATTATGTTTAGTAATAATGTGTAAGAGATATTTTTAATATTGCTTTTATGTTTGTATTTTTTTCCGATTTAATAAGATCGTTTCGGACCAGATCGATGTCGGATTGGAATGTGAATGTTATTTGGAATAAATTATAGTAGTAAGTTTGATTTTCATTATAAATATATAGTAGTAAACTAAAAACTCTTACCAAAGAAAAACCATGCTTTCATCATCTATTAAACTCAAATCAAGAAATACATTTCACTGCAGCAATACACTGCTAAACGTATTGTTGTCTTAATTATCAAAGTTTCATTTTATCAATTATTTTTATTTCTATTTATTATTAAGTTTCTGTGGTCCATCATATAAATGGAAAGTACTACATTGATTAAAATAAATATTCGTATTAGCATAAAATAGGCATTAAAATAGATACATTGGCATTAAAATAGACACATTGGCATTAAAATAGATACATCGGCATTAAAATAGATACATTGGCATTAAAATAGATACATTGGCATTAAAATAGATACATTCGTTTATTTATTTCAATTAGTTTACAATATTTTCCACGGTGTTATCTACAGGTCTTGCAACGAAGTCCAGTTTAGTATGTTTCAATATGTTTTAGTTGGTGAGAGATTAGTACGATCGTGTCATAATTATTCTTTCGCGTCAACGCCGCTGTACGTCGTTGCTGTCGATGAGTGCATGCCGGTTGAGTGACTAACAACATGTGAAAAAAACAACAGGAGCTGGGTACTGTGTTTTCATCATCTATTAATTCAATGGTGTTTATGAAATACGAAATAAATTCGAATAATGTGATGAGGGTTTTTACTACACATGCATTACATTCAGTACCCGTGTAAAAAGTGGATACACCGAGCTTTTTTTTACAAAAACTAGTGTAATTGTATCGAACAATACATGATAAACGAATAAAAGTTATCAGGTCTTTTTTTCTTGATAACATTGAACGAAAAAAACCAATGAATGAGAATTTTTTACTTTACAAAACAAAAAACGAAATAAAGTCATTTCAAGTAGCACAAAAAGTATTCGTGGTTGTACTATGTTTTTTAATAAAAATTAAATTAATATTTTTTTGGTTTAACTTTCGCATCAATTACTGCCTGCAGTCTTCTTGGCATCGAATCGACAAGATTTGTTTGTGATGGTAGGAGAAATTTCTTCCCATTCTTTTTTAAAACTTCGATGAATTCCACGCGATTCGAAGCCTGTCTTTCCCCTGATTGAGTTTTCTAAAACACTCCACAAATGGTCAATAGGATTTAGGTCCGGTGATCGGGGAGGAGTATGCAATTGGCCGGGTACATTATATTATAGCTAATTTTTGGTATTATAAGCCGTGTGCTTCAGATCATTGTCTTGTCCAAGTTTTTCCGCACTCACTGCAATTTTTTTTCAAAATGTTAATTTACATCTAAGGTCCATTGTTCCTTCAATAACATGTAACTTTCCGACTCCTACAGCACGCATACAGCCTCATTACCGAACCACCATCTGGTTTCACAGCCCGTATCAAATGATTTGGATGTAATTCAGAGTTTTTTTTTCGCCACACTATACCTTCCATCTGTACCAAAAATATTAAATTTACTTTCATCGGAGAAAATGACTTTGTTCCAGAAATAACTATCTTTATTTCTATATTTTTTGACGCATGGAAGTCATTTTTCGCGATTTTGTTGACAAAAAACTATGGGAAAAAAGTCTCGACTACGATATCCATTTTTCCACATTTTCCTGTGATCCAAAGATCCTGCATTTTGTCAATAAACATTCTAGGGGAAGGACATACCGAAAGATGTAAACAAACATACGAACAGTATTCCCGACCTAAGCTCGAATGTTGTTTTTGGTTTCATAATGTACGAATACTTTTTGTACTTCCTAAAATCACCATGTATGTATTTATTTCGTTGTTTCTTTGTTCCGAACACTAAAAAATTCTTATTCATTAGTTTTTTGTTCAATGTGATCAAGAGAAGAAGAATCGATAATATTTATTTTTTTATCACATTCTACGTATATGTATGTCATACACAATTTTTTTTTGTAAAACAGCTCAATACATACATACTTTTTACACTCACTATATGATAGAAAAAGAGAAAGAATGTTATTCTGTCTTTGTTGCACAGCACATCCATTTATCATCATGCTTCTGGCGCCCGTAAATTGAAAAGAACAGCCAACCATTATGCCGACATACCTTGTCTACCCCACTACTTGTTATTACTTGTACTTGCAACGTTTTTGCAAGCCTGTATACAATACTGTGGTATTTTCGAGATATTGAATAACCTTTTAGACTTTCTGACCTGCCATCTATTGAGTTTCTTGGTACTAATTACGTCCTCTGGTGCCTAGCGTACCATATAATTAAAAGAGAATATAATTTCTATTTATTATTCTATTTCGAAATACTTTTATGGTGATATTTCTTTTCTTTCATAACATAACAATAAACTGACTCGCCCGACTGAAAGCCGTCAATTTATCGTCAAAATAATTTAAATGGATTAATCGCTGGATAGCAAGTAATCCAAGATCGGTTTAAATCTTGAATAGGAGATATATTATTAATATTTATTAACTGTCCCATAAAAAATGAATTTATATACTAATTTTATTTTGCCATTTATAGAAGAAAGGAAGGCAACTCTAGAGCAGCATGACGCCTGATAGTAATTAGTATTGAAATATTTTGTTTCTTGCTCCTGCTTTATGGATTGGTATTATTAATGCTTCTTTCCATTGGGTTGGAAAAGATCCAAACTCATTGACAGATTTGTTAAATATGATCAATAGTGGGTCTGCTAGGTTATTTGCACATTGTACGTAGAATATAGCTGGTATTCTGTCAGTTCCTGCGCCTTTGTTTATATCAAGATCTTTTAGTATTTTAAGAACTAGATCTTTATTTACATTAACGTTACAAATAGTATCGTTTGTATGAGATTTTGGGATATGAGTTTTATTATTCTTGAAATTCTGTTTTTCAAAAACCCTTTCAAAAAAGTCACTAAATCCGGCACATATTTCTGTTGGATTGTTAAACTGACGGTCACCTAAGGAAAGGCAACTTGGATAACCACTTTTATTATTTCTTAAATATTTTTGGTACCGCCAAAAAAGCTTTGGATCCTTTTTGATATCATTTTGCATTTTTGTTTTAAATTTCTTGTAGTAATAAATTTGTAATTTCTTTTGTCTTTTTCGTAATAAAAAAAATTCGTCGTAGTCTCTAGGATTCTTAAATGATTTCCAACGAGCATGAGCTTTAAGTTTGTCTGGAATAATGTGAATTAATGATTTATTATACCAAATAGGATAGTGACACGAAAACTTATCTGTAACAACCGGTACATGTTCATCTATTATTTTGTTGATGGTTTCATTAAATTTGTCTACTTTTACACCTATTGAATCGCCTTTCAATATGTTTTGCCAATTTAATTTACTGAGATTTCCATTTATAACACCGTAGTCAGCCCTCTTGAACTTCATTTTATTTAAAGGTGGTATCGAAAGTTCTTTTAGAAGCAAGTCAGAAGCATCAATTTCCAAACAAAAAAAATGAAGAATAAAACGATTATCTTATAATAAGCTTTATTTAATTGAGTTAACAAATATTTTCGTATTTTTGAACAGTTGTGACCTTAACTGAATACAAGTCAAATTGCATATGCAAATATATTTTTACATGTTACAGAATAAAATAAACACTGAGAATGTTTCTATAATAATGAATATTTATTTATTTTTTTATACTTAACAATAAGAATTCAATTCAGTTTCAAAAGCATCATGTATTATAATACATAAAGTTAATAACTATAGTTTAAAAATCTTCCTCGTTCTCCCTCAAGCCGACCGAATACTAACCATGACTTACTTAGTAAGCGAACATTTAAAATTATTATTTAACTAGGCAGTACAGGGGCCGAGCGAGGGAAGCCGCTCAAGCGCGTGCACCATTCACAATAAATACTCATTTATTCTTCCATTTACAGCAGTTGCTTTGTCCACGGTGTAAAATGTAAACAATTGGTGCTTAATAACGTTATTGTGTTAACAACAGAGCGGCGAACACTACACAAGTCGATGCTTCGAACCTATCGGCCATCGATCAAAGATTTAAATCGCTAGATATGCCCCTACGGTACAATCAACGCTCTAAAATGTCTCCACGTGAAGTGCGTGGATTCATTTTGAATCAATTGCAAGTACACGAAAGAGACAGTAATGTTTGCAATTACTGCCGGAGATAGGAGCGACGATTTAAATCTTTGACATCCATGTCCTAAACACTCGCTCCATCTCTCTTCATACATCCTTGTTACACACGAAGAAATTGAATCGTTTTTGGTTAGAGATCACACGATTTAACTTTTTTTTCTATACCAATCTAATTTGTTTATTCTATCTAGCAAATATAAAGTAACAATTAGGTACAAGTATGGTTTTATTCAAGTTCAAGGCTTATATTGTACACGTTTAATACAATGGATATTATAATGCAGTGATTGTACAATTACCGTTTATAATCTATACAACGAGAAAGATAATCTTGTTTACAATAAATTATCAAAATTTTTCTCAATTATTTTTAAATTTCACCGTTTATACACATCGACAATAATCAATTTAACTATATTTCTCTAAAAATATGAAAAAGAGGTTATTTTATTTTCAAAAAACTTCTCTAATTACTTAGCAAATAAAATATCTAATGCTGGGTATACATTTTTTTGTGATGACTACACACCAGTGACTAATAAAAAATACTTTACAAAAATGTCGACGCATGCAGCGCAACTGCGCTTTCCGCGCGCATTCAATAGTTCCCCATCCTTATCGAACTGCAAAAATAAACCAAGGTGAAGGACTATACACAATACTTACTCCATATTGAAGCTACATTGCACATAATATAGAACACATTATCTTTACAATGAACTTGTTGAGACCTTTTTACATTTATTTAATCTCTCACCCTGACAACCTGCCACAAAGAAAAGATTCAATCCCTACCATATCAATGAGTGGCGATCAAGTACGATGCGTTTTTATCGAAACTTCTTTCTACGCACCTCCACTATATAGAACCAACTACCTACAGTGGTATTTTGGCTTCTACAATGTCTGTGGCGTTGCAGATGTCTATTAGCGGCGTTGAGACTGTTTTTCATCAGGCGACACGCTTGCTCGTTTGCCTAACCTAACCTATAAACAATCTGTTAAAAGGAGCACTTTTTTCCGCCTTATGCCGTTCTGAACTTAATTTATTTCTGCAATTCAAATTACACCCAAACACTGACGTAGAAACACGTCATCTAACAACAAGGTCGCGTTATTGCCACGAATTCCTCACAACTACCAACGGAAGGTTTAATTCTCACACGAAACACGCCCAACTGTTGTCTCTCCCGTTTAAGCAAAAATATACACATGTGTTCTCCTAAACTGTACAATTTATACATTATCGACGTAGCCACTGCCGGGGGGCGGAGCCCAGGGGCCGGCAGAGGCCGAGTATAAAGGTGACACAATGTTACTCAGTCTATTCGCATTCCAATTTAGTCCAATTTATAATTAACTCATATGAACCCTTGCAACCATTCTATTTCGGTCGACACGCACCACCAGAGGAAGTCAGAACTACGGCCGTCATTTTTCGCTTTTTTTTAATTTCACACGTACAGGTCCGTAAGTAACGTCAAAACACCGAAAAATCTGAATGTGTATAACTATTAATATAGGTAAAATTAAGAAATATGTAACTAGTATTCTTTATAAAAAACATAACGTAAATCCAAACTTTTTGAAGTACCAATAAGCTCAAAACAAACGATTAGACAGGTATATAAAAAAAAACATTTTTCACGTTGTTAAGAAAAAAATAAACACATTATGGGCTAAATCAGTACCAACCTGTCACCAAAGGGACACTGATATGTTAACAATCAGACTGAAATTAAAAATGGCCGTAGTTGTGCCTTGCTCTATTACTCGAATATTCTGAAGACATACTAAAATCGTACAATATATAATTCCGTAGTAAGGCAAATTCAACAGAACTACAATACAAATTGACATGAGCCGAGGGCCGCGTGTGAACGAACAAACACGAGGTGAAAGGTGCCAGTCAGTCTTGAATGATTTCACGAACGCCAGTTTACTCGGGACTCCAAGGACATCGATTGAAACAAAATATTAACTATTTTAATGAATTTCTATATATTATTGCACGATAAATATAGTAATTATGTCATGAATGTGATATAATCATTCTTATACGAAGTTGTCCTCTTTTTCATATAACTCTCACTCCTTAACTATCTGATAAATTCACAGAAATAAATAAAAATAGGAGTGTGTGGTGTCACATAGGAACAGAGCCAATCAAAATAACGCTTTTCCACATATACTCACGCACAAACTGAGCTTAGTAATTAAAAGATGACTAAATAATGTTACAACTAATAATAAAATTCATATAACATCCGTCGTGCTGAACCCTGAACCCGTGGGTTTACTTCAACGTCTCACAAAATATATACGCATAATACATTTTTTTACAATATTTTGATAGTACAACTGAGAAAACGAACGATTTCTAACAAAATATAACAATAATATAAAAAAAATATATATATTTTGTAACACGCTGTATATCAATCGAAATGCCAACTGAACGGTCAAATGTCAAATCACAACCTATAATGTACTGCAATGTAATGTAAACAGTTACACAGTTCAGCGCACAACACGCCGTCGAGCAAGGGTCGAACCACACCAGCCCTTAAAATACATTTTTGGGAGTTTTTATATTTCAATATTAACACATTCCCATCGGAAAACGAGATTTTCGTTTTAAAAAAAATAGACATAATTAATTTAATATCACCACACTGCGTGATGTTAAATTAAAAATACTTAATACGTTATACGCAATCTTTCAGATAAAGTTAGGTATAAAAAAAAAATAATGAAAATCTTGATTAATTTCGACTTTAAAAATTATGTATCAATAGTCTTCATCTGTATTAAAATCTTATATGTAAAATACGATTAAACAATTCATTTCGCGACTTTTGATGACATTTAAAATCTAAGACTGAATCATTACATCAGAATAATAACCGCAGTTTTAATTCACACGTCGTAATATTTTGATTTCATAGAAAATTATAGGCAAGTTTGAGCAAAAACAGGCCGATGGGATTGTGTTAACAGGATATTTATGTAAAAATAGTAAACCGTTTGAGTTACATAAGTCGACATGGGAATACAGACTTTAATATGTATGATTTTTTTTGGCGCATTTTCATCGCGGCTTGGACGAATGTGGTTAGAGCCATAACGACCACAGTCTCAAGAAACATCAATTTTCTCTACTTTATGGTAATTCATTACTTATGTAGCAAAAATAATATAAATACACTTCATTCACAGTAAACAAGAGAACTCAGGGATCTTACAAAAATATGTTTAACAGCGTCACTAATAAATTGAACAAAGCGATATACAAGTATTCAGTAAGTATTTTTAATAACTAACCATTTCGGTTATGATAATGGTGCAGCAATAGATATTAACCCTTTGCGCTTCACAGTCTGTTATCACGGGACACATTTCATTGATACGGACTACAACGGCTTTCAAACTATTTTTGTATTTCGTGGTAAATTCATATATATTATATGAGGAATCTATTAAGAATACAAAAGAAACTGCAGTATCTAATAAATAATATTGCCAGATTGTTGGTAACAGAATTTGTAGGGAATTTCGGAATTAAAATAACTTCACCAAAAGCAGTTTATATACTTCCGATAATGATAAGAAGAAATGGAAAACTGCACATAAAATGCCAGATCAGCAAAACAAAATTATTGATTGCATTGTCTGCTCAAGTCTAAATAAAGTTGGTGAAAAAAAAAACAATATTCTTGTGAAATTTGTACGACGAAACAGGCAATTCTTCTAAGTTTCTTCTTAAGATCTTAACGAATTTTAAATACTAATTTGATTAAAAGCAAATAAATCAATTCGTTACAATTGCTTTTTTCATTCTTTAAATTGACCTGACTACAAGCAGTCTGATGGAATCTGTGGACCGCAAAAGGTTAATGATGTATTTATTAAATATCCGCGATTTTGTTCGAGCGCTATGAGTTGGAATGGACGTAATGACAGCGAACGAGGGGCGGTCTGTGTAAGAGCGATGAGGTAAGGAATAATCTTGCATCCCACTCACACAAATAATAAATAGAACTCGTTCGAGGTTCGGCGAAATTAAATATAACTCTCTACGGACGGGAACACAATTGTGAACAGTATGCCGGTCGCACCCGCCTCTTTCACACACAACTCGCACACACACACAACACTGTCACAAACACATCCGTGTAACTAGTTTTAAAATAGTATAGTTTTTCAATTCATACAATATAAACATGTTCGACAAAGATTTCGAGAATTTCTCAACACAGGAGTTAGTCATATATATATTTAAATTCGAAAATCCCAATCTCTGGATAAAAGAACAATGTATTAAACAAACTATTGGCCACTACTATTGTTATGTACTCACGTATTGAATAGTAATGCCAACAGATACAATGGATAGTTTCAATTGGTCTTTAGGCTATACGATCGAGGCATTGTGTTATTATTGTGGTGGTGATTGGCAACATTAACACGACTACAACCTATTGACAAAGTTTTTACAAATTATCGAAGGTAGATTAATTATTTAGCAGTGTTTCTCTTCTAACCTATAAGTGCAATGTTTTACATTTATATTATTTACAATTTAACACGTTTACTGTGTTGCCATTTGTAAGTAACTCTTAACCGACCTTTCCTGAAGTGCGTATTACACAATATATATTATTAATATAGAAGTATATTAATCAGTAATCATGAAAACTGATTTAAAAATAATTCATATGTCGCTCAACAAATAATACAAATAAAAAGTAAATTTGAAGACAAATTTACTTTTTATTTGTATTGAAAGGAGTCGACTGTATTATAAAAAATAATCGCTATGACTTCTCGCATAGAGCATGAAAACAATATTACACACATCAAATAAAAGACCTGCAAGATATGTTTTAGATTACCATAACGCAGTAAACGTACTAAAATCAAATTTTCCCAATTCAATAATTTAAATATTTTAATTTCCCAATTCAACTTTTATATCACCATTGTCTAAATAGGTCATCGAAACAATTTAGTGTTTTTATTATCATAATAACAATTAGGATTGCTTTGATACGTATATAATTCTCATTTACGCGACATTGTTGAAGCACCATATCGGACTATTTTATACAGAAGCCGACTGATATTTACAATTAGTTTTTATACGTAACACGCTCTGAAATGCATCTGAAGATTTACATGATATTTTTTATAATGTAAGTTTCATACCTGACGTTTCGTATCGGATCGTTATATACGAATTATTTTAATAAAACAAAATATAAAATTGTATTGTGTTATGTTATTGGGGCAAGCTTGTGTAGCAGTGGTTTGTCACAGGCTGTTGATGATAAATAATAAACGTTATAAACCAACAATTTTACGAATACTAATTTTTACAGAAAATCACAAAAATCTTCCAATACAGGAAAGCAAATACAGTATACCAATATATTTTTTCTTCCGTTCATTATAAATGTATATTGAACAGTTAATTGTATGTAATATAATAATATACTATGTTTTGACTGGATGGATATACAGAGGTAATACGGAGCACTGCCTCAACAGATTGTCAATCAAAACAAAATCTAAGATTTAAATATTTAAGCTATGATGGTTAACACTAGAACTACGAACCGGTCAAAATGACCGGTCGCATCATTTATTTATAGCATTTCCTCTTTAAGTCTTATTTAATATTTTACGATTTTACGAATGTCATGATTTTTATTAAATTGTGTATAGAATAATATTATAGATTATTTTGTTCTTACGCTTTTAACACTAGAACTACGAAGATTTACCATATACCTATTTCAACCAACCGGTCATTTTGACCGGTTCGTAGTCCTAGTGTTAAAGTTCTTAATAACAAGTGTAAGTGTTATTACAAATCGCATTACCCGCAAAAGAAAATTTTCAATAATTATTTGCAAAATAGACTCACTGACATGTTATTTGGGAAACTGTAAGAGATGGCGGGTAAGTTTATTGTAGGGAATTATTCGGATAGTGCTCGAGGCAGAGGAAATATATCCAAACCTTGAAGATCAGAACCTGGTAAAAGTTGCTCGACGGCCTGTCCAAACCGTAATACCTATCGGGGTCACTCTCGATCAAAAATGGTGACAAGTGCGAACACATGGTTGGGAGAAAAAATACAAAAAGGCGGAAATCAAGATAGCTGCCATACAAAGCCACAATTGTCATTTATGGGCCGATTTCGATTGAAATTTGGCAGAAGCCCGAAATGCGTAGCTTTGAGGGGCCGCCGCAGGCGGGCCCAGAAGAGCTACTTAGAAATTAGAGAGCTGCATATTGAGCTATATGATACAAGTTGATTCGTGGTATCTTAAGTATGAACCAAGATAAGAATAATTCGTTCTTTTTATTTTTCTTTGCAAGTGATGTTTTTAGGACCCGCGACGGAGAGGCTAGTATGCGACCAAACATCTGTCTTCACACCCCGCTGCAACAACGGAAGGTGAGAGGGGCTTTTACAGATCCAACTGTTCCTTATGTGGGGAATAAAACAATACCAACAATATTTATTATATATATCTTAAATGTTTCTGTATAGAGGAAAAGTATCCATTTTTAAAACTAAGTCACAAATGTGTTTGTATTTAGAGAATAATGGTCGCATATTTCTGAATTATATAATTTATTTTTATCAATTTAATTATAAGAAATATGACTATTATTATATATATTAAAATAATAACGAATATAATGTCATTTAAAAAAATATATTGTTAAGAATGATTTGACTTATTTAACCTATAAAAGTCAAACGCTAGCGCATGCGCGTTATAGATTTACAAATAACTACGTCAAGATTTTTTTTTAAACATCAAACATCGATCCGGGTATATATCGCAAATGGTCTGCTTGAGACGGTGTATGGATAGATAAGTTGAATGAAATTCACAATTATATAATGTGCATGATACATGAAGCATTCCACCATTGATTAAAAATTTGTTAGATATATTTTAACTTTCTATCAATAACTTTAAATATCATAGCCTGATTACATTAGAAAGATTTATTTGGAAATATAATAATAAATAGATCAGTGCTTTAGTTCGCGCACATTTCTGTCCGTCAGGTCTAAAACATACATAATAATTTGGCGTCAATGATCTGCGGTAAGGGTTGCAAAAAAATATTAGAAACCGTATAATACTGATGTGAACTGCCAAACAAATTATAGATATGTCAAACAAATATATTCTAATAAATATAAAATAATTTATGTGTAATACATGTTGGAATTTGGTGCAGTTTAAAATAATAAAGCGTAATATTCCCTCAATATGCAATGTCCCACAAATTTATTTTAGGTAAACTTGATATAATATCAGTTCATCGGTAAATTCATATATTTCCTTACAGCCCAGACGAAGACAAGTGTTTTCTAATTCTAAACGATTGTCAACAGCAATAATGTCTAAGTTCACAGTCGTGTTTAGTAAGACGTACCGTATAGTCCGAATGGCTTAGTGTCAAGAATACCACCAACTTGATAAAGGTTCGTATACACTAGGTTTGCTGGTGATATGAAACTTCAGATTAGAAGGATACTTTTTCGATTTTGCTTTCATAATAAATAATCCACAATGAAAACATATTCATTATCAAATAACCGCTATTTGAAATGAATTTCAATTACCAAGCTATAATATTTTCTAAAAAATAAAGATGATTTTGATTTATTTTAAGAGGTGAAAGGGAAAGAGGTTACTTCCGATAAAGGAACTTGATTTCAGTTTCACCACTTACTTTTACCAGCTTTACTCTTTAGAAAAGTTACAAAATATAAAACTTTACAATTATATTGCTTTTAAAAAAAATCGCATCAATATCTGCAACCGAAATCGCAGTTCAATATGGTGTACTTTCAAATAAGTATCCGATGTATGCCAAAGTTGACATATCCCAAACCTAGTTTAAGGTTTTCGGGGTGGCGTGGCGAGGTGCTGGCGTGTGTGTGGGGGGCGGGGCGTGCGCGGGGGGAGGCGGGTGGCGGGTCACGTGACACACACGCGTCACTTGCCCGCTCGCGCCGCACATTTCTTCTTTTTACGCTTGAAGAAACAACAGCACCTGGAATAGACCGATTGCCTACATGACGATTTACAGAGTCTGCCTGTGGCTAATCTAACTGCTTGCAATATAGAAATTTAACCGCTCAGTCCCGTTTTGGCAACCAAGGTTGATTTTTACTTGGTCCACATAGTAATGGATTCCCGCAAAGTAACGCCTGACTGTATTAATCATCTAAAATAGGCTAGCATAGCCGAACAGGCAAGACTTTACATCAAATTAATTAAACTTCATCGTATTGCCATTCAAAATGTAACTCGTCGCGAACCTTAGCCAAATAAAAATTCTGACTGACATAGCAACCGAGGTTGCCAAAATTTTGTCCAAGTTTGATTTCTGGCAACCGCAGTAGCCAACAATCCATGTCTCGATTTTTCTCGATTTCCATATTTTCTTACAATTTTTAATAATTAAAAACAATGGATGGAAATTAATTTAGATAAAAAGAGGAATATTTTGAGTTTAGTATGAAGCGACTGAGCGGATAAAATAAAAAGAAACAAAACTTAATGAAAACAGTAAAAAAGATATTTGAAACAGTAAAAAAGATATATGATTCTTCTTTATGGGAGTGGTAGGCAAACAAGCTAAACGTGTAAGCAACCACGTAAATTTAAGTAATAAAATTGTATTGAATTTATATAGGACTAGTTTTTCTCAAATCGATGATTTCTTATACATCATTAATAAATTATACTTTGTATTTCAATCAAATCATCAGAAATTCAAATTACAATACTAACATAAAATATATAATAATACAAAATATAAGATTCTACAATATTTATAGATACAACTAAAAAAAAATTGATGGATAAAAGCATACAAAAAACAGAATATAACAAAAATTTGAACACGCAAAGTAGGCAACGAAACAAGAAAAAGACAATATGACAATTACGCGGATGTATAAATTTAAAAAGTTGTAATATAACGATTGTTTGGAAGTAATCTTTATTATTAGCGATAAAACCGTACGTATTGTATGCACAAAATATTTTATTTAATCATTTATACCTTTTCATCTGGTGTACAATAGAGGGTATGTATCTATCTATCTAGCATCAATTTATATTTTTGTTAATTAAAATAATGACAAAAGACGAAATGAGCTCTCGAATACAAATAAAAAAGCTTTAAAATGAATATATTTGGCATTTCTTTTGTGTAAGTAAGAAATTTCTCGTAGAGGCCCCCCAAATGTAACCCATCATGTTCTTAAAATCAAACTTTATTTATTATGAATAGAGTTTCTACTTACTCCTCGATGTAGACAATCAGAAAATATTCATTAAATAATAGACTCAAGAATGGTATTTTTTTTGTTTACTTGTGTAATATGACCTACTTTGCGTGTGTCAGGTTAAAACTACTTAACTAAAAAAAATAAAAAAAGGTTGCATACAGTTGAAACACTGACTTGGTGTCGTCAACCACGTCGACCTCGTGGTGCGGCTGCGTGATGGGCGTGTTACTGTGGCCCGCAGTGGGGTCGTCGGCTCCTAGCTCACCATTCGTCGAACTCACCACCTGGTCCAATGTGAGAATATTTTCGCTTACAAACAATTAACCATACATACATGCATATCTTCACGCCCGTTTCCCGTAGGGATAGGCAGAGACCACAGATCTATCCTCTCTATGTTGTGCCCAAATCTTCTATGCATTATAATAATAAAAATAATATAAATAATAATAATAAAAAATATTATATGACGGTATTTAATTGTATGTGTAAAAAATGACGACGACGTGGTTCGCCACCACATTACATCCTGATTTCCGCGGGGGGGGAGATACGACTAACGACGAGCACTTTCGCTATGAGAGGAAGGATGGATTAAGAGATATACGAGATGTACAAAAGACGACTGGTAAAAAAAATTTACGTTGCAGATGTGGATGGAAGGGTTGGTAGGGGAAGACCAAGCAAAACACACCTTGATCAAATTGCCAAAGTTTTCAGGAAAGGCCAGATCAAGAGTAACCCTTAACCGGCGAGCTTGCATGAACAGAGTGATGAGTGTAGAAGAAGCAAGAAAAGTATGCCGACATTGTAGCAGATTGAGATCTGTGGTCTCTGCCTACCCCTACGAGAAACGGGCGTGTTGTATTGTGTGTATGTATGTCAATGTTTTATAGAAATATAAAAAAACCTACAAAAATTGGTTATTGTAGGTTTTTTTACTATAATGAGAACTAAAAATCGCTATAACAACATCTATGCATAAAACTCATTTTTCAATAGTGTTCCACGTAGAATAGCGGTCCTTTTTAGATCCACAGGAAATTCTTTATACTCCTGAACATGGGGCGGCCCGAGGATTATTGTCAAACTCATAATATTAACTAAAACCCCAGATGCTTTTCACTTGGACCAGGATCACGGGAACACTTTGACACACATCTGCTACCTCAATAGTGTTGCCTTAATAGTCAAGGAAGAAGATCCTCCATTTCGTAAAGCGGGTCAAGGAACACTTAGAACGATCTTCAGCACGAGAACGATAGTAGTTCTAATTTACGTTTAAAGATTTCTTAATGCATCTAAGATTGTTTTAACTGTATATAAAGAAAGCTTTAAAAATACTAAATATAATAAAACTCTTGATAACTACTATAACCATGAGGTCTCAATTCATTAGCTTTAATCATTAACTTTCCAGTTTTCTATTTCAAATACACATATTATCCTAATATTATATTGATACAGAAACACAAATTACTTTTAATGTTTTTTACAATTAAAACTGAGAATGTTTCAAGATAGAACTTATTTTTATTTATTGGCTATGCAATAAATAAAAATAAATATAACAATAAATAAAAACTGACGCACAAATAAAATCAGGTGGGTAATTTTTAATTAAAATAGAAAATCAAATGTTCACTGTATTAAGAGTGTAGAACACAGATTCGGAACAAATATTTTATGACTGAATTAAAAGGTTTGTTCTGAATGTTTAATCTTTTCTGTTTATCTTTAATACTTAGGCGTCAACTTCTAAAAAATTAAGTAACTAATTACACAAAAATATGTGAACAGTTATCGCGCCTTCGTTTAGTTAAAAGCATCCATTTTTATGTAGGTACATTAAGCGACACACGTGTATCCCAAAACAAATTCACAGATTTATTTATATTTGTAGTATAAGTAAGCTTAAACGGTATTCACACTATGCTTGATAAACCAGCATTTGTATAAACCAGCGAATACTAAAACCAAGTATAAAGCTTACTACTTATGAATAAAACGCTCGTTGACAAAAGCGACTTTGCGTAGTAGGGAACAAAAATCAAATTCAAGCAACGCTCGGCTCAGCCGTGCTTCAAGAATCCATTCGTTACGTCTTCAATCTTTTCGAAAGGCAAGAAGTCGATTCTAGTGTAGGATTTATTTTAAAAACTCACCAGTAGCGAGTTTTTAAAACAGTACATAGTGGTTATTTAATGAAACCAGTCATCAAACATCACATATAGTGAACCAGTGGCTCTCTCAATTTGTATTAATGTTATCATTTCAATTTAGGTTAAATTTATACATTCAAATGATTCGTGCGATGACTTGTTAAGTAGAAGTATTATTTATATCTTTTTATTTTACAATAAATATAATATCATTGACATTGATTAAGATGTGGGTGAATTAGGAAATTAGTAACTTACAAACATTTTGGTCATCGCTTCATAACTATTTTAAATGTAACACATAATTCAAAATATAAGAACCACAAAGCAAATAAATATCGATAAGCATTTGTCTTCATGCCAAATTTAGTTTACATATCACAAGTCTGATTTTTATAAGACATATTGTAATTACTAGGGTATTAAGTAAATATACGCGAGGTAAACAATGAAGCAATGATACACCATTGCTAGAAACTAGTTTCAGCAAATTTTTTAAGATGAAAATTAAAAACTCTTAGCTAAGATTTTTTTGGGTGCTAATTTTTTCGCACGTCTATTTCTTTATTTTTCATTCACAGCCCACATATGTCCCAATTCTGAGCACAGGCTTCCTCATTTCTTCAACAACGGACGTTAACCCATCACGCTAGTCTAATGCGGATCGGCGGGGTTATCAGACTCGGAATATGGAGTGTCCCTCGTATAACACCGTTAATTCGTACCGTGCTATATCAAAACAATGTTATACAAGACTTATTTATTTATATAAATTATTATTTAAATAAATAAAAAAGTTTATTTTATTTATTAAGTTAATTATGTATGTACATAATATAAATCAGGTTAATTTGCACCGTGTTGTATCAAAACCGTGTTATAAGAAAGTTTGAAATAATATAAATCAAGGCAATGTGTACAGTTTCATATCGAAATCAAGTGTAAAATTTTATGATAGCTGAAATTTCGTCCAAATTCACAGGTGATATAATTTAATTTCTTATAATTGTGTTATATCAAAACTACCTAACGTGTTATAATAAATTCAAGTTTTGGTACTATCGAGACCGTGTTTTACAAATATCGTGTTATAGGAGAGACACCTGTAAATATCTGTAGGCCATACATATATTTATTCCGATGTGGGTCCGAGTACCGGAGTGGAGACCGTAGAATGTAATGGTAAATATAGTGTAAGAAATATATTTACCATTATGCGGTTTGTCACTGCTGACAATACTCATTAATTACCTTTTTCAGCTATAATCCCATAATTAAATTTTTCGTTGTATGAAATGAAATAGAAATCCTGACCGTTGCTTTCCAAAACTGAACTAATCGCGTGTCATGTGGTTAGTCACTTTCAGATACTCAATAAACTAACTTATGGTTAGACTGATTTTCATCATAAGCTTTTATAACTATAACCATTGAAAACACAACACTTTTTACATTACAACTAATGTATAACTTTAATCGTTTGAGTGCTAAAAAATTTTCTTGTATATATGCTAAAAGTGAGGGATAAAATTCAAGATCTTTATAAAAAAACTAATAATAAAAACGGCAAAGTTAACTCTATTATATAAAAATATTTTTATTTGTAATAAAAAAAAATATTCTTTCGTCGAGATGTATGTATATAACATTTTGTCGGATTCATCAACGCCATTCATTCAACCTGTTGTAATCGGGAGTAATAGTTGGTTATCTTTAAACGTTGAAGACTTCTTTTATTCTTTGCAATGGTTATGTATCGTGTTGTACAATTTATAGATAGAATAGTAATATAACATGATTTTTTTTTTAGATTTTTTATCTCGATACGAGCATATAAGTATTTCGTTACTTATGAAATATTTGGGATAACCAAGCCGTGCAAATTTAGCCTCATTCGGAATGAGTAACTTATTCACCGCACTCAAACGGTTAAAAATATAACCTTTGTGAACACTTTTACTGTCCTGCAAGTGCAATGATATGAAATGGTGTTATTGTGATATGTGACTCAGCTTGCAGTGAACGATTATAGCCACTATAATGTCTACCCCGTTTTTCCATGAGACAGAATAAACTGATAACTAAGTTAATAACATGTTCCTCACACTCTGTGCAACAACAATTCAACGGGTTGACAAAAAAAGCATTTTCCAATTTGCAAGCGCGAACTCTATAAAGCGACATGCAAACAGTCACAACATGGATTGTTGCAAAATGTTCACAACTGACCGTGGATACGGATCCGGGAAATTTCACATACCGAAAATGCTTATTCTTCAATAGCTAAAAAATAAACACATCAATGTACAATCACAGGTAAAAAAAAAACGATCCAAATAAATAAAAATTAAAAACAAACATGCCGGGATATGTGTATAAACTTTAATAAAAAGGATGTATTTGTTCTAATACTTTTAAGATACTCCAAATATTATTTTTTTTTATTGGTTGCATGTGTATAAAAGTTAAAAAACATATTTATTTCATTTACATGTACCAAGTATATTTTAAGTTTCAGCTATATAATTGCTTGAATTTTTTATGATTTAAACAAATTAAGTGCAACATTCTGATTCCTATTAAACTTTAACATCCTAAACTGTAACTCGCATAGAAAAAACTAAAACTAAAACTATTCTTTAATTTTCAGCAAATCCTCGTTTATAAGAAAAAGCCTAAACAAATACATAATGAACATATGCAAAATATTTATTTAAAAAATAAAATTTCTTCTTCATTAACTCTTTACTAATTTCTTTGAAAAACTCCTTATTTCTTTTAAAACATTTTGAAAATAATTTAACAGAAATATATTAATTAGAAAAGTGAAATTTAATGAAAAAAGTAAAATTTCTGGCTCAGCGTAGAAGCCTGTTTAGAAACTGTGTGATAATAAATAATTTTAAGTGAAAGGTAATAAACTACTTTGTGTCCAAAATACAAATGCCTCTAAACGTTCTGGTGCAAGATGCAATCAATGGGGTAGAAATAATGGAATAATTATCATTCCGTATAAATACTACAAGTGGTAAGAAGAGGACGGGATA
Organism: Baronia brevicornis; assembly: GCA_031353405.1. Taxonomy (NCBI): domain Eukaryota; kingdom Metazoa; phylum Arthropoda; class Insecta; order Lepidoptera; family Papilionidae; genus Baronia; species Baronia brevicornis. The sequence goes on from JASFAT010000827.1 coordinate 266,414, forward strand.
TTGCAAATTGTACTAACTGCGAATTTGTGTATTTAGTCACGATTACGTCTATTTAAATGTCAAATAGAAACAAAGTTGTACTAACTGCGAATTTGTGTATTTAGTATTAAGTCATGATTGGTAACATCTATTTAAATGTCAAATAGAAACAAAGCTGTACTAACTGCGAATTTGTGTATTTAGTCACGATTGGTAACGTCTATTTAAATATCAAATAGAAACAAAGTTGTACTAACTGCGAATTTGTGTATTTAGTATTAAGTCATGATTGGTAACATCTATTTAAATGTCAAATAGAAACAAAACTGTACTAACTGCGAATTTGTGGATTTAGTCACGATTGGTAACGTCTATTTAAATATCAAATAGAAACAAAGTTGTACTAACTGCGAATTTGTGTATTTAGTATTTAGTCATGATTGATAAAGTCTATTTAAATATCAAATAGAAACAAAGTTGTACTAACTGCGAATTTGTGTATTTAGTATTTAGTCACGATTGGTAACGTCTATTTAAATATCAAATAGAAACAAAGTTGTACTAACTGCGAATTTGTGTATTTAGTATTTAGTCATGATTGATAACGTCTATTTAAATATCAAATAGAAACAAAGTTGTACTAACTGCGAATTTGTGTATTTAGTATTTAGTCACGATTGGTAACGTCTATTTAAATATCAAATAGAAACAAAGTTGTACTAACTGCGAATTTGTGTATTTAGTATATAGTCACGATTGGTAACGTCTATTTATATGTCAAATAGAAACAAAGTTGTACTAAGTGCGATGTTATGGATTCAGTCATGATTGGTAGAATATATTCGAGTGACAAATAGCTAACAACTAGTACTAACTGCAAATATGTGTATTTAGTCACGAATGGCATCGTGTATTCGAGTATCAAATAGCAACACTATTATTATTATATTTATAATCTTTTCCGTTTCGTCCTGAACGTAGGCGGCATTATTCTGGGCTAGTTCCGTTTTCGCTCTTAATAACAGTTTTAGTGGATATTATATAGTATAAAATATATAGTAAAACCTCCTATAATGTTGTAGATTGATTCCGTCTTATAGGAAAACGCGTTATACGAGATCACTGTATGTATAATCAATGTTCCTAAAACTCAAAAACTGGGAACAAAAACTTAATAAAATAATTTAATTTTATAAGACAAACGTTGTTGATAGTTGTTAGTAGTTGATAGTGAAGTGTCAAATCATTATAATTTTCACAGTACAAATATGACTTGGGAAATACACGCGTTATACGAAATCAAGTTGTGAGAGTACCGCGTTATACGAGGGTTTACTGTAATTATATACTAAATTGTTTCACTGAAAATCAACATGTTCTATTCTATTCTAATATGATTATTACCTGAACAGATCCGTGTCTATCAGCTGGCGTAAGGTGACCCGTGGTAAGGGGCGTGGCTTTGCCACTGTGTGGCCAGTTTCCACCGGTGTTCGCCGTGCCACCCGTTCCAGTGTCCTTTACGGCGCCCTGAAATCAGATTTATATTAATTCCACGGAGACATCATCTAAATGGTGACCAAGCCAACAAACGTACCAAACGATTCAAATGTAATAGTTTTACTTAAAAACTCTACTATGTTAAACTAGCTGCCCGCCCCGGGTTTGCACGGGTGGTATACCTAATGAAAAAAATGAGATTCCGTACAAATTCTTGAAAATTATCTTATACATAAACCTTGTCCTGATAATAACAAACAGAAGAAAAAAGAATTATTTTTTAATTTGGTGCAGTCGTTCTGAAGTTATGCACATACATACATTTTGGCAATTCATTTTTATTTATATAGATACATTTATATTCACAATCTTTTTTCTTGACCCTCCGATAGCCTCTCCGATAATGGTGTACCAATCACAATTGTCGTCTGACTAAATCAAGCAACGTCCAGTGAACGAACCGGTCCCTAATTCAAAAAGGATATTGGGGATAATGATTCTGCACAAATAATGTAACTATTGATCGGAAAAGGCAGTCACATTTTTGCTACTGAAGACGTAGTTTTATAGTTTTGGATATGGCATATTTTTTAAATATATGAAATAATTTGTAAAACAATTTACTATCATGAAGGCTGAGCATTTGACGCTGGCTCTCTGTCGGCGGGGAGCCCCGCCACTGAGTTATTTGGCGCTTACATTTACGTATAGTAAAAATAATAATTTAAGCATAAGGTATAAATCAAACTGAAAATATCACACAGCTTAAAATTGATAACAAAAAAAGAAAACAACTATAATCAACAACATTGTCTTTTATATAGCTACAGCATAATTCACTATAAGGTTCTTCACTAAGTATGTAGGAGCGGAAAGCAACAGCGCTGATTTTCAATATAGCATGTTAATTTTGAACTTCGGTATTGTACGGATAGCTTATAAACGGATACACAAAACAATATGGATGAGACAAATACTATGAGGGTACTTTATTTTATATCAAAACAATACATAAAAAAGTTAAAAGAAACTTTTTGATATACAATGTCTAATTTAAAAATCTTTTTTTTTTTAAATATGTATTATGTTTAATTTACAATTCATCCATAAAAATAGAGATGAAAGAAATAAAAAAAGTGATATTCAAAAATTTTCTTTTAAGAAATTTAAAAAATAATTTTAATGTCAGGATTAATCTTGAAAATGAAGCACTGATTACAAAATTTTCATTGCAGCAACGGTTGAAAAATTATTGCATGAGAAATGTTCGAAATTTCAAATGTTACGGTTATAGTGAAATTAAATAAGTTTTAATATATGTAAATGTTAACTAACAAACTCAAATAAGCATATTTACAGGGACATGAGCATGGAGAGATTCGAGGTGAACGACAGGCAACACATCTAGTGGGCGCACAAAATATTTGCAAACGTGAAAGCGGACCAAACCTCTCCGATAATGAGCGCCGTCTCATCGTCCTCAACCAAACCAACTATATAATCACACAAATCATCCTGTATCGGAAAAAAAATCGTGTGAGATGCGATGGCCTCATTACTTTCAAAATCAAAATGCAGATTTTAACACATTCCCATCGGGATATTTTCGCTCAAACTTGCCTATAAATCGGGGTATTTTTATAAAATCAAAATATCTCGACGTGTGAATTAAAACTGTGATTATTATTCTGATGTAATAACTCAGTCTTAGATTTTAAACGTCATCAAAAGTCGCGAAATGTATTGTTTAATCGTATTTTACATATAAGATTTTAATACGGATGAAAACGATTGATACATAATTTTTGAAGTCGAAATTAATCAGGATTTTCATTATATTGTTTTCTTAAAAGTTTTTTATCTGAAACATTACGTATTGAATATTTTTACCGCATTACGTATTATTTTTAATTTTATATAACACAATGGGTGATATTAAATTAATAATGTCTAATTTTTTTTAAAAACGAAAAACCTCGTTTCCCGATTGAAACGTGTTAAAATAATGAAATAATTTGAGGGCTAATAGACAAAAATATTTGCTAAGCATTTACCGATATAAAATAAGAAGACCCCATTTTTTTGCCGTGGGTGTCGTGTTTATAAGGCGACTATGGGAGCAAATACCTATAGACTGGGAGCAGCGTCTAGATAAGTAATAAAACCCAACTGCGATAACAGTTTAGCAATAAGTAACGAAATACGCATGCCAAGGGTAGGTTTCACGGCAACGCTACGCAATTAGAAGAGAGGACAATACCCCAGAAATGAACTTTTATGCTTGTATTGATTAATGAATAATTAAATAAGAGAAAATAGGATACTTCTTGGATTACCTTTAATAACTAACTGATACAATAAAGCAAATTATATGAACAATTTTTAGTTCTATTTTTAAGCTATTCAAAATTAAATAATTAATTATGACAACAGAAATTAATTAATAAAACTTTGGCTTTGCTTGCAAAATACAGGGGTGCCCCCCTTCATCCGGGAGGAATTTCATTTGAATATATATATACTTATTACGTATAAGACCATATTGTTCCTTAGTATATAGGGCCGTAATTTGAGAATTTGCTCCAGTTTAATTAGTATTAACCTCTTTATTACAAATACACTGAGCGTTAAATCTTTGCCTATTAGCCATTACTATATTTCGTTAAATCTTATAATTACCATACATTTGATATAATTAAAATTATATATTTTTAAAATTTTAAGCAAGACTACGGTAATTAGTGTATAAATTATAATATAATACAGCAAATTATACAAAATATTAATGCAATAAACATTAACGTTACTTATGAAATAAAGAATCTATCGATAATAATAGGAATATATTCAAATGTCACCTGAATAGAGATTTTCAGAGTGCTTAATATATTTATCACAGTTATAAGACGTTTGAAGACGTGACTCGTATAGCCACATAAGGGCGAAAGCAATATAAACTTGGTAAGTAATGTATGAAAACATAATTACAATTTTGTAATAAAATATTATTAAATACTCTAATCAGAGCACTTTGGTCCATATGGTAATGGAAAAACCCTACAGATGTAATATTAATAGGTAATGCTCTATTATACCTTGTGGAACGGCTGATGTCTATCTCGATTTGGCGACACGACAATCTCGTGGCCCGTCTGTATGGAACCCACTGGAGTTGACTGAAAACACCAACATTTACATAGTTAGGATAAATCTTACCATGGACCATGCACAAATTCTATGATTATTGATCAGATTATTTTCTTAACACATTCTCATCGGGAAACATTTCTTATTTGAAAAAAATAAACATGTTTAATTTTATATCACCCATTGTCATGTAAAATGAAAAATATGTCATGCATAAAAAATACTTAATATGCAATCTTATATGTAAAATACATACAATAAAATTTTGATTTCATAAAAATACCCTGATTTATAGGAAAGTTTGAGCAAAAATAGCCCGGTGGGAATGTGTTAATATTGCAGTATAGATCGTCTAAGCTGAAATGACGCGCCCCACTACCGCATTTATACACACTAGAAAATTTAAAATGTACATATTTTAAATTTTCTAGTGTGTATAAATATACAAAAATGCAACTGTTATTGGTTATTCAGCGTTAATAAGTCAGACGTAGGAGCACGCATGACACAGCACACATTAGATCGCAAAAGTACCGTTAGCATGTCAACTAAAAAGCATCTTCGGAGTCAGATACATAAAATATTATTTAATATTCCAAGATAATCCTTTATCGCTAGTTGTTATTTCTAATGATTTAATTTATATTACTTTATTTTCTTTATTTAACAGGAAAAAGGAAGTATTGCAAAAGTTTACCACCGAATGAAAAATGAAGCGGAACATGGAGTAGAAAATTTAATTGATGCTAGATGGCGAACTGCCCATATTTACGTATATATATATATATATATATATATATATATATATATATATATATATATATATATATATTTTTTTTTTTTTATATTTTCACGCCCATCCCCCGCAGGGGTTGGCAGAGACCACAGAGCTCCATCCGCTGCCATTCATCGTAGCGAAACGGCTCGTCATTGGTCGCTTTTCGCCCTCGTGAGAATCAGGACGTGACGGGTGGCGAACCACGTATTGCAAAAGTTTACCACCGAATGAAAAATGAAGCGGAACATGGAGTAGAAAATTTAACTGATGCTAGATGGCGAACTGCCCATATTTACGTATATATATATATATATATATATATATATATATATATATATATATATATATATATATATATATATATATATATATATATATATATATATATATATATATATAATATATATATATATATATATATATATATATAAATACCGTAATTAAATATTTCAAATTATTTTCGTTATAGACCGTACTTGTTAAAAAGTGTTAGTTCTACAATTTCTTGTCCAACTGATCATAAATTGTCTAATCACGAGAAAAAGCGGACGTCTAGTTCCATACAATGCGCTAGTGCGGCTCCATACATAGTGCATTTTCGGATGTTTCACTCGACTAGTCCACCGATTTGTCGGCAAAAACAAATCAAAGTTCACGGAACGGTCAACGCTGCCACACAGAAGTGTTTATCATTAATACTTCCACTCAACATTTAAACCAAATAAATAAGGAGTGGGACGCGCTTAGACGGACTATATACACTTATATAATTAACAATAAACGAAATTTCTTTGTCCTTATTTTAATTTTTCAATATAAGAAACAAGTAATACGTTACGTCTTGATAAAATGATGGCTATGCTACCAAAACCTTCTATGGACTTTTTCAGTCAACTAAAATAAATAATCACGACAGACGCATTTATTTCATATCACATCACTTATACGCCTTAATCGTAACTATATTATATGCAAGGCCACCATAATTAAACAATATAACTGATAATAATATACGATTATGGAAATGAAATAAAAACGCAACGTCGCTGATGTAAGTTGGCGGAAAAAGTCCAAATAACCTTATAAAAACCATACTGTAAATTTATTTATATATGTTACCGCTAAACTGCATAAATCCGTAATTTGATAGATTATCTAGGTAATACAAATTAACTAGGTTGATGATATTAGAACGGGTTGTTCTCCGTAATTAGGTTTTTGAAAAAAAAATATCAATTTTTTAATGTATTTAAAAACTTCATCATAAATTATAACAATTTTTACACAACATTTTATACCAAGCGAACAATTTTTAATTTTTTTAATTTTATTATTAACAATTAAAAATTGGTTAAAAATTTAAAAAAAAATCACGTGACGACTCATGATAGATGAGTGTATCGCATGCGTTACCAAGTCCCGAAATGGAGAGCGCCCTAAATGATCCGGAGCGCGATTACATACATACATATCGTCACGCCTGTTTCTGGTAGGGGTAGGCAAAGACCACAGATCTCCATCTGCTATATTCTCCGCATACTTTCCTTGCTTACTCGCTCATCACTCTTTTCATGCAAGCTCGTCAGTTAAGGGTGCTCAAGTGGTCAAGGTCCTTGGTCATCCCCTACTGACCCTTCCATCCACATCCGCATAAGAAAAACATGTGCATAATAACGGTTTTCGAGGTTTAGCGGTAACAAAGATAAATTGCAATATCTGAAACTTTTTAATAAATGTTTACCACTGACCTTGTCCGATTTGTTTTTAACTATATTCGAGGGCGGTGCGTTACGTAAAATTCTCATGACATGCATGTTCGCAGGCTGGAGACAGGTGAACAAAAGCGGTAAGCATGCAGCATGCAACAGTCCAGTGGGTTAACTTCATATACGTGCATGCGGACGTCGCAAACGTATTGAAAATTGGACCGCGTTATGCAGAAGAGTTTCACCCCATAAGTACACCAATAAAAGCTATTCCAAATTAACACAGAAAAGCATTTTTCTGGAGATAGTAACCCTATTATGTTATTTTATACATAAGTTGGAGCTTCAAGTCTTGAATCACTACAGTACACCCTTCTATAATGCGGTAGATTGGTTTTGTGTCATCGATTATACATACAGAGATCACTGTATGTATAATCAATGTCCATAAAACTCGGAAACTTAATAAAATAATTTAATTTTATAATAAAATGATGATTATGAACTGTCAAATAATTATAAATTTCACAGTATAAATATATGACTTGGGAAATCCCCGGGTTATACGAGGCAAGACACGTGTTATACGAGGGACATGAAATCGCATTATAAGAGTACCACGTTTATAGGAGATTTTACTGTATTTATCTTATCAGATCTTTCGTTGTTGTATATTTATATATAAACATCATGAATGTTTGTATTTGACATAAGTCTCTACTACATGAGAATAAGATCATTTTCAAATGCTTGACATAATTATTTATTTTGACCAATTTGTAGGTTGGATCATTTTTGCACAATACGGTCCAATTATTAAATATTAGTAGTTAATAGTCACTGACTTCTATAAGATAAGTGCGCTAAGACATAATCTTTGTCTCTTTTGAATCGCAGTTAGTCTAGTTTAAGTTTTTGATATTTCGTAAAAACGAAAATTATTTAATTTTTAAGTTACAAGATTTACAATAGTATTACATAAACTTACAATGTACGTTTTCTTTTGTCTTTCCTTGTCGTGTAGTGTGTTATTGCTTATAATTTTTTAATTTATTTGCCATAATAATAGACTGTCTTTTCTGTCAGTTCCCTTTCATATTTAATATATTTTTTTTTTACTATACATAACAAAACAAAATAATACCAAAAAGGGAGTGAAACTTTTTTTTGCAGAATTCATAAATTATCTTGACAATACATATTTCCAAAAACAAATTAATTGTAATATTATAACGACGTATATGCAACCCGGAATTGATTCGATTCCATCGTTTATATTAGTTTTCTTCTCATTCATCGTGACGCCGGCATCATAATTGAACTACTGAATGTTTGAGGCGACAGCGTCTAGCGAACTGATTTATTGGAAGTCAGTGTAAGCAGTCTCCTATTATACCCTTTCTTAGAGTTACACAAAAGAAATATGTCTATAATTTATATAGAGGACCTTTACACGGTGTTGCCATTTTTATCAACGTTTTAAGCATAGTCGATTTCTTCGTCACCTTTACTAACGACCGTGGTTGAAGTTTAAAAGAATCTTGGCGACAAATGTATAATATCAGTTTGTAGTAGATGAAATTTCTTTTGAGTATCTCCGTATGTGAAATGTCTTAAACCTTTACATGTAAAGTTGAACATCACGTAAAAACTGTATAAACAAACTTTCTACATTAAATATCCTTAGGTCAGCCATACTCAACCTGCGACTTAATAATTATTTGTGTGTGACTCAATCATAGCTATCGTCATTAGATATAAGAAAGAAAAAATAATATGAATTGATAAGTCACACACACGCACATATGTATGTATTTAACGTTTTGTATTTTGCAATATGTGCAGCAATTCGTACACTAGTTTATGACTGAGTTTATGACATGAATAAAAAATAATGAGTATGGCTGGCACTTCGTTGTAAAATATTGGACAAAAATAAAATATAAATATACAACAAAAATCATCAAACCAAACACTACATAAAAACGCACCACATAAAGCAAACGAATTATATTTATTTTCAGTCAAAATTAAAAAAGACCTATTTTATATAAGCAAAAACATTAAGAACATATAGCCAGGGGAAAACCTTATTAAGCATATTAGTAATATTATTACAGAGAATAAGGGATTAACACTGGGATTTTTCACCATCAAAATATTAATGTATTTTTATTAACGGCGCGAAGCAATTCATATTTATTTACATAATAAGATATAGCCGGTTTCAACTACCATGGGCTGACTTTAGATAGTAAACACGTTCATTTTCAACTTTGAAATTTTTTATATAAAAAAAGGAAAATAACAGTAATAATGACAATTTCAATTTTTGTTACGTAAAATTTACCTACATTACATTAGCTACATATGATATTTTTGTGATCCTTTCATTTTAAATAAATAGATTTTTTTAAACTAGCCTTGTAGTAGTGAGTTTGTTAGAGAAAATATATGCTATATTAGCTAGGACAGAACATTTTTTTACCAACTGTAACAAAATGTAGAATATAGACAAAACAATATTTAAGCGAAATATATAAAAACAAGCTATTTTATGTGAGTGCCCCACATACAAAGTACGTAGTATGATATTTATCGGTTTAAATTAATGCAAGCAACCATTACCTAAATTTGCACAGTTAGCTATACAAAGAGATGTAAGCAAGTGATGTTAAAGACAATTCGATTATCAAAAATGTATTTGGGAGTGTCGATGTTATGGATAAAATATTGCATGTTTATTAATTGAAGCAAGAAGTAAGTACAGTTTTAAGCGTGTATGGAATGAAATAAGCACATTTGTATGAATGGACATATACACACCATAAGCTAAAAGCTAGTATGTCACTGGTTCTAAGCTTCATTTTAACTGTGTAAGAAATTATTTATAATAAAACAAAATAAAGGGTAAACACTAACATAATTTTATATCTAACTTTGCCTTCGCTAAATAAGTTAGTTAATCTTTATTTTAATATTAAAAGGACACCAATACCAATTTTATTAGGAAACCAAACAAAATTAACTAACGAGGAGAGATGATATTTTTTCAGCTCGCATTTAAAAGGCTTTTTAGAGTAATACTAGAGATACTCTATGATAAATTGCAAAATGCAAACTTTTTCTTATAATCATCATCGTTAGTTGTAATATTTATAATATCAACTAACTTACGTTATAAAAACCTTTTAAATTTAGAGGCTCAAGGTGTGTAGGTAGTGACGTACTAGATATTAATTTGACGATTAACGGGAACAATCACTGAACAATTATGTCATTGTTCTTTCTAATTGTTATACTAAATACGGCAAATTCGATATGGAATGTTTGATAAAAAATGTTGCCTAGAAAGTTCTGATAGGGACATATAAATAAAAAATATGGAAATGCTTATTTAATAATGAATAAAGTTAGATGTTCTCAATTATAGATAAAGCTAATCTTTCAAAGGTTTTCTTGGGGAACAAAACATCTACAATATGGTTCAATTTGCTGACTCGGGAGCATTGTTTAAAGTAACTAAGAATTTGTGTTTTTATTTTATAATCACTGGTATTGTCATCAAAAACGATATTGAAATGATGAACTGTTTTAGAGCTAAATTACCTTATTCAAAATCATATCGTAGTGATTTTGATTGAATAATGGTAGAAAGATTCATATACTCAGAAATAATATTATCAATAAATAAACTACACAAAATACAATATAAAAACTGGAAATTACAATATTTTTAGTAACAATCCTAAAAATCATAATTTTGATTTGTTAAAATTCATTCCACAACAAATTTGACCATAGTATATGAGAAAATATATCCAAAACCAATATACAACAAGAAAACATGATATAATTTTTATTACATTGCAAAACTTTACGAGTAAATTGACCAAGCAGTAAATATTTTAGAAGATAAATTAATAGATCTTTTCAATGAAAAAAAAACATCAAGTAAAATAAAAAAGCAGCCAAACACAGTACTTTCTCCAATGCAAACGAAATGAGCTGTGTAATACGTCAAAAATAGCTATGATCAGTTGTTGATTTAATCAAGAAAATGCATGACTATGCAATTAGCTTATTATTCAAATTACTAAGATGATCAATCTTTGGGAACACATAATATATAGCTATGTATTAAATACGTTATTTTTTAAAACAGAGCAAAAAAGGTTTTAGAGAGTTTATTACACCGTTTCTACTTTCTCAGAACGTCAATTCGTTTACGAAGCGGTGATAGTTTAGTAATTTTAACCCTAAAATTCGCGCTGATGCATTTCTGCAACATGCTGATAATTTAAATGATGTAGCAGATATAGGCACGCGTATTCGAACGTAATCTAATATAGATTATAGTTAATTTTATGATTTTTTTGACGGTGGACGTACGTCAATTTACATTTCTAGTCACATTGATTTTTTAATTCCCTATACACAGCATAGTTCGATTAGTACACACTGTTAAAAATATGCAACATACTGTTTTTTTTCATTTTTAGTGGCTGTAAGTCTATACTTTATTTTTTTAATTATTTATCTTGGGCGTTATAGACCCTAATATATTTTAAATCAATAAAAAATATCGCTTATTTAACCCTTTCGCTACGAGCGTCATCTATAGACGACATCCCCGAGATGATACAAGCGTCGGTTATAGACAGCTTCCCCGTGACGAATTGTGTGTACAGGCTTCGTATATAGATGGCATCCGCATCGCGAACTATGCGTACGAGCGTCGGCTTTAGATGGCATCCGCGTGACGAACTATGTTTACGAGCGTCGTCTTTAGATAGCATCCGCGTGACGACCCGTGTGTACGAGCTTCGTCTATAGATAGCATCCGTGTGACGAACTGTATATACTAGTCGTATATCGTATCGTAGACTACATCCGCGTGACAAAATTCATTTTTGGTTTTGTTAGTATTTGTTTTAAACATGGAATATAAACATGCACACTTTCCGCTACTCTAGCGGCTCGGTAGCCCGTTCAGCGGTATCACTCCGACGGAGTACACTACCGTAGCGAAAGGGTTAATATAAACGTTAAAAATAAATCCTTACGAATTTATTTTGAAATAATAAAGACTTTTATGAGAATTTCTTTATATATTATTATTACTTTCATAAAATTCTAGTGATCATGCTCTGTAAAAAGCCATTCTTTTTTAGATGAAAGTTAAAAATTAGTCGGTCTACTGTTGCAGTGGAGAAAGGGCTTTACAGTACATTCATGCGTGTTCAAGAGTCCATTTACGTTAGAGAGCTGTTTACCATGATCGTGCCGGTTAAAAATTACCGTTGTATTGTGTATTGCAGTGGCGACGAAAGGGCTTTACAGTGCATTTGTGCGTGTTCAAGGTGTCCAAAAGTTTACGTGACAGAGCCGTTTACCATGGTCTTGCCGGTCCAGTCGAACTCTCCGTCGTCTACGTAGCCGCGCCGCTCGAATAGATCGCGAAACATGCGCCTCAGCTGGTCGTAGTCGGGCGTCTCGAAGAAGTCCAACCGGCGCACGTAGCGTAAATACGTTGCTAATTCCTCGGGATGCCCTTCACATAGGACCTGAAATAGTTAATTTTTTTTATTTTTAACACGTTCAGCGCCACGTTTGCCATCGATGGTCGACGCTGGACTTTCCATGTAGGCCGCATGAGTCTCCAGGGGGCTCACAGCGTACAACATAATATAAAAAATTACATTGTTTTAAAGAAGTACTGAAAATGCATTACATAGAATTTACTCGTTTTTGACTTATTACAGGTTTAATGGATGATATTAAAACACGTTAAACATAAAAACGGTTCTCCTTCACAGATATCACAAAATGTGACAACTCCTTAGTTATATTTCTGGCCATTGCTCTATCATATACCATAAGTGGCATTTTTATGATAACATAATATACAAATAAATTTTCGTACTGCGAAAAGAAACATTAGCCCTACAATACTAGCGAATTTAGACAGCGCGCGTGTCCTGGTGGGGACTCCCTTAACACACAGACCCCGACTAACAGGTAAGACAGAACAACTCGATTATATTATATATATTTGAATAAACATATTTGAACAAACATTTGATCAAATATTTGTTCAAATATTTGTTGAAGTATTTGTTCCAATATGTTTTCAAGTATTTGTTCAAACCATCGTTCAAGTTTTTGTCCAAGTTAGCATGAATACGTATATTTGCATATATTATTGTGTGGGTTATTATTTAGTGTTTAGGTATATATTTAGCGTGGATATATAAGGAGCAAAGGACGACAAACAAAACACTGGAAAGACGATCTTAGAAATGTTGCCTGCAATTCTTCTAAGATCTAAGAAAGATGGATAGAATTAGCAAGAAATAAAGCGGCATGGAATCTATGTAGGAGGCCTTAGTCGAAGGAAAAATTGTCGATTGTCAGTCAGTGAGTGGTAATGCAACTTTATATAATATAGAAGATAGAATATATAGATAGATAGATTGTAATTTTTTAGGGATCGTAAGCACACGATCAGAGAGTTTTCACTATCTGGGTGATAACATATGTTTTTTAATATTTTCGAAAAAATAAACAGCGTTTAATATAAATTAAGAACAAAAATATATAAATATTGTTCTAATTACACCAACATAAGTTATGACATTTTAAATAGAACATTAGTTCAGAGATGTAACAGTTCAGCATCTCAATTTTACCAGGATTTTAAGAGCCTTCTTCTTAATAATTGGTAGAGAACGAATTTTCTGTGCTTAAAATTAAAAGAAATATGAAAATATAAAACTCACCTCAATTGGGGTTGCCCGTTTGGTATCACCGATTTTTTGGTATCGTTCTTTAAGAGTATCAGCTTTTAAACCCTGCCAGGGCAAGGAACCACGTAAAAAATACATAAACATATGTCCGAGGGCTTCGAGGTCATCGCGCCTGGATTGTTCTGAAAATGAAATTGTATAACATTTCCTCAACATGAAAGTATGGTATATTGAAAGTTAATTTATCACACTAATATCATGGTCAGTTTGCCAACATGGAGAACTTTATTCGTTATTTCAGTTCTCTAGCGGATTTCTTCATTCCGAATACGACTTCTACATAGCTCTCTGTGCAACTGTGAACATGAGAAGCAGACGGATCGTCAGTATCTACGTTTCGGTATTATAACGGATTTCTTCATTCCGAATCATATCCACGGGGGAAACTACGAACATAGCCTTCGTCAAAGCTCTCTCTATGCGACTCTGAACTTGAGAAACAGACCGAGCATCAGTATCTAGGTCTCGGTATTCCAGCGGTTCCCTAGGGGATTTCTTCATTACTAATCATATCCACCACTGTGCGACTCTAAACCTGAGAAGCATCAGTATCTACGTTTCGGCATCGTAAAAGAGTACAGGCACGAAGATTTTCGTCTGTAGATTCTGCGGTATGGGGAACGGAATGAATTGAAATGAAAGCCTTCTAAATGTACAACTGAATCTTGTCTTCTTTCTAATAGTAATATTTACTCAATCGCATCATCTGCTTGAGGTATTAGAGTTTAACGAAATTCAATTCTGGCTCATGATATTTTTTCTGAAGTCTGGTTTGTAATCCCATTTAACCACAAATACAAGACTGATAGATATACATATTTTAAAGACAATAAAAATACCACAATTTTGTTTTCTACAGTCTACTACACTTGGAGATGTCTCGTGTTGAGGCGAAACACTAGTTTTAAGGTTTTTTGAAGTGGTATTGTCTGTTTTACTTTTTTGGTATTATCAGCATTGGGACAGTACGCTTTACCTCCTTTTTCTCGGTTATTATTTTAATTATCATTATTTAAATTTAATGAAGATGCGTTTTTTGGCAGAAATTTTGAATAGTGGTTACGAATTAGTTATATATAATATAATATCAGTATATAATATAAGCACTATTATAGATTAAAAAAAATTAAGCTATTTTTTGATACAACTAATATATAAATATTCATGTATTTTAAAATTCATGTTTTAATTTTGACCAAAACGCCAATACTTGTTTTGGTCGGTTTATGAACAAATAATTTAAAATATGATTAATAGCAGCGATAAGGTTTCATTATCAAACGTCGCTTTCTAAAGCTATTTAAATCGATTACGATGATTTGGATGATGTAGTCATCATCAATATAGTTAATATAGTTTAAGTGCCTTAGTAGGCACACATGGTACTTAAACTTATATTTCCTTTGCAAAAAAAATGTGCACTATACAGTCATTGGTTTTTTATGGATAATATTAATATTTTATTATATATAAACAAAGCATAGCATTCCCTTGGACTTCGTAAAACTCGCCAACGAGGCTCAAATTTATCTGCATGGTGAGGATCAACACACCGGTGCCAGTAACATAGTTTGGCTATTAAAATATATTTATAACAAAATTATTACCAATATTGTAGAAAAATCAAAACCGCCCGGTTTTTTGCAAAGGAGTGTATACAATTTGCATCACTTACCTTTTCCTAAATGTGTATTTATTGACATATATCTTGCGGTCCCGGTGAGCGACTTGTGCTCCCGATATGGAATATGTTTGTTTGTCTCTAAGTCTATATATTCTTTGGCCAAACCGAAATCTGTAAACAACAACAAACGAAATCATAATACACATTGTGCTACAGTAAAAAACAACCAAAATAGTACAAATTATAAAAGACTTTCTTATTTATGAAACCAGCTTTATATTTATTTCATACTTAATAATTTTTAGTTACATTTATTTAATTCTAAAGAAACACATAAGGTACTATCGAAAATTATGTTTTTGTTCGTTTTAAATATGTTGAAAAGGTAAAATTTTTTGTAACTTATAAAAAATAAATAAACTAGCACAAATTGTTTTTTTTGTGTAATACAATTTCCGATCACTTGTGATGGTGGCTAATGGATTTACATTAAGGATCATATTATAATCTAATCATAATATCTGTTTGAAATTTCAAAATTGATCCGGTAAAATAGTTATCGAGACAATAATTCAGATAAATAACGAATATTTTTATTATGTATTATTATGTAATATATTTATTTATAGGAATAAGGATCGAAAACCAAAAATATATTTTCATAGTTTTTGTCTGATTCGGAAAGGTTTTAAATATTTCGGATAGGTAGTAAACTTTATAGAAAATTATACCCAGGAATTATGGGTTCTTGGATAAAGATTTAAAAACTAGTAATCTAAGGGAGTATCCAAATATCAGGCGGTAGGGACAGAAATATAGGTTTTGTAAACATTTCTGGTAATCTTTTCAGTAGTAATTTTACGCAGTCCAAATTTCTGGATATGTTGTCTCTATTATGAAACCTTGCGAGAGACACTTGTCTGTCTTGTTCTTAAGAGTATCTACATAAAAAAACCTTTTATGAACTTATCAACTAATATATAAAAATCTCGTGTCACAGTGTTTGTTGTTGAATTCCTCCGAAACGGCTTGACCGATTTTTATGAATATTTTTTTATGTATATTTTTGCCGTCCCTATGGTGGACGTGAAAAGCCTTTCTTTACGATCCCTCCCTTTTTTCACACCCTACGATACGCAACGCATCGACTACCCTTGAGGTTACAGATATCCATGAACAACGGTAATTACTTACCATCAGGTGTTCCCTTTACCCGTTTGTTTATCCCATATAAAACATGTATATAACTTACCTATGATGTGAATGATTTTTTCTCGTTTAGTTGAAGCTCTACCTATTAAAAAATTCTCTGGTTTTACGTCTCGATATATGAGATGTCTCGTGTGGACATACTCGATGCGATGTAACTGGAAATGTATAAACGAATAATTAATAATAAGATAAGTTTTTCTTTAAAAGTAAACCACAACAAAAATTTAATAATTATTAATTTAGTCTCGGGATTATTTAGTACGATTGGAGAAAAAATCGAATGTGATGTCGTCGATATACATACACTATACATTCAATGTCCCAAAAACAAAAAAACACACGAACGTAATATAATTATACATATAGCTTCAGAGTAAAATAAACCAGTGAGTTTACACAAAAATAATGTAATTGGATAAGGTGCTGACAGATCTTTCTCGGTAGGGAGAAAACATCAAACTCCAGTTTTAGAAACCTGCGTGTGACGTCGAAAACAGAGATAAGCTGTATTGTTTATTCGACTGTTCGGATAAGAATCTATTGAGAGTACACATTAGCATTAATTACGAGGTAAAGCATTCGCGCTCGACCGGCCGTGAGATAACATTGGAAGATTAGGGCGCGAACACATCAAACGCTTTTTATGTGCAAGGTGTTCCTTAGCAATTGTGAATAGTTGACTATGCCTAATATCTTCTAGCCGATGGATAATAAATTGTTGAATATATTATGGGATTGTTGAATATATTGAGACATCAATGAAAAGGGAATGAAGGTTAAAATTTTGTCCAAATATCATCATTATTAATCCACAACAGTCCACTGCTGGACATAGACCTCTCCCACGGCGAACTACGTATTCGATTTTCAACTATAAGGCTATAAAATTCATTCATATAACAAATTATTTCAAAGAGATTCTGCTTTATGTATTTGATAAATTTTTGGGTAATCTATGAGCATCGGCGTTAAGTCATAGCATTTTTTGTCTTACCGTATTTCGTACGGTAGGGATCCGGAGACCCAACTCCTTTCACCTTCCTTAACTTTCTTTTTCTCCTCTTATTACTTCCTTCTACGCCTTCCATTATTCACATCTTTACCCTAGTAGGCAACGCATCTACAATGTCCTTGGTGATGAAGATATTCATGAACGGTGATGGTTACTTACCGTCAGGTAACCCGCTTGTTCATTTGCCTACCTTTTCCATACAAAACAATGGTAAGCAAATTAAAAAATATGTCTATGTATACGTAGAGCAAACATTTTAAAACTATGAAGCATTGTAAGATTTTACTAGGATATATGGTTCCTTCAACCAGTAGAAAGTAATTACTAAAAGATGAAAACATCCCAGCTTAACTGAGGAGAATATACACAAATTTTAAACGAACCTCTATCTTGCTAATGGTTTTTGTTAGAAAATTGTAATGCTAAACCTAAAGAGTTCTACTTAGAAATATTTTTTTCGAATACGTAAATACAAAATTTTCTATAATTAACTTACCAGCTGCATAGCGATCATTAACACAGTCTTTAGAGAGAAACGACGCCCGCACAGATCGAACAAATCTTCTAACGAGGGTCCCAACAATTCCATCACCAACGCATTGTATTTACCGCAGGGCCCGAAGTAGTACACCTCGGGAATGCCCTCCGCCGTCGACGGAGCTGCGGGATTCACGGGAGACAGGTACGGGAGAGGAAGGGGGACGGTAAATAAATTAGTACTTACGTAGCCAACACACGAGCATTGCTCTCGCCTGCACCTTGAGTGACACAACACCGCATACGATATTGTAAAGTTGTCAAAAACAGGCCGATACGCGAGAACATTGCTGCGTATGAAAATTTAAAAAAAAGTTCAACCTTTAACGCTCCGCGCGTTTCTCTACCACTTCCTACCAACAACTCCAACAAGATTTTGCAGCAGAACATCAAAAATGACTCTTAATCTGAGGTCTTAATTAATTAATTTGAGGTCTTAATTAAAAATGTGCGATGGCTTATTCAAAACCTCCACCCATTGAGTAGAAAAACTGATTTTATATATTTTTTTGAATATGTATTTTCTTCTTGTAAATAAAACAAATTTATTTTTTGTAATTCTGCATGGTGTGGTATCTTTCAAGTGCACACCAAATGTTACAGTACACAGTTGTTTGACTCCTGCCATAACATTTTTTTATATTTAATGATTTACCATAATATTAATTAATTCTCCTCCATATTTTAAACAATAAAAAGGAGATAAAGCATTTTAAGCGTTATAATATTAAAAGCAGAACGTTTTGGCGACGAAGCCACCGAAATTAAAAAACAAATAACGGGTGTCTCGGTAGTAGAGCCAACGAAGCGTTAAGGGTTAACATTTCCTCAACAATAAGACGTAGGTTTAATAACGTTGCATTGACATAGTTAGGCCGAATGGCGGTCCTTAACAACGCCCATGAGCACGGCTTGCGGTTGCCCTCTCGTTAATAAGCGTTAAATATATCGGTTACGGTGTTGTGTCGATACAGTCCCATATCTACAGTACCGTGAGGTTTTAACAGGCACTTACGAGTTGCATAGCAATCATAAGGACCGTCTTGAGCCGGAACCTTCGACCGCAATGGACAAAGAGGTCCTCGAGCGAGGGACCTAACAACTCCATGACCATGGCGTTGTAGCGGCCGCCACACGTTCCCAAGTAGTACACTTTCGGTATTCCCTCTAATAGGATTCAAAAATCAGAATCTCGTAATTACAATCAAAACATAAACACAACGACTGCGACACAGCTGATATTATGGCTATCGATGTGTCGAACCATCTACTTTATAATCGATGCGTAATTTAATCGTTACAATAAACTGTTATATGATCGCAACTAATGGAAACGAATTACTTTAATTTTACGATCGTGATAGTAAACGACGATAAATTCAAACAAGAATAAGCTTCACTTTTATCTCTTCTTAATTAATAACTTATTAAACATATGTTTAATAGAAAAAATATTTAACGACAAGTTTCTGCAACGTGTTTATATAAAATTATAGAATGATAATCATCTAAGTTTGTTAGATGTTAAAAAGTATGCTTTATTTTATCCTAAAGTTCAGTTATTCTCTGTATATACTAAAACACAACTTTAATTTTATAACATTGAACACATTTTATTATTAACAATTTTTTTTTAGTTAATTTTAGTGGCTATTTTTCGTTAATGTTTTTTATTTATTTATATATTCACGCCTATCCCCCGCAGGGGTTGGCAGAGACCACAGAGCTCCATCCGCTAGCATTCATCGCAGCGAAACGGCTCTCCATTGGTCGCTTTTCGCCCTCGTGAGAATCAGGACGTGACGGGTGGCGAACCACGTCGCCGTCATTTTTCAACAAATTAGGTATATTAATTCGTGTTAGTGAATCCCACGAGCCGCAAGGGAGGATGGAGGTCAGCCCCAGCAGAGCCCTGCGTACTGAGGTAAGGCACCATATTACCCGGGGGAGCCTTATCCCGGGACGGTCGGCACGCTTCCTTAGCCACGCATCCTTTCGTTAATGTATTTAATTAAAATCAATTTTTTTGGAGCTTCCTCTAGACGTCAATCTAATTATTTGGTATTATTACTTATTAAAAATAAATGTGTATACAATTATTCTAGTTTTAATCGTTAACATTTTTTTTGGGGTCAGCGAAAGAATGTCGAAAAAAATTCGTAATGAGCGCAAACATAATGGGAGTTCAAATAAAGGCCGTTGTAAATACTTACCGTGCGTGCCTAGTAACTTGTAAAATCGGTACTCTAGATGTAATTGCGGAGCCTTGGACTTCATAGGCTCCATCTTAATCGCTACATGTTCATTGTTGTAGAGATTTTTCCCTGTAATCAAGATAAAGAGTTTTTAGTACGCGTGCTCAAGGAAGTAAAAATAAACAAACTTATATTGTAAAGTCACGCTATAGAGAAATTTTTGTCAATATTTTTTTGTCATAAATTCTCAAGATATCAAATTTTTTGGCAATTTTGTTTGTCAAGTCAAGAGTGAGCCCCCAGAGCCAGAGCGAGGACTGAGAACAAGAAGTGTTGTAATATTTAGAAAAAGTTAGGTCATCAAACGAGCTAACGTGTCGCCTGGTGGAATGTTAATTGCTGCCTATAAACATTTGCAACACCAGTGGTATTGCAGTAGCGTTGCCGGCTTTTAAAAAATGTGAAGGACTTTTTTTTAAAGGTTTTAATGTCGTATTGGTTCAGAAACAGTGCTGAAGCTGATACCACAGGATGGAAAGAAGTTAGTTACCATAGACAAAAACAAAGAAAACGCTACGTACTAGATCGAAACTCATCTAGATAGTAACGATGAAAAAGGTTTGCATTCCTATGTACACCATTAAGTGTTATAAAATGTTTCCGCCTGACGTAAAACTTTCAAATTGTCATCATCATCACTATTTAAGAGTATCTGCGAAGCTTGTTAGTATATTGACAGAAATAGAAGGCAACGCGTCAATGCTACACAGCTGTAAGTATCAGATGTCCCGGTCGTAAAATTGATCGAGACGCTTATTTCAGGGAGTGTAATGTTACATCGATATTAAAACAGTTTAAATATTCACTCCCGTAACATATAAATCTATTTTCTTTTATTTAGTTTTAATACCGCCTCCGCCGTCTTCAATACTGCCATAACAGTTCATTGCTAGACATTGCCCTCCCTAAAAATTGAGGGATGTTATCGTAATCTCCATGCTTGGCGGGCGGATTAAGTATTATAAAATGGTTTTTATACAAGGGTAGACGATGCTACCAATCTTTGTCGTTATTTTCTACCACAATCATACACAATAAATACCCCCATGCGTGAGAAACACAGCAAATGGAACATCAAAAGAAACTGTCCTGCGACGTATAAAGATTATATTTTACTTAAATAGTTTGTCTCTTTTTTGACATCACATGAAAAACATTTTTAACCCTCCAGGATAACGATCTTAACGCACCACAAATTGATATCTTCTGAGAAACTCCACGAAGAGTCAGCTGTGCCGGTATATATACATATAGTTAGGTATGTGGGCTAACATAGAATACACCCCCTGTTCTAATTTATCCCTTATCCAATAGAACGTCTTTATCCGATATAATTCAATACACTTCCGCATATTGTGAGACAAGCACGTCATCAGTCGTGACTCAACGCTCTTCAATCGTAAAGATTAGTTCGTAACTGAAAGAATATATAATGCATGATACGTTATCTTATCGTTAAACAAATTAAATAAAACAATGCCATAAGCCTTACAAACAAACTAATATTAACAATGACTGCCGATGTCAAAGAACCTACGGATTTTTTCTGGAAGTGATTGATTGTTTTGTAAATATTCATCCATAATTTGAACAATGTGGATCATCACATTCGATGAGTGAGCGATTGGGAACGAATTTGTTGAACCAGTTTAGTGATCTGGATTTCTTTGGTTTGGTACTGTTACGACTGTATTGATATACAAAAATAATTTATCAATAAAGTAAAAACGTATTTTTATTTTGTTCGTAAATTAATTTTTTAAGCCCTTATGTCTCATTACTGTGAACGTGTCTTCCCCATTTCTGGAGGAATGTATATATATTAAATAACCCACTAGATGAGCGTGTCCAAGACGGATTAAGGGGACGCCCAGACTCGAAATAAATACTTGTAGGTCATACATATATTTATCATTATGCAGGAATTGAACCCGCGACTATTCACTCCGAAAGCGAAACCTTCTCATTGAACCAATTAATATTTTTTTTTGATTTAACACTTTACAAGAGATCAATTAAGTTACTCTTTAAGAATATTTTGCACGACAAAAAGGCATCAAAGGTCATTGACACTATGAAAAGTCAGGCGATGATCTTGTCAGTTGAGAATGCTCCACTTCCGATCCAATAAGTGCACACGTATTCGAGCCAATTTAAGTCTAGCTTTTTCCTTAACTTTTATTGGGTACATTTGAAACCACTTAAATGTAAATTTTTATTATACATAATTTTTAAATATATACGCTTGGTACAAAAGAGATACCTATATACATAACTTTTTTATCGTATCACATGATGGTGAGCAATCACGGCCACCCATGAAAACCGTAACACCAGCGGTACTGCGAAAACGGTGCCGGCTTATAATTCTGTTTATTGAGTGCAGAAACGGCGCTGAAGAAAGCTGGTTCCAAATTATGAATGAAACAAAGGTCATTTTTTATCCCATAAAAAAAACAATCGTTATTTTTTTATTATTTCCATTTTAATCATATTCTAAAGACAAGTTTTAAAAATAACACCTGCCGTTCATTTCAGCTGTTTGAAATTAAAAACAAAATAATATTCGTGGATGTTGTTTTCAAACAAAAATATTCTAAAGATGGTCATTTAGCGCTACATTGAAGGCATGTCTTGACTTTCCAAAAGTGTAATTTGGAACAGTGAATTACTTACTCGACCTCGATTTTAGCCTGCTTTGGTCGCAAAGAATGTAAGTTCAAATTAGTATATGTATGTGTCCTATTTGCCCGCGCGTTAGGTTTGTCATAATGCACATGTTTAGGACGCCGTGTTTGTACTAGTAGAAGGCATAGCCCTCTTGTAATAAGATGAGCATGTATTGTAATAAGGTGATTAATAATTACAGCCGCCCATAGATATTCACAACGCCGAAGAAAATATTTTATATAATTATGTTGAAAATAAGCCACAGCAATATGTCAACCTATTCCGATCTTTGATTACGCGCATACGCTCTGCGAAGACAGTCGCTCCATATAGCCAGGGTGAGTCCCATACCAACTTTGACAAGACACCATATTCACTGCAGCATTCGTCTACTCCAACTGTCGTTTTGGTACTTCGGTTAATATGATTAATGGTGGTTATAAACAAAAAGACTGCCTGCCAGGCGTTACTTCCGCAATTACTTCAATTTGTTAACGACAAACGCCCACCAAAGATATAAACATAATTAATTAATCGAAAATGAAATTTATTGTATACATTATTTCAGCTTATCTCGGAGTTCCATTTAAGATGACTGAGGCGGTCTCTAACATCTTAAAAGTCACATAGTATGTCACAGACTTTACTTTAGACTCTTCTGAAGTTATTCAATGTTTTTTGTGTCCTTAGTAAAGAATAATCAGAGAACAGAAAAGAAATGTATAGCCGTACGACTTTTCGACTCTATCTTCTCGATCTACTCGACTTTGCACAAGTTTCTATGGCGAAATCGATTTCTTGCTAGCAAGCGCACTGCGTAGATATGAACTAATCAACGTCTGAAATAAACCTATGTATTTACAATTTGTTACATTTACAAAGGAAGCAGGACATGGCTTACCGGTTGTACTCGGTTTATTTTTGACGCTTTTATGTTTATTTGTATACATTTGTTAAGCTCTGTAATAATTTTATGATAAATTAAACAAATTCAATATAAGCTGACAGCATATTTACTGCAAAGACAAGTGAAAAAATTCCAGTTAGATTTTTTCCTAATTAATATATTACAGGAACAGTTTTGATAGTTAATAAAATCATCATTAATCAATTCAGCCGTAACAAACCTCAGTCGTGTTGTCATACTTCCCACGCTTGGGGGACCTGATTGGGAATCGCAGATTGGTTTTCATTACTCGGGTAGACACTACGGCATTTACTAATATTTACTCCTATAGTCGTCTCGTACGATACCGCAAAAATGGTAGCCACATTTAAAAAAAAACAAAAGATTTAGAAAATGTAGATTTTCATCAACATCGAACAACAACACTATCAAGGTACTTAAAGAGAGTCAATATCAATACCAACAGTATTGATATTAAAAGTCGAGTAAAACATTATTATAAAATATGTAATATAAACTCCTTTCTAAAAAACTGGCTTACACTCATTGGATTTTCAATGAATAATATTAATATTTTTAGTATGTCATTAGCTTAGATGACTTGAAATTTCTTTTTTAAAATGTTTTTAACACTTAAAATCCTAGAATCGGTGTTTTAGTCATTGTAAACAGAAATCAGTGTGAAAATGGACATTTTTATGGGTATAGTGAAATTAAGGCTACGAGTATTTTTATGGTACTTTAATAAAAAAGACATTAAAAAAAAACAAAAATTAATAACGAGTATGACCTCCCTTTGCAACTATTACGGCATGAAATCGTCTTGGCATACTTTCCACCAGGCTTTTGATGGTGTCCTGTAGAATGTGTTCCCACTCAGCCGAGATCACACGTTTTTGCTCCCTGATGTTTTGTGGAGGTGGTTGAAAAGATCGTACTCGCCTATTAAGGAGGTCTCAGATGTGCTTAATGGGGTTAAGGTCGGAGTTCCACGCTGGCCAGTCCAAACGACGAATACGAACCTCTTGCATATAAGCATCTACGTCGTTAAAACGATGGTACGTCGTTAGAGCTATATCATCCATGTAAATGGCATCTTTACCAATTAGTCAGTGCGGGTTGTGCATCTTGAAAAAGGATTTTTGGTATGTGCCTTTGCACATTTAGTGAGCCAATTTATATGATTACTATCTAAGTACGATAGCTGGAAGTTACGCCCGCCCAAAACAACAGTTCTTCCACCATAGGGAATATTTTTTTCAAAACACGTCAGCATAGCGTTCCCCTGATCTTCGTAACACTCGCCGACGTCGGTTTTCACCATGCAAATCAATTCGAGCCTCATCGGAAAAGAATACGCTACTCCAGTTACCTAGTGTCCAAGATAGGCAATTTCTAGCGAACCTCAATTAAGCAATCCGGTGCTCACGGAGTAACTTATGGGCCCGATAAAACGGTCGTCTCGTGGTTGAGTGCAACGTTTTCTCCCATAATTCTCAATAAACAATAATAAAACCAAGGCAACATTACAAGACGGACTATTCCGAAAAGCAGTATCGAAACAAAAGAAGGTAGGATTGGAAATCTAAAGAGCTTTGATTTCAAATTTAAAAAAAGTGTGATTATTTTACATTCATCTTATTGTCACTGTTCATGGAGGCTCGTCCGCTCGTCTCCGACTTTGAATTTATTATTTCTTCTTAATTTTGCACGCAATTTAATATATCTTTATAATCATTTATAATTTCAATGTATTGATATTGTAAGAATTTTTGTTTAAGTAATGTCATTCAACTAATGTCGCAATCATATTATGATAGAATTGTACCGACGATTTTATTATAATTGAGCTGCTTAATAATAATTTTGTACCAATACGGTTTCCATTTTGTGCAGAGAATGCCCCTATAAGTTAAGTCCATTCGTTTACCATAAATATACATGAAACGTAAATAAATAAATAACAAAAGAAAAAATCTTAAACGAAACAACGTTTAACAAGTAACATAAAAATATATTTTAAAGTCAATTTCGACTTTTATATCCTGCTAAATATATTTTATAAGAAGACTTTTTCTCCCATATAAAACTATAATTAATAAATTAATATTTAGAAAACCTGTATTAACTTCAAGTGTCATCCACAACAAGTTTAAAGAAATGTATTTGAACTTAAGTGTATGAATAAACAAGTATTTTATTAACGATTGAAAATTTTAACAAGTTATACGTATAAATAAATAAATAGGGGAGAATGTGAACTAATAGTAGGAATGAAAAATAAAGATACTTTCATTTTAATTTATTTTTCACAGCCCATAAATGTCCTTCTGCTTGGTACGAACCTAACTATATCTAAAAGAAAGGACTTAGCCAACCACGCGTGTCCAATTCACAATATAGTCTTATTTTTAGAGTATACTGATACATTATTTACAACATGAAAATATTCGTTATCGATTCAACTAACTGCCTTTGTATAAATGGTACTTAACGACGTAAAAACGTATTATGGTAATCAACAGGCAAATGAAGAACAACGTCAATATGGAGCAACTCCGCGGTCGATTCTTTGAGTACCAAAGCGGTAAGTCTTACATTGTTAATGTTAGCCTGGTACAAGTGTATATAATAATGCCACGTAGTTAGAAAAAAAATCTACTCATTAAATAAAATTATATTTATTAAGCGTCCACATAAAAGTATTTTTTGAAAGCAATCGGCAAAAGACCAAGCAAGTCACCTGATGGCAACCACCACTGCCTATGGATACATATTCACAATACTAAGATGTCTGCATATGGAGGAATAATGAGTTGAAAGTAAAGTCCCCGGATCGCTGCACTACCAAACCATGGTTATTAAAATTCTACGATTTAACGCCGATATTCTGCGAGGGTGTGGTATTCCCGCTTCGAGCGGGCCCAATCATGCTACCGCAGATTTACCGTACACATTATTTATATTTATAACATTATTTTGTGAGTCGGAAAAATTCGCACGGTGGTAAACGGCGTGTAGTGCGATGGTGGAACTTTACGGTTGGGAGAACATAAAACAACTCCTTAGAACATTCGCCGTAATAAATTCTTTATAGTACAAAGAGAAAGGATACATCTCTGAATACAGAAATGAGATCGCCTATCGGAAATCCTGCGGTCGTCGATTATTCGGGACCCTCTCCGTTAGATACGGTCAAAAGGAAGGAGTTGGGAGTTGCTTTCTTGGGAGCTCCAGCCCAGAAATGAGAGCAGTCCTCCATATGTAGCCGCACTTGTGCTTTGTTCAGCTGGAGACGGTAGGCGGGTGTGAAGTACTGCCTCGATCTGCTTAGCAACCCAAGTTTTTTTGGAAGACAGTTTATCATTTCTCTCCAAATTACTTGTAAAAACTTCTTTATTTAAATAAAAAAAAATGTTGCAAGTAAAACATGTGTATAATAAACTCAATTTGTTTATTATATAATTCGTAAGATAAGCCCCGCACGGTCAAGGATTTCGCTCACGTGTAGACATTAATGTCATTTTCAATGACGACAGCTCGAATCCAATTCTCGACGCTCATATAACGTACGCAGCCATATAATTTCTCCTGATTCGCTAACAATATGAAACCATATTACGTAGCAACAAGGTTTATGCCAGAGAGGACGTTTTTGTCTTTCTACTTAAAAAATTAACAAACTTTGCGAACACTTGCTTTAATAAATAATACTTATGTCCATTTTTACCTTTATAAAAATTTTAAGGAACTCTTAACAGCAAATTCTTTTTCACGAACATTTTTTTTAAATACATATAATATATAAATCGATATCGCCACTGTGCCATTTAGATTGTCATACAATCATAATACAGGTTATTTTTACATATGTTATTATATTATTCCTTTTATGAAATTCCTATTTATGAAAACGATAGACAAATGAGCCAGCGGATCACCTGATGGTAAGCAACCACCACCGCCTTTGAACATTTCCAAATGCGTTGCCTACTAAAAGATGTAAATAATGGAAGAAAAACATTATTATTGGAGTCAGGCGTTACTTTGCGGAAATCCATCACTATGTGGATAGTCACAAGTTTTACTTAGCTAAGATTCGCGACAAGCAAAAACTTACCGAAAATCGGCCACCAATTATCTACCTTTAAAAGTGACTTTTCGGTTGTCTTCCGTATAGTCTACTATACCTGAAGATGCCTCGTGTTGGGGCGAAACACGTGTCGTTTACAAGATGGAAAAGTGGTAATGTATGTTTTTGGTGTTGTGTATGTATAGTGGTTGGTAGGTGGTGGTGCTTTTCGGTAAGTTTTTGGTTTAAATTCCAAATAAATCCACTTCATCCAGCACAAAAAACACACATTATTAATTTTCCGTTATTGTTTGCTTGTCGCGGATCTTAGCTAAGTAAAACTTTTGAGTATCCACATAAAGGAAGAAAAACAATTTAATGGGAGGAGATAAAAGTAATGGAAGAAGGAAATAAGGAAGAGAAAAGGAATTGGGATTCCGAATACCAAGATTCACCTTACGAAACGCAATTACATAAAAAAATGTTAATAACGCCAATATTGTGAAGGTATAGTATCACTGCCGCTGAGCCGATCCATTCTTTCTACCATGGCTCTTCCATTAACAAATATATTATTTTATAATAGAATTTATTCATATTTTTTTAGCGATTGCTTCAAATGTTAGTGTTCATAATGAACATATTTGTCGTTTATGTTACTACTATATTGTCAATCAAACTGCCGGATCTGGAACAAAACCGACAGGTTGTGTGAGGTGACTCACGCTCAATACACAAATATATGTATTTCGATTTCTTTGTTAACGGTTTTAGTTCAACCACTTACGAATATATATAACTTGATTTACTCATATCTCGTACCTAAACGTAACGTAAAATTATATGACGATGACAAACATACATATTGTCACGCCTGTCTCTTGTAGGAGTAGACAGAGACCACAGATCTCGGCATACTTCCCTTGCTTCTTCCACATTATTATTTTCCTAATGCAAGCCCGCCAGTTAACCCATTGACTGCCAGCTACGAGATATCTCGTATTAAGCGTGTGTATCAAAACTGCCAGGTACGAGTTATCTCGTATTGTTTTTTTTTTTTTAATAAAAATTACTGTAAATGCTATTACAATATTATATCAGTAACTTAATATAATTATATTTGGTAAACTGTCATGTATTCTTCAAAATAAAACCTTGCCACCCAGGGCAAGACGTTCTAAATATGTCTGGCAGTCAATGGGTTAAGGATACCCTTGACGACTGTGACTATGATTAATTTGCATTTTTTAATACGATGTGTTTTTGATTATCTCTTAAATTATTATAATACAGGATTTACTGAGAGAGTAAGTATCAAGTGCACGGGGAATCATGGATTATAAATTATTTATTAATAATAAATACAAATTAAATGCTTTATGACATACTTGATTCATTTCTGCTTGATATTATCCTTGTAAGATTTAGCAAGAAATGACAAGAATGAAAACTACCAAAACTTAAACCAGTAAGTGTCAATAGTTGAGTGAAACGTTACGTTGTATCATTAATTAAAAGGTTATTGTCTTGCTCGCATGTATATGTATAATAAATATTACATAACAATAATTTGTTATGTAATATTTATTCCAACTAATTTAGGTAGACACTCAGGTAATAATAATTTATTACCTGAGTGTCTACCAAAATTGTTTGGTTCCCTTTAAGTTATTCATAAGGTTGACTTAAAAAGATCCTCCTTTAGAATAAGTTCTTCGTTTATACTTTTACATTTTTCTTCATGTACCTTCGCATTATAACTTTTTGACGAACAATAAAATAGCACAAAAATTTATAATATATATATTATTTCACAAACACGGTTATCAGATACTAGCAATACAATGCCTATGGTGTTGCGGATGCCTACGGGCAGCGTTGATTGCTTTTCATCAGGCGACACACTTGCTCGTCTGCTTTTCGAACCCATAAAGAAAAATGTGAATATATACATCCCATTGCTTGGTAAAGACATCGGATCAGTACATAGACCACCATGGTGCAAGAGCTTATAAAGAAGAAAACAGCATTCATCTTTATCAGCGCACTATCTCAACTATAGGGCGCAGTAACAAAACCATATTGTATTATCAAAATTATCTATATATCTTCTGTAGTAGCCTCAGTATCTCACTGCTTATGGACTGAGCTATTATTGCTGCTTTTATTTATTTTGAAGGCAAATTATATATAAATAAAATACATATAAAGAAGATCACTTAATTCAAACTTAGGTGTTCGTACATAGACGCTGCACTCAAGCGAGAAGTGTGTCAAGTGCATTAAGTGGGTTTATCCATGACTTGCTTTGCAATCACTGCGAGCGAGTTAACAATATTTTAGTTTGTTATTTCACTGATCCCGAATATATTATATTACTAGCTGCTGTACCCGGCGTGCTATTGTTACACACATTTTCTTAAAAGAGAATTAGTATGAACGATACTAACTCATAGGGTTCGAACACACACACATTCATTTATACATATGTATGTTGCCATAGAAACTTTCTGTAATATATAATTGTAAGCAATTTTGCGCTTTATAAATACTACACATGAATTAAATTACAATGAAATCAGAGTGGCAAGGAAATGGCGTGAAAGAATAAAAATTGGTTCAAAACAACTCGCAGCTATATTAGGTTCGAATAGAGCAGTATTTCACTTGCACCGGTTACTTCCGTACGTATATTGTGAAAAGTCTTTTAGAATCAAATGAAACTTCAACTTGATTAGCGTAAAATCATCAATTGGATACAGCTGCGCACGGTTGTTATGCCGTGCGACTGAAAAGGCGTCAACATTAGCCTAATTATTCTTGGCTTATAAAAGCCATCGTGTGATTTGACACAAAACTGTAAGGTATTTTTATTATTCGCTAGCTGACCCGATAGACGCTCTCCCGTCCAATTTTCAATAAATTTGTGGTTGTTCTATTTGAATTTTCAATTTTCCGGAAAACTTTTCCAATTATTCTTACCCTATAAAGCTTATTCGGACTATAACGAATTTTTTTTTAAAAAGTTGGCCAAATTGGTCCAACCGTTCTTGTACACCTGTCAACAGCATTGTTTTTTATTATAATAGTTACAGACTTTTATGAATAGTAAAAATATGAATTTTATTTGAAAACTATAAATATATTTATAATTTTATATAATTATTTATATTTTTTAATTTTATATTAAAGATAATAATAAAGGTTTATTTACAACTAAATTGGCTAAGTAGCGGAACTACCACTTCCACAATCAATGGTCGTGAGTTCGATTACCACATCGGGATAAATATATTTATGGCCTACATGTATGATTTCTACATCCATGTATTGATTCAGGGTCGAGTGCTTCGCAAAATCCTAAAGTCCTAGAAGGAGAAATCTACATTAACCCAACACGCTTGTCTAATAATCCCTTAAACAGCACACAAACTTTGCACAAAACCTAAAATATAGTTTGATTAAAAAAAGTTGTATAATATACAAAATATATACATGAAGAAAAACCTTTGTAGCTCTCTTTAAGACCTTTTCCGTGCACGGAGGAAGGTGAGATTTGGCACAGTTAAAGATCATATGTAAAAGTGCAGAAAGCAAACTATTAAAATATGTAAAAATGGAAAATTAAATTAATTACTGTCATTTTTCGACCACTGATCCGACTGTTGGAGCGCCGAAACATATACAGAGCATATAATTATGGAAAAAATGGCATCAACAAAACGACCAGATGGTGTCATATGCCACAACGATAAGAAAAGGTATCTAGTAGTATCGGAAATTAGCAATAAATTTGCTTTTAGGAACAAATATAGTAAACGCTAACATCGTGTACCAGAGAGCCACAAATAACAAAATAGAAATAAGAAAATTTCAGGAGTTTCTCGTTGCCGAATAGTTGTTCCCGGAAAATGAAAAAAAAAACTACGACCTATTGTTCCAATTGTACAAAATCAATCTCCAATGTGTTTAGAATGTTTCAACGCACATCATACGATATAGTGTAATGTAATACGTTATCCTAAATATAAATTTACAAAAAGTATAGTATAAAATGTATATTTTTATGTTGTATATCCTATATTTATATTTCAATGCTTATTCCATTAAATTCCTTTTAAAACTTCAACTGAAAGTCTTTGAATAAGAAGAGCGTCACCCATATTTGGGTGACGGGGCGACGAACGTATTAAAAAAGAAATCCTTACCGAGCCTGAGTTCACCGAAATTGCCGCAACCGATCTTCTTGCCGACCCGAAAGTTGGGTCCAACCATCAGCACGCCCGAGGACGAGGTGACGGAGTGCCGGGACGTGTGCATCGCGCTGCTGCCACCAACGCCACGCCCACCCACCGCACCAGTCGCGCTGTCAAAGTCAACACAAACAAACCTAAATAAAACACTTAATACATGTGATATCTGTAACATTCATCATCAGCCTACGGTTTACTGCTGACCTCTCTAAAGTCACGCCCCACCTAGCTCATTCTTTGGCTACACGCATCTAGTCTGTGACAACCGCTATGCAAAAATGCACTAGCCAGTAGATCAAGGAATGTAAGTTATCTGACAAAAATGTTTAACCCATTGTCGCTTGTTTGCTAAAGAGTGTCGGTAACTGGTTCTCCAGCGGGTTTCTTTATTCCGAACTATATACAACAGAGAAATTCCAAACCTAACCCTCTCCATACCTGCCCTGCCTCCAACCCTACCTCTCCCCCTTGGATAAAATGAAGCAGCTTGGTAAACAGATCGACTATCAGGGTCCACGTTTCGGCTCTATAAGAGCGTATAGACAGGACGCACTGCGATCGAATAATTTCGGGTTCAGGCTCTGATACATAGGCGACGGGAAAACTTATCAAATTATCTTAAATGTTATTAAGGCAAAATAAATCCTTCGTAATATTCAGAATTCTTTGTTTTGTAATATTACTTAAATTAATTTTAAACACTTCATAAACGCTGAAAATACATCGTTGTGTTAAGAGATAATTAACTTTATTAGTCCATTAAAAAATCAAGCTTGCGAAAATATATCGCAAGTTAGGCTGCAGTAAAAAATGTAATGAGTAAATGTAAACGTATGTACACTCTAGAGTTTCGGTAATCATACATACATCAATCAAATAAACAACTAATCTGTGCTGGAGAAGTCATTTGTTTATTGCGAAAATGATCCCAATTTATTATGAGAGAGCACAACATATGCTGACCATACCAAACTCTATTTTAAAGAGAGAGAGAGAGAGAAAAATCCATCTGAAATTGATCTTCGTAAGTCCTCAGTGCTGGCGTACGCCGTTAAATGTTTTACGATGTACGACATTTTTTAACAAGTTTATAACGTATACTGTTTTAAAAAACGTTAACGTTCGGAAAGTGGTCTAAGTGGCATATACCCCTAAATTTTTTTTTTAAATATAAATTATGGAATTTTTTAATTATTTTAAAACGTTAACCAATTTGAAAAATATCAATATCTGAAAAGTAATCTAAGTGTTGGCTTACGCCCTTTAATGTGTAATAAAATACACCATTTTTATTAATTTTAAAACGTATACATACTGTTTTAAAATTAAACAGCGTTTGGTAAACAAGTACTTATAGATGTATTTAAATTGATTTAGAACGTAAATAAACATCTATTATTGCGTCTGTCAATACACATAATGGTGCTGTCTGTTAAGGGTTTCCTCGTTTTGTAATGTGAGTGCAGGAATCCGGAGGCTTAATTCCTCTCTTCTTCCTTTACTTCCCTCTTTCTTCCTTCTTTATTTCAATTTGCAGTGCTTTGTAGATCTAGACGAGATAGTAGGAAACTTGCGGGGAATAACATTCAGTGCTCCTCCGTAAAAATAAAAAAAACAAGTCGATAGTTGAAGCTTATATTTTTGATACTTAAACTTGGTACAAAATAATATTCAACAGTGAAAAAAAAGCAATTGAAACATTTTTTTATTTGAAACCGGCAGTTTTCGTATTTGCGGCCAAATTATCTCGATATATAAATATTATGCTCTTAATATCTCATACGTCTGGCACTTGTTCAGTTCCAATAAATTGATATTAATCGGGAGATAAATTGCGAGAAACATAAATAAATTTACTTATTTTGAGTATTTCAGTCAAAGTGGTAGTGCGAACATTTTAATTTTGGTAGAGGGCGAAGAAATAGAGTTCAAAACCTAGAGAACTTACCTTTAAATTGCAAATTTGTTTATTTATTTTAATTATCACGCTTTCTGCAATAAAGATAAAAAGCATGTTGAGGCAACTTGCATACCACAGAATGATATTTAAAACGCTTGATCTACAAAATTTTGCACTCAAAAGCTGAACATAAACATAAGCTTCTCCCAAGTTGGAAAGTAATTTCCAACTGTCATGCTGTATAATGAATTGGCAATCGCAGAGCCGTGATCTTGCACTAATAAGGTGTGATAATTATGACTAGTTTTAAGGATGAATATAATTACTTTTTCCAGGGCTGAATATCATTATTTGGTCGTTATACGAAGATTTAACGAACGGAAATAATTTAATCAGCTAACCTTTCTGTCGTCTTCATCGATACAACCGTAACAGTCCACTGTTGGACATTGAACTTCCTAAAAATTAAACCCTTGCCGTACTCCCCACATTTGACGGGTATATTGGAGATTACAGATTGCTTTTTTTATATAGGATAGGAAGACAAACGAGGAGGCGTGTCACTCGATGGAAAGTAATTAACGCCGCCCATAGACATCCACAGTACCATAGGCATTGCAGAAGCAATTGTAGACCTATAAAAAAATCTTAAATTTTATTCTCAAGTATACACTGCTGGTTGTTTTAACTAACTGCTTTGTTAGTAGTGTATTACACTTGTTGAGCGCTAGGAACCCTAGGTCCAATTTCCCCCCTCCCTCGTAAAGTCCTACATTTTATTGAAATACATGCATCTGCGTTGGCCCTAGTATTAAAGGTTTCCACCATCCTGTAACCGGT
This sequence comes from Baronia brevicornis, assembly GCA_031353405.1. Classification (NCBI taxonomy): domain Eukaryota; kingdom Metazoa; phylum Arthropoda; class Insecta; order Lepidoptera; family Papilionidae; genus Baronia; species Baronia brevicornis. The sequence continues at coordinate 301,615 of JASFAT010000827.1, forward strand.
TTGCTCATTTACGGGAGGTCTCAGAATCTCATTTACGGCCCGTCTCTTTTTCATAAAAGAAGAATTTTAATGTAACAAAACTCGATTTATTTATACTAAGAGTTGGTAAACAAACAGTGTAAGATAACAACAAATTACACTCGATAGAAAATATTAGAATACAATTTTGGGACATGGTGCATGGCAAGAGATTAATTGCTATTCCCCAAGGAGTCATTTGTGTGTAGATTTAATGTTAAAACCACATCAAGGCAACATGCCGTTGTGTTTTCGATTTCTGGTATTGAGTGGAACAGTTATATTAGTTCACTTTAAATAATATGTACCTGGTACCTGCTCTGAGCGAGGCAGAGAACAACATTACTCGCCCATATTTTGAATTTTGCATTTTGAAACAGAATCAATGTTTTAGAGGTTATTTATTATAAGATTCAATTGGTTAATTTATTTGCAAAATGAGCAACAACAAATACAGAGACAGACAAAATAAAAAGAATTTAATTAAGCTAAGAAAATAGTTTCTATTTTCTTTTTCCAGAATATGCAAAGATTTATTATGAGATAAGATATATTCCACTACTATAACACAATAAAAAAGTAAAGTAACAAGCAATGACCTACTCATGGGTCCGGGCTCTTCAATATTCATGAGATAGTATAGAGTTAATTTATGTTAGCTTCAGTCTTGGCAAATATAGTGTGAGATGTCCCCCCTGCTAGGTAGAGTAACAATATGCACTGGACAGCTGGTAGAGACTGAATGCTTGTAGCCTAAAATCAGACTAACTGGTGGGCCTTGGGGGGGAACTGAATCCAGCAGTAGACTTGTACAGTTGTATTTGCATGTAAACTATGCATTTTATTTACTCCTTAATACAATTGATAAGAACCCATTGATTTTAACACAAAAATAATTTAGGGGGTTTTATTTTCATACCTCAGCAGATCTGTTATTTTCTAAATTGGCCTTAAAAGGTGTTTGAGAGTTGGTCATTACACTTTGTCAACACAAATAATGCTTGAACAATAATTATTTCATTTGTGAACATGATCTTATGATGTTATTAGGGATTATATAATAAAAGTGTTACAAGTGCTTTTAAACTAAATAAAGTAATATATTCAATCCTTACTCTAAACAGTACTCAATCATATAGCAGATCTCAAAATTTTTAATGTCAGTTTCATTATATTTGTGTTTTAATATGGTTATACCTTATTATTCCTTTTTTTAAAGAAGACTACTAATGTTTTCAATATTACTAGAATTCTTGTTAACCATTCCACATAAGGATGATGCTTACCAACTGATACTGAGACTATTGTTGCTGTTTTAAACAATGAAATCTTCTACACTCCTAAATGTATAATATAATAATAATAATAAAAAAGTCAAATCAAGTTATATAGCGATTTTTAAAAAAAATATATATATATAAATGGTCAACTTTACTATGCCACACCATCAAAGAAAATTACATGACAGTACTGTTTTATATTACCACTTTATTATGGTGAATGTAGGGATCCAAAGAACCAACTCCTATCCTCTTCCATTAATTCCTTGCTTCCCTCCCATTATTTACATTTAATCCTATTATAGGTTAGTATTGCAGATGTCCATTTGTGGAGATGATTGCCTCTTACTTTTACTTCATTAAAAAATCTAACAAACTTAAAAAGTATAATTAGAAAAAATAAAAGGACAAATATAATCTAATGAAGTACACAGATATGATGAACAGATCATCAACAACCGGTAAGTTTACAAAACGTTGAACTCCTACCTCATATCATACCTAGAAGCCAATTACTTTGATAGCAACCATTAGTAAAGGTTTCACAGGAAAACAATCTGAAAATATACTGGTTCTTTCTATTCATATATGGAATAAGACCATTGCACACCACAATAAATCACTTGCAGTACACCTCAAGTCCATTGTAACTCTAACTCATATAACTCATATAATAAGAAGCCAAGGATAAGAGATGACAATGAGGACTGGTACCTAACCTGTCAATAGTGTATATAAGTAGTAATATAGTCATAAAATTTCAGGTGTTTATAAAAAAATGTGGATACTTTTATATCTAAAACAAACTGATATTTGTTGGCCACATTTTATTAGTTACATATTAACCATTCCTCTCTATTTACATACATAAATGTAGCAAAGGTTATACAAAACATAAAATTCTTTCTCCCTCCAATTTAGAAGCTACAACACATAATTTATTAAAAATAAACTTAAAGCCCTAAAAGCTTATTATATTACTAGTCTTAGTCTATATTATATATTCATAACTAAATATTACAAAATATATATAAGGAAGAAGCATAAAAGTAGCCAATTTATAAAAAATTAAAATCATTTCATATTATCAAATTTTTATAGCAATAAATATGTCCATAATTATAAAATAATAAACACACTTTTTCCCCCTTTTTGTGCTCTTTTAAATATATGTATATATATATATATATATATATATATATATATATATATATATATATATATATATATATATATATATATATATATATATATATATATATATATATATATATATATATATATATATATATATATATATATATATATATATATATATATATATATATATATATATATATATATATATATTAGGTGTACAAATAAGTTTCCGCAGTTTTTTATAAAAAATTAGGAATTTATTGTAAAGGAAAAGTACATTACGTTTTATTCAAAGTATTTTCCATCATTTGCCACTACTTTTCCCCATCTTTCTGGCAACATTCGGATACCCTGTCGAAAAAACTCTTCATCTTTTGACGCTATCCACAAATCTACCCAATTTTTGGTGTCTTCATATGATGTGAAGCGCTGCTCAGACAGACCATGTGCCATCGACCGGAACAGGTGATAATCAGAAGGGACTAAGTCTGGTGAATACGGCGGGTGGGGTAAAACTTCCCAGTTGAGTGTTTCCAAGTATGTTTTTACCGGCGCCGCAACATGTGGACGAGCATTATCGTGTAAAAGAATAATTTTGTCGTGTCTGGAGTAGTAATGGGCGCGTTTTTCCTTAAGTGCCCGACTCAATCTCATCAATTGTGTTCGGTAGAGAGCTCCAGTAATGGTTTCGCTTGGTTTCAGCAATTCATAATACACGACACCAAGCTGATCCCACCAAATACACAGCATGAGTTTTTTTCCATGAATATTCGGCTTAGCTGTCGATGTTGATGGTTCGCCGGGCTTAACCCATGACTTTCTCTTCTTTGGATTATCGTAGTGAATCCATTTTTCGTCACCAGTGACTATACGATGCAAAAAACTCTTTTTTTTATTCCTGGCAAGCAGCATTTCACTCATGCATAATCGGCGTTCAACGTCTCTCGGCTTTAGTTCATATGGAACCCAATTTCCTTGTTTTTGAATCATTCCTAACGATTTTAAACGATGTGAAATTGCTTGTTGAGTCACTTGTAGAGTAAGTGCAAGTTCTTTTTGCGTTTGGGACGAATCTTCCTCCAATAGTACTTCTAATTCCATGTCTTCGTACACTTTCGGCCTTCCACTGCGTTCTTTGTCTTTAACGTCAAACTCACCGTTCTTAAACTTTTGAAACCATTCCTGACAACTTCTCTCACTTAAAGCAGCTTCACCATATGCTTCTAGAAGCAATCGATGCGCCTCAGCTGCAGATTTTTTCACATTAAAGAAGTAAATCAAAAGTTCCCGCAAATGATGCTTATTCGGAATAAAACTTGACATTTTTGCACGAAAAAAATTACGTGATGCTGATACGGAATCACTAGTACTTTAAGGTTAGGGCCATTTAGGTTTAGGGCCATCTTTTGACAAACCGCGGAAACTTATTTGTACACCTAATATATATATATATATATATATATATATATATATATATATATATATATATATATATATATATATATATATATATATATATATATATATATATATATATATATATATATATATATATATATATATATATATATATATATATATATATATATATATATATATATATATATATATATATATATATATATATATATATATATATATATATATATATATATATATATATATATATATATATATATATATATATATATATATATATATATATATATATATATATATATATATATATATATATATATATATATATATATATATCACCCAACAATATGTAGCATGTCTTACAGTATCTTAATAAAGACTGAGTGCAGTGAATCACAGTGACTGTTATTGGCATTGAGTCTAAAAGTGAAAGTACCAATGCACTCCTAACCACCTCAAACTTGCAGCACAACTACAATTAAATACAAAACCATAACAACACAAAATGTTCATCACCAGAAACATTTTTTATAAGTTATTGACCCTTTGATAAGTTTATTTTTAAAATATATATTAGCCACTAAAGATTTAAGTTTTAAGTGATTTTATTTTGATTAGAGTACTATATGTTAAATGTTGACATCAAGTTTGTTGTCATTTAATATTTGTAATGGTTTTTGTGTTTTTTTTTTTTTTAACAAATCACTAAGTGCTAAAATAATGTCTACTTACAATTTTCTATGCATTAAAACCGATTGTCAAATAATTAGGAAACACATCACAAATGCACTCCAGAAGCATGTTTTATAATTATTTTAACATTTTAGGGTTAAGTATTCACTTGTCAAACCATGACATAAGCAAAGCACACTTGATTTTATGTAAAGTTTAGCTAATAGCATAATAGCAAACTCAAAAATACAATCCTATCAAATACTATTTTATAGTAAATAGCATACTTTTAAGAAATCAAAACAAAACAATATGATAAGCGTAAACAAAAATAGAATAATTTATAAGCACAAACTCTGTATATTACAGAAAGGAGAGATAATTAAACTCTATTTTTAATAAGAAGTGTTATCAGTGTGTGTGTGTATTAAGTGTGATAGTTGAAAGATGTTTACAGTTTGTGATTCACTGACATTTATTATAACACTGGTAACATTATTCTTAACTGATTGAGATATTATAATATATAGCATTTCAGATAGATAAAATTAACATTAAAGACCTTCCTTCGCTCTGAATTACACACTTTGATTGTAATACCTTGTATATGTGCAGTAAAATAGTAACACCAGTTAACCTTTAAACATGAGAAAGGTTTCATGCCACTTTATTTATTCTATATGTTTTTATAATATAAACAATTCATGCCTTTTTGTATGGAATTAAAATTTTAAAAGACATTTATTTTATTATTTAGATATGAAAAATCAATTCCTAAGTTTGTGCTCAAATATAAAATGTCACAGGGGAGAAGTCTTGTTACAACATTTACAGTATAGATTTATTCTACTATTAATATAGGTGGCACTAATATCTTCCAAATAAATAAACATAATTTATCTGTCTTTAAAACAAAAAATATTCAGGTACACAAGTAATGTTAAATTGATTTATTTTTATTGATTGATTTGATGTATGAGCTTGCATAAAGAGAGTGTGGAGGAAGCAAGGAAAGTATGCCGAGATCATAGCAGATGGAAGTCTGTGGTCTCTGCCTACCCTTACAGCAAACAGGTGTAACAATATGTATATATGTATGATTTAATGTTTCAATTTATTAAGTATAACTTAAACAAACTAAATACTATTAATAATGAAGTTTATTTTAGTATGTTTGATTAAAAATTTTTAAAGCAATACTCACACAGAAGTTCTTTTATCGTCACTCTGACGTTCTTTCTCCTTATTGCTGTCTCGCTTATTCATAATACTAGGTTCTGGTGCAGGCACTATGCCAAGCACACCTTTTTACTCCCGGAGCGCAGCTTTAATGGCTACACCGCTGCAGTCCATGTCACCAGGGCCTTGAGGAGAGCACATGCCAATGCATGCATTCCATGTTACACTACACTCACCACTTGCAATTATCCACCACTTTTCTTAATATTGCTTTTTTAGTTTTCTTTTTAATTTCACTATAACACCTGCACTGTGTAGAATTTATCTCAAAATCATGTTTGTTACACTGCAAACAGGACTTAATTTGATGTTTCGGCGAAATGCACGCAACTGTAAAGAAATATAACGGGATTTCAGAGAACAGGTGATGATTGATCTTATTAGTCTTCGATAACTGCAACCGATTTTTATTTGTAATTAATCGAAAAAACTTAATGATATAGGTCGGTGTGTCAATATTGTGCTCAATGAAGAGTGAAATAAGAAGCGAAAAATTACACCATAACTAAAAACAGGGCAGAGTAAATCCACGAATAACTGATGCAAATCACAAGGATCGTTTATCGAAAATGGATAAAGAAGAAATTGGAAATTTTAACAAATGACATATTCTTCACCGCGGAGCAAACCAACCCTAATAAAAGTGTCCACACAAGTCGTTTTGGGACAGATCCGACTAGATATTGAATAACAATATCCACTTTACACTAGAGAATAAAAAAATATTCGAATGTAAAATAAGGTATACAATTTCTGATTAACTCCACAACGTCGCCGAAACATCAAATGGACATTTGTCGTGATAAAAAAGTTTTTGGTTTTGTAATGGCCACCAATGGTTCACTTTAATCACTTTTAAAATAATCTTTTATGGTTAATTTTATTTTAAAGCATCAAACAAAAAATAAAATTGACTGTGATTTTACCTACATAAATACAATCTAACGACAAAATTTCATTGTTAAAAAATATTAGTTCAAAGATTATTCACTGAAATATCGCCATTCGGCGCATGCGCAAACTTGCAGCAGATAGGTGTTGCTAACTAAAAAAATAGCTTGAAATTTAAATGCCTCATTTTTTATAATTAATTAATTTATAAAATAAGTAAATAAGATATACATAATAACTATAAATTACTCGGGCTATAGAAATTAAAATAGCAAAAATAAAAATTAGTAGGTACAGATAAATAAACTTATCATCACGTGAAAATTTGTGATGTAATTTGTAATGATTGAAGCAATGATCCTAAAATAAAAACAAAATATAAAATATTTAAGTTTGAATATGTTATTTTTGTTGCGGTCAACATTTATTGATTTCTAAGCGCCCGATAGACAGATAATCTCCAATGTAATCGCAATACAACACAAGACAGTAATATGGTTATCTAATTCTCATTCTTCTGTACATTATCCATTTGATTATGAAAAATAAAATCATCGCATGTCATTACCATAGCGACAATTGACACTGAGGTACCATTCTAACGCGCTCTTTTTCTGGGTTATACTTTGGATCAGAATATTAAATAAAACTTTACTTGTCCATCTAAATTTGTAGTAAGCTAATAATTTTTAACTTTCACTTAAGTAAAATTTTTTTAAGAAAAATGAATTATTTTTGTTTTGTTTACATTTTGACTAATCAGTGATTAGATGATTAGTAATCACACAATTTAATCATACTAAAACGGTATTTTTTTTTTAAGAAAATAGAACAGTAGTCAAATTAATAAATCAATGGTGAGTCTGATGACAGTCTTATAAATACGGATCTTAGTATAAATAGCGGCTATACGTCTGTAGTAAGAAGCTTGGATGTGAAGACCTTTTGGGTGCGTATGTCAATTTCTTCGTCACAGATGTTGCTATCGTTAATTAATCGTGTATAATTATACAACCTAAATATAAATAAACTATCTCCAATGTGTAAATCCTTTACATTGGCATGATAGTTTTTGAAACGTTTCATGTGTAGCTATTCGGTTTTACCATAGATAACACCTAGGCGTATTTTCAATGCCGCTGCTTCGAGGGACTTAGCTGCTATTTGTACTTTTGTGTTAGTTTCCCCCAACAAAACCAGATCGGCTGCATACCCTATCACATTGTGTCTTCTATTAAGGTTTATCTCCAACTCCGGCGATAGCACTTTTTTAAGGACATATTATAAAACCCGATGGAAAAGCATAAGCGACAGAGCATCGCTTTGCCTAAGTCCCGTGTCTACAATAAATAGACACGGGACTTAGGCAAATCGATTTTTTTAGCTTTCGTCAACTTGCCTCTTACACGCACTTTCATATTGCTAGATGCAATCAGAAGCTCCTAATATTACGTACAAGGCGTTTCGGTCAATGCTATCATAAGCTTTGGCGTAGTCCACAAACAATGCATAGAAACTTTGTGCGTATGTCAATCTATTCTCCATCAGTATGTCTATGGGCGGCATTGATTGCTTTCCACCAGCTGACACGCCTGCTCGTTTGCCTTCCTAACCCATATTTTTTTTATAATTGTAATAGGTGAAAATCTGATCAATGGTGCCGCAAATTAATTGAAAACCATACTGATGATCACAGAAGATTTCTCTGCGAAGGGTTTCAATCTTTTAGTATCACGTACGAGAATGCTATTACGCAATAGCTGGTGCACTTCTTTTTACCGCTTTTTTAAATGGACAGGATAGATAAATAAATAAAAATATAATAGTTCTTTGTTGACACAAAAAAAGGAAAATAGTAATCTTTATAAAAACAATAAAAATTGTTCTTTATTGACAATAAATGTTTCTTAACATTTGCTTTATAGTATTATTTTAGACTCAAATTGTGCAGTCAAGGAAGGTGAAAGCTGTATTACAGCATAGAGTGTCAACACCGCATTAATATTATAATATTTTTAATTCTGGTTTGTTAGTTAATTAAGAAAATATAATTATTATCCTAAATAATTGTAAGCGTAAGTTGAATAAATAATATTATGACAAATAAAAATATAACTTTGTTAAAATTTAAAATTATACCTGTACATATTTGCTAATAATAATTATCTAACTGGTATTTCAATGTTCGTTTAATATTCGTCTGCATTACATGGTATATGTAATATATAAATGTGTGTGACCCACCCCTCCAAAGGCGAAACGTCACATATTTTGTAATTCAGTATTTTATATTACTTATAATTAAGTTCATTCAATAAAATCAGAAATAATTAAATTCAAACAGCACTTCCAAAGTTATTTATATAGCTCTTCGTTGTAATTGAAGCTTAGACTTTTAGCACTTTAAATTTATACAGGAAGTTTGCGACTCGTCCCCCCAATAGTTATACGATGTCATACTTTTTGGCCCCCTTCCTCCCCTAACGTGTGACGTAATTTATGGATGTCCCCTAATGTGACAAAAGAGGTCGGTCTAGTTAGGCAGCCAGTGAAACAAAATTGTATATTTGTTTGTATGCATGAACAATGAATTATCGTTGTCAATGTACAACTGGGTAACTTGGTATGGAAAAGTAATTTACAAAACAATAAAAACAAAGTGCGTTGATTACCACGAGGCTTTAGATAAGATTATCAAAATCAGAAGATATATTGCATTCAAAAAATTATTTATAAGTGAATACTTGACAAAAACTTTAATTAAATTTAGAGTATTTAGTAAAAGATCGATTAGAGTTTCCTATCTACTCTAGCAATGACGACTTTTGTTTCGGTTTAATGATTTGTTAGTTATTAATAATTTTTGGTATGAAGTAGTTTGCTTCTTTGGGAAAGGCAATATTAAGGCAAATGAATAAACGGGTGACTTGATGTTAAACAACCTCCGCTGCCCATGAACATCTGCAGATGTTAAACATCTGAACATACCTAAGGATAAGGATTTAAATAATAAGAGGGAAAGAACTAAGAAATTCGAGAAGAAAAGGAAGTAATAAAAGGAGAAAAGTATTGGGCCCCCAGATCCCTGTACTCACCATACGTAACACGTTAAGACAGGAAAATGTTACCACATGACGTTGATATTCTGATAATTTCTATTTGGTGTAGCCAACCGGTTAATCAGGATCGACTGTTCGATTGTGACAAGGCAAAGAAAAATATAATTTCAATATAGAATAATTTTGATGTATTTCCCACTTAAAATATAAAACATATAATTGAATACTGTATCATTTACTTATTCGGTTAAAATTTAATGTAAATTAAAATGTTAAATCTAGGAATAATTAAAAAATATGTAATATCCATATTAACTTTATGACGAAGTATTGATTTATGTAATTGGTAGATCGAACAGTTAAGTAAGTAACTTAGGTCTAATCAAGTTTACCACCCCTGCTTTATATTCTTGAAAACTGTTGACCGTATTGTAAAAATTTCCTTTTTTTTTTCTCTTATCTATATTTCATAAATTCAACATTTTGAATTACGTACTTATTACTAACAGTTCAAGCTGTCTCGACCTCATCAAATCAGTAGCAACCTTGGAACACAGGTCCTCGTCTTCATCAATTGCCCGTAACACTCTAGCCTCCTGCCCCGGAACCTTAACAACGAATATTTTAAGGCCGAATTTGTAATTTGTACAAACTTTACAATCATAGCCTGACATACAAATGACAAAGGGCCATATATTAATTGTGGCACACGTTAAGAGGGAGGAAGGGGGTCAACAAAGTGTGAAATTAGTGACAAGAGGTGTATGAGTGAGAGAGGTATTAGTGTTCAGAATTTTAGTTATTTAAATTTATGTGGCGTCACATACATAATTTTAAAGTACTCTAAATTTAAAACTCCATGTGTGACAATTGGGAAGAAAATTCATGTGACGTAATTTATGGATGTCCACCACGAACAATAAACTAAACAAAAAATAATCTTTAGGCCATGCAAATATTTATCCTTATGTCGGAGCCGAATCCGCGAACCTGGCTTAGAAAAGCGAATGTTTTTAGACACTGCTATTTTAAACAAAATTGTAGCCCCCGCCGTATACACATTTTTCCGACGATTTCAATACAGACTATCATTTATAAATTGGAAAAATAATGGAATTTGAGCTGTGTTCATTATCATATTTAATTAAAATAATGTACAGGTTATATGAGTCGAATTTTCAGCAATTCCATCCCTTTTCTTTTTCTGGGCCGCTATGCGACTCTTGCGCTGCTCATTGTACTTACATATATTTATTTGTCAATGACAAGACAACCATTCACGTTCAGTCAGACAGACCAGCCAGTCTTCAATTGTTCGCCTTTTAGTCTTAACGTTTCGTTGATATAAATTTATAATAGCTTACGCAAATGTTTAGTTTAATATGTATCTCTTATAGTTTTTATTAAATTTGTGATATTTTGGAAACATCAAAAGTAAGTCTGTTAATTATATATAATATAACATAAATATGTATTTATATTATTTTTACATCACAACAAAACAGGTTTCATATATGAATTTAATTTTTGTGACGAAGGTCATTAGGTAGGTGCACAACACAGGTGCCATTATAAAATTGTAGCTTTGATAGGTGAATATAATAATTTAGTGTACCTATTTTTTATATGTACCTCACCCTTGTTAATATATTGTTTCATTCGCCTTTATTTAATTATTTATATATATTTATACAGTTATTGTACATAAGGTGGACTTAATGTTGAAAGCCAGTTCTCTACCAGTCAACCTTGGAGTTACAATTAAAATTTAAAATCGTTATGTTTAAGATATTATTTTAATACTAAGGAAAATATATGAAATTGATCTATTTGTAATTTATGACGTTACTGTTATTTTCCAAAATATATATTGAAAATAATCATAAGGTATTTACACAGCACGAATTACTGTAGTTTGGATACTTTACAATGAATATTACTTAAATACTAATGATTTCATTCTCATGAAGCCTTAACACTATTTACAATTTATGAAGGTTAGCCTTTGTGACGACGTTAAAATCTTCTTGTTCTTAGATATATCACTTCTGTGATACCATAAATATCGTCAGATTTAGGCAATATAATCAAAAATGCAACTAACTAACTAATTAAGCAAATTATATACGTTGATAACATAAGTTATGTCTCATATGGCGATCTCGTAATAATTTCACTTGACAAAACTTACATTCTTCTAAGCGCGCAATGTGAATAATGTATTAATATGTAGATTTCCCCTTACCGACATTCCCTATCTTTGTGTGCTTGTAGTAACTTACCTCTCTTGTAACCCACTGTAACGCAAGAAACCCGTAATTGATAACATCCATTTCAGTGCAATGTACAAGTATACGTAATACAGCTATAGTAGCAAACTGCCGTTGAATGCTTCAATCCGTCTCTTGCTGTTATTAATTGATGTCCAATAAATTTGTATACGAGTATACTGATATCAAAATAAAATCAGCTTAAACAAAAATACATAGTATATAATCTTATTTAAAATCATTTAAAATAAATAATAGTAATAATCATATTTTTTTTATATATTCCGATGCGGGGATCGAACCTGCGAACGTTGACTCCGTGGGTGGAGGGCTTGGAGGATTTTACTCACCCCGACGAGTCAGCCCGTTCATTTTTGTTGACATGAAAATTTTTTGTAATTTTTTGATAGATGCGCGCTTAAAGCGGGGTGTCATCATATAAAATATTGTTAAAAAATATTTATATTTATATATTGTAGTATCAGTCAAGTATTAAATACATTTTTCGTCACAATTTTGCCCTAATGTGAAAATCACGTTGCACGCTTCTTTAATAGGATACATATGATTATTACGAGCGATTGGCTCAGTGGCGGGGCCCTTCGCCCGCGAAGTCAATGTTCGCGGGTTCGATCCCCACATCGGAATAAATATATGTATCGTTTTATAAATATTTATTCCGAGTCTGGTAACCCCCCATCCGCATTTCCTTTCTTCTCTATCCTTTCCCTTCCTCTCCGCCAGTCCACGGTCTGCCATGCCAATGGATGCGTAGCTAGGGGCGAGTTTAGTCGTAAGCGTGCCGACCGTCCCGGGATCGGCTCCCCCGGGTACTATGGTGCCTTACCTTAGCATGCAGGGCTGTACTGGGGCTGAACTCTATCCTTCCTTGCGGCTTGTCGGATTCACTAAGACGAATTTAATATACCTAATTTGTTGAAAATGACGGCGACGTGGTTCGCCACCCGTCAAGTCCTGATTCTCACGAGGGCGAAAAGCGACTAATGGAGAGCCGTTTCGCTGCGATGAATAGGTAGCGGATGGAGGTATGTGATCTCTGGCAACCCCTGCGGGGATAAGCGTGAATATATAAAAATAAATTCGAACCCAGGCCCCTTGGCTCAAAATATATGTGTAGTCGAATCACTGAGCTGAGCAGTTAAAGTTTTTATTTGATATTTCGACAGGTAAACAGCGGCTGAATGACGTGGTGGATAATAAAATTTATTCTGACCTAAAACTTTTATGGGGACTAAAAGTGGTAGTCATCGATTTTAATGACCTTGAATTGACATTACTAGCGTTGTAAATGTTTTAAAATTATACTTAAATTACATGCTTTGCTTAATCACTTGGATTTAGAAGACCTCATAGTTTAACGGATTAGCCGCCTTCTGACAATCTAGATCCATAGCTTAACAGCTAAATGTTGCATTTACGAACATTTAGCTGTTAAGCCATGGATCTAGTAAGATTTAGATGATCTAGTAAACTGGAGAAATAATCTGCAAGCTACACAAACAGCTGCATAGGTATTTGATACTTTCATTTATGTGTTATAATGGCACGACAGTTGTTTTAAATCATTTATTTATACACATTTAATTACTTAAAACTTAACTTTGTGATAGTATATCCAAAATAAATAATCTTAAAAATATTTACATTTAAATGTATGTTTTAAATGTAAATATTTTTAAGTAATTGATTTTGAATAAAATGCAGGTTTAATCACTCCTCAAAAAGTATCTTAATTTTCTGTAGAAGTTTCGGCAAAATAAGTTCAGCTTCCAAATCTAAATAGAGCAACGAACAAATGTGGTTTTGAGTATGCTTAATCGTGTATAAGAACTCAGACTGTTGTATCGACATACACATTAATTTTAATAGGTTTTAATTTTCTCGTAAAAAAACACACCTAAATAAAGTTTAAATTAAAAGCGACAACAAAAATTAACCCATAAAAATAATAAGCAAAACTAACAATTGACGCGATGACGTCAATTGATACAGATTCACGTGAACATCGACAGATTCCACACGCTTGTAATTTTATTGAATACTAGAATTTTGTATGAAAAAGTATTTATCTAGCAAAAGAAAAGTTATTGCTTTTGGGATAAAACAAGCAGGTATTCTATTTTTACTAGAATGAGGATATCATGTATATGAATCATACCTCAATCGGAAATATGGATCCTAACGCGTAACCATGCGTTTGTCCTTCAATTCAACGACGGTTCTGTAATTACTGTCCAGAGAATGACTCGCAACGATTATCATTGATGACGACAACGGTTTTAACAAATTATTGCTTACAAAGCGGTTTTTTAAGACTAGTAATGTGTGCACAGCTACAATTTTTATGTTGACAACCGTTAAGTTGATTTAACGGTTGTCTTCCGTAGAATCTACTATACCTGATGATGCCTCGTATTGAGGCGAAACACGTGTCGTGTACATTGTGAAAGAGTGGTATTGTGTGTATGGTGTTGGTCATAGTGGTTGGGAAGTGAAAAGTTGCTGACGGCCGTTTTCGGTAAGATTCAGTGTAAGTTTCCCGTAAATCCACTTCATCCAGTAAAACACATTATTGTTTTCTATTTTTGTTTTCTGGTCGCGGATCTTAGCTAAGTTAAAAATTCGGACTGTCCACATAGTAATGGATTTCCGCAAAGTTACGCCTAACTCGATTAATCGACTAGAAATGTTTTGTTATTACTCTTCTATTTATTTTATATTTCTCTTATGTTATTATATTGTTATTACGAATTCTTGGTAAACATTCCAACTAAACTAAGTATAAGTGCTAGGAAAATATAGTTCACATCTATAGTCCAATGATAGAATCGCATCTACAGCTTTAGATCGTATGCGTTATACTAACCGACTGAGCGATTGCTGTTTTAATATTTTTGGATGTATTCTATATCGGCAACCACGCAGCAAAAATATCCAATTGTAATTCCGAGATTGATAAAGTCATTGTATGAGTCATAGATAAAAAACAAGGTAGTATTAAAACCAACATTATATTTAAATATAATTATTAAATATAAATTTATTTTTAAATCAACTGAAAAATACTAAATTATATATTTTATTTATTATAACTAAATTATTATTCCTTATAATTTATGTGAAACGAAACACATTCTGACGGACTGGTAAAAAATATTTACAGCGCAAGAAATCGTTAGATCAACTGCACACTAAAAATGATCGTAGAGATTTGGTTTATTAAGATGATGAGATAATATGATTTTATTATAATATTATTTTAATTTAGTGTTTCTTCACTTTGCATATGGCCATATTTCCTTATATTAAAGAAATAATATTTCTTTTTTCAGAGTTACTTTCCAAAATGGCGGAAGCGGATTGGTCAGAGGAAGCTATAAATGCTGTGAAGGTTATGAGAGAATGGATAAGCAAGCAACCACATTTACCTCAAAACATAAGTAATTAGAATTAATCAGAATGATAAGATGTTTCATAAGTATATAATTTGAACGGCACATTATTATTACTGGACATTAATCTCTCTTGAGAAGGCCCAGTAAAAAATTAGTTCTCCTCCTTTGCACTTAATTATTCCCAGTTTCAAGTTGGTCACATCCAGGTTTTGTTAGCGACTTGAAAGTAGCAGGACATTCTTTAGTGTTTAGACCATCACTTCGTCATAACTTATGTCCACGGGGCATCTCGCTTAAAAAGCATCTACACTTGATATTTCGGTTTTCCATGGTCTAAAACCGTAAACGCGAACTCTGACCAATTAGGCAATTGCCAAAAGTGTAAGCAGTTTTTAACATTGCACAGCCGGGAATACACTTACAGAAAGAATATGTCACGATAAATTTGACTTATTTTTAATAAGTGCAAATGAACTCGACGATAACGATAAATCATTAGCTGATAACAGAAGCTATCGTAAATCAAGATGCATGCTGTGTATTTGGTTGCATAAACAGTTTGTTTTGTATGACAATGTATTTATACCCTAACCTAACAACAATTAAAAATAGATTTTTTATGGGATAGGAGGGCAATCGAGCAAGCGTGTCGCCTGATGGAAAGCAATCAACGCCGCCCATAGACAACCGCGACACCACAGGAGTCACGGAAGCGTTGCCGACCTAAAGGTTCCGTAGGCTTGTTATTTGAAGGTGCCAATGTCGTATCGGTTCAGAAAGTCCGTCGAAGTTAGCACACCACAAAATGGTGGCGCGTGGAAAGAAGTTTCGAGAGAAGCGCACCATAACGACAAATTATAAATTAAATTCTTTACAGATAGATAAATAATGTGTAAGAGTTACTCTCTTAGTAAACTTACTGTACTACTACTATATTACTATAATACTATACTATTATATTATTATAGAAGCATACAGAATACAATAAAAAAGTGAGTGCAGGGTTTGGGAGGCCCAACTCCTTTCCTCTACCATTACTTTCCTTTTCCTCTCCCATTATTGATATTTTATTTTAATTAAAAAGATATTGTTATCGGGTATTTCAATATTATTATTCTCGTACTATCTAACCATGGCCACTGAAACTAAAAGCATTCGAAACGTCAGTAGTAGGTATAATTACTTACGGTGTTAAAGAATTGTATCAGCGGTGTTGATTACTTTCTACCAGGCTGACTCGTTTACCTTCCTATCCCATAAAAATACAAAAAATAAATCGTGAGATTATTGCATTAAAATTGTTTTATTTCAATTACGAGTTTTTTGTTTTTTTGTTTACATACCTACATATAGTCACGCCTGTCTCCCTGTAGAGTTAGGCAAAGAACACTGATATCCTTACAGACATATCTTCCTTGCTTCCTTCACACTCATCCATCTTTTTATCCATCCTTTCTCTCACGTTCATTGTCGAACCACGTAGCTGTCAACGTTTTCTTTTTCATTTCTTTTTAAATTGTTCATTAAATGTGATTTATGATAATTATTTATTACCTTTATAAGTGAGAAAGAGCATAATTCTGTTAATTCACCTTCGTTGTAACCTTTCAATGGAGATGAAATTTTTCATCTATAAATTGGACTTAATTAAATATAATTGAGCGTGAACCGGATTTAATTTCTCAAGTACCTATCTGCATTACGAGTGTAATGAGTATTGTATTGAGTAACTCGACTCAACTCGCAATAAATAGGTCGCTCTTTGTCAGACAGTTGTGAGAATGTACAATGGGCAACAATATATGGGTGCTCATATCAATGCAAACTCTTACGAACCACAATAGCGAAAGTGAATGTGAAAGATAACAATGTACTTAAACGTACTGATAATACGTTCAGACACGAAAGCGATTAACGCGATATAGCTGTCAATTCTTTCAGGTTTGAGTATTGTTATTTACTGTACGCACAATAATAGTTTTTTTTTTGGGAAAGGAAAAATGAGCACGCGTGTCGGGTAATGGAAAGCAATCAACGCCTTCCTTAGACATTTGCAATACTATAAGCATTGCAGGACCGCTGTCGTTTTTTGAGAAAAGTATAAGTTGGTCTTGAAGGTTCCAATATATAATAGTACCTCTTGATTGGGAATTACCGTTGAAGGTAGCTTATTTTACAGAGTGTTGGTGCGTGGAAAGAAGTAGTCTAAAATTAAGGTCATAATAGTCACGCAACAGCGACACTAATGTGAATTACTAGCCTCTGCGACTGGCATTGGTAATAACAGTAATATCATTCTCAAACAAAACATAAAATAAACAAGGTTTTCCAGACGGAGAATATATTGTAGATAGAAAAGGCATGGGTTTGTCGGATGAGTGAACATTAGCATAGGATTTTCAGTATTGGTAGAGTCACACGTTTAACTGGGGAAGTAACATACACTCACAGAATATGGGAGCTAAGTGATAGGGACGCTTGGAACTCGAGTGTACGGATCCGGAGACCCATCACATTTCCTCTTACTTTACTTCTTTCTTCCTTTATAATCATTTCCTTCGTCCAGTTTCTTTAAATCCGTCTTCGTTGCCCTATTCATATTCTCATCCTAAGGCAGACAATGTATTAGCAGTGCCGTCAGTATTACGATATCTATGGGTAGCGGTGATTATATACCATTAGGTTAACCACTTACTTGTTTGCCTACCTCTGTATTGACGTTTATAAATTTATATTTAAATCACGATCTGAATTCGTGAGTTCTGTGATGTAAACCATATAATTGTATAACCATTTTTCTGACACATTAGCATAGTTGAAATGGTTAATAAGAATTCTAGTTATAAAAGTCATTTCTAGTGTTTTTTTTAATAAATATATATATTAAAAAAACACTAGAAATATATTTAATTAATATATATTAATTTACCAAATATTTGAAAGAAAAAAATTGAGACGTGTCTTCGGTCCTGTGTTGGAAAATGAACGATGGTGTACACGTTACAACCACGAGCTTTATGAGCCGAACATCATCTAAATCATCAAAATTGGACGCTCTCGTTAGCCTACGTGATACGGATGGGCGTCACTAGAGTACCCAAGCGCCTATTAGATGGCAAACCAGACGGTCATAGAAACCGCGGAAGGCCTAAGTTCAGATGGCTAGATGGAGACACGGACAACGTAAACGCAATCAGTGTGAAGAACTGGAGAGTGAAAGCCGAACTAAGACCTGAATGAACAAATTTACTGGACCAGGCTAAGGCCCAATTTATCAATAATAACGCTACGTTGACGTCATTTTCATAATTTAGCTCAGTGGTTAGATAAGAATAATATTAAACTTTAAGCGAAATAAATTAAACTGTATTATGAAGGTACTATTACCAGAGTTCTACTTAAAAAGATTTTTATGATATCACTAAATTCTTGTTAACCATTCCAACTAAGCTGGTTAGTTGAGTCTATGCTAGGAAAATGTGGTTCGTTCAGTACCATTTGAGTTATTTCTTTAGCAGCAATTCAATTTATAACCAGGATGAAAGTCTTCTATTATTTTTTTGCGTAGTTGAGAAAACTTATATTAATTATTTTACAATTTAAATAGCTTATACTTAATTAAGTGCTCAACTACAATTACAGTTCAAATAAATTGAATGCATTTTACATTATTTGCAGGTGACGATCTTATTTTGCGTTTCGCTCACAGCTGCTACTATGACCTGGATAAGGCGAAGGTAGCTGCCGAATTGTTCTTCACTTTGAGATCTGATCTCATATCATGTCTTAAGGATAGAGACCCTCTTTCACCGCATATGCAGAAGATACAGAAAATTTTGTATGTTCATTGGCGTTTTTTTTTAATTTCTTTTTTAATGGAAAATTATAAATTTATAAGTTTGCAAATGCAAAACGAGCCATTTGTTACTTAATGCCACTGCCAAGTACCTACCGGCTTTGCCTATTTTTGGCTGTCCTAATTTTCACGATACTTACTTCGCCCTGTTTTCTGTGTGGTTCTCGTGATGAGACCACCTGATTTTCAACCGTGACGAATTCTAATAATAGGTTTATTAGAATTTGTTAAAAATGATGGCGACGTGGTTCGGCACCCGTCACGTTCTGATTCCCACGAGGGCGAAAAAGCGACTAACGGAGAGTTTCGTACGATGAATGTGAGTGGAAGGATGGATGAAAAGATGGATGAGTGTGGAGGAAACAGGGAGGGTGTGCAGGGATCGGGAAATCTGTGGTCTCTGCCAACCCCTACGGGAGATAGGCGCGACGATATGTATGTACGTATGTATGTATTGTATTTTCAACCGTAGTTTGTGAATACGAGACGACTATGAAACTAAAATAAGTAGATGTACACCAGCTTCTACTCGAGACTAAAAACTGATATAAAACGTATTATTATTATAATCCCAAGCTTAGCGGCGAAGCCTGGTTTGTAAGTCTCACCGTCCACTCTCGAAGTTGAAGTCGGAAAACAAAGGCGACTCTCTGCCACCCTCCGCGTCACTTACTTTTCAGGCCTGCGGTAGGGTGTGTTACTCAGCAATCTGATTGTACAGCCATCTAAGACCTTGCCTCGTACACATTGTCAATCGTCTGAAATAGACGTGTAGGCTAAAGAATAATAATTGTTTCAAGTAATGAACTTACATGGTTTTAGGAATATAGCAAATTTAAAAATATCTGGCAAAAGAAACCTTTGGTTATATCAGATAAACGACCCTGGGCTGGACAACTATGATTACATTCTTGATGTGAAGTTGTTCTTCGCATCTACGGATTCTTGGCTACTGGAATCTGAGGAATTAGAGGAAGGGAATATCACTGTGCTAGACGTGAAAGATATATCATTAAAGTTTCTAACGAAATACAATATGTCTATAGCAAGGAAGCTGCTAAAATACCAACAAGTAGGTGATTAAAATATGCATTTTATATTTTCTATATCCGATTGCAATTTTGTGTATGTACTTTTCTTAACATTTTAGGTATTAAGAAATTTTTTTTTGCTATTATATAGTTTAATGTTATAAATTAAAACAAAACCTTTATACGTTTATTGCCACGTGCACAAAAGATAAACACAAAAGATAAAAAAAATAACTCTGGGTATCTGTTTTTATCTTTTGTGTGTATACTCAAAAAAATATCTGTAAATAGGTAGGTGGGCCCTTTGCTCTAAAAGCAAATATTTTCCCACTCGCAAACATTTCTCACACGCGCCATTATGGTTGCCAAGAATGCTGTTTAAAACATAGTTATTATTCATTAAATATAGTAAACGTTCCTAATGACATTTTTTCAAACTATTTTCAAGGATACCTTAATGACGTCAAGTCCTGTTCTATTAAATTACCGTTTAATTTTATTAAATATATTTTTATCTTTTCCAGGAAGCCTTTCCGATCAGACTTAAACAAGTGCATATAGTCAATACTCCGCCGATCATTGACAAGATTTTTGCAATAATGAAACCTTTTATGAAGAAAGAATTAACTGAAATGGTAAGTACTACTGTATGTTACATTATGTTACTTTGCTAGATCAATAACCCAGTGTGTTTTAGCATTTGATACGTGAACACGCCGCTGATCCCGGTCTCGTACTATTTCTTACCAGTTAGTTGCTTGAAGTTCATCCAGCTCCATCGATACCTGGGGCGACCTAATATGTATTTAATATCCTCTGTAATAACGATTTAAATACAAAACAGTGTTGTATAATATACAAAATAGATCGTATCGATTTTTCATAAAACAAGGACGTAACATGATGCTAAGTTATCATCGCCGTATATGAAAATATACTTCAGGGGCGTTACAGATGCTTTGCTCAGGAAAGAATGAAAGATAGAACAAAAAATGTTAGACCTCCGACCTTAGTACAGCATCACAGATGACACACAAGAATTTATCTTTAGTGAGTTTGATACTCTCTCGATACGTTCATTTTATATACAAAACTTTTTTACGAGTTGTGTTCCCGAGCAGTTTGGGAGTATTGAAGAGACGTGTGTATGGATTCACGTAAAGGCCGGCAACACTTTATGACGCTTCTCCCGTTGTAGACGCCTATGGGCGGCGGTGATCATTTACCATCAGGTTGTTTGCTTGGTCTACTTAAAAAAGGCAAAATTTACGAGCGTTTTGGCTCTACCATATTAAAACTTTTGGAGAAAAGTTATATAAAACAATAAGACGTGATAATTGGTTAAGTTTTTGGATAAATGTCTTTTCACACTATAAAGATCTCGTAAATCACATACTAATACTTAAAAAAGATCAAAGAGAAAGGGGAACGTCTCTACATTTGTCTCAAATCACTAATTACGCTTTTATCTCTACTTCCCCAACTAATAATCTGTTACGAATATAAATATACTATTATATAAAATTATGACTTTAATATTATATAATGTACTAACTAATAACGAGTTGATACAAAGAACATACAATACTCTAATTCTAAACGGACTTAGAGTATGTTCTTTGTATCCTTTATGAATAAATTTGTACTATTTATTCTATTTGTAAAACAAAGTATTGTTTAATGCAGATTCATTTTCACACACCGGATTCAGAAACGCTGTTTAAGTATATAAATAAGGAGGATCTACCAGAGGACTATGGCGGATTATTGCCAAAAATGGATGATTTGAATACGAAGATTACCGCCTTGTTGCTAAGGCACAGGTAAGTACTAAAATATTTAATACTTCTAATATGAACATGAAACATTTCGGTCAAAATGGTATGTAATGGATAGTCAGACTGCGATATCGTAATATTATACTATTCCATACCAAATAATTGTTTTAGTACACACAAAGCCTACTGATAGATCTGGGCTATAAGAATAAAATAAAGCAAAACAAATATTTTATGAAAAATTCATTACCATTGGCCTACCTATCAGAATTCGTAACACCAACAACTTTTTTTACTTCAGTTTTAATGTCATCTGCGTATGTACCAAAAAATACCACTTTTTATACCTAAAGTAAGAATGGTTTTAAAAAATTTGTCAAATTATGGAACAAACTCGTTTTTTATTGTTCCTGTTACATTTATTCTGACTAGTGAATTATGACAATTAGGCCGAAGATATGTTATTGTTCTTTTTCACCCGTCAAGCATAGGGATAACGGCAACACACCTCAATTTTGAAGGAGACCAATATCCAGGAGTGGACTGTTATAACTATATTGTTTTTATTATGCTTTGCCAAATGTCAATGATGCAAAGTTTAGATAGAATAAATAATCCTAATTACGTGAGAGACATTTTAAATAAAACCCAATTTTGAATATATTTTATAAATACATACTTAATGTTATCATGAAATTTTCTGCAGTGTGCATAACAGAATACACGAATATTGTAATCTGTCTTTCTATTACTTCCATTATAACACTCTTAGTTACTAATAATACTGAATAAATATTTTTCGGCCTTTTATCCTGATGCGGGGACCGAACTCAAGACCCGTGTCGAAGCTGAGAAGACGATCACTTCATCACTTTGCCATTATGTACTTTGACCGTGCCAAATAAAAAATAACTTTATTAAAAGCAAGGCAAATTTAATCCATCTATAACAACATTTAATCAATGTATAACAGCACTGACGTTTTTCAAATTTTAAGTCTAGATCCGCGCCTCAATAATTGAAGTGTTAAACACTGAGACTTTTTTCATTTTTCTTCTTTTTCTCATTTTAAAAATACGTTAAACTGGACGGTTTAATTGGTTTAATTCGGTTTAATTCATAAAATAATTTCGAATCTATTGATATTTTCAGAGAAAGTTTGAATGAAAATCTTTGGGTAGCTCTGGACAAGAAATCTAAGAACAAGGCAGAAGTAACTACTGAAGCCACATTCCGATCACTTACCATCGATTGATGTTATCCAGGGATAAACCAAATCACAAAAATGTAAAACATGATTCTTATTTAAAGGAATATGTATGGTTGAATGTGTGATATATAGTTTATTTTTATATTTTTGTATATATTGCATTGAGTAATTAAAAAAGTGTTGGTTTTTAAAAGTATAAATTGTTTCATTAAAGTATTTCGGAGGCCCAACTTCCTTCTTCCACTCACACTAAATCCCTTTTTCCTCTCATTATTCACGTCTTTACCTTAAGGCAGGCAATGCATCTGCAGTGCTCTAAGTCCTGCTGACGTACAAGCGGCAGGGATTTCAGCGTTTGCCTATCGCTTAAAAATAGCATTCGGTATTTTAGTTATAAAAGTTAATAAAAAACTGTTTTATGATAGATGATAATTTTTGACATGAGAGACGATGCTGCGAAGACATTGTTTCATGAGTCGTCTGCAATAGACGTTTAGGTCAAAGAAGAATACTTAACATAAAACCGTTAATGAGCTGACTAGGGTCAGCCTTTTAAGATCTAATCCTTACCTTTATGGTATACTTCGTACTTATTTATTTAATTACTTTTATATTTAAGAGATAAGTGAATAAACATATGAAAGTAATCACTGTAGCCATAGGTAAGGATATGAATTCTGGAAGGGAAACGGGAATTAATGCCTGCTTGTAGGAGAATAAGGATGTATACGAACAGAAAAGGAATTGAGTATCAGGATCTTTGCAGTCATCATTTAATGTCAGTATTTTGTTAGCGTACCCTTGTTCGAGCCGAACTGTTAGTACCGTAGCATGTCTCTAATTCTAATATGAATTATGTAAATCACGATAAAGAGGAGACGAAAATTTGTATGATTTTTAAGGTTAGAAACAGGTATTTTTTTATATATATTCACGCCTAGCAAGGGTTGGCAGAGACCACAGAGCTTCATCCGCTACCATTCATCGCAACAAAACGGCTCTCCATTAGTCGCTTTTCACCCTCGTGAGAATCGGGACGTGACGGGTGGCGAACCTCGTTGCCGTCATTTTTTTCCACACAAATTAGGTATATTAAATTCGTCTTTAGTGAATCCCACGAGCCCCAAGGGAGGATGGAGGTCAGCACCAGCAGCGCCCTGCATGTAAGGCACAATAGTACACGGGGTAGCCTGATCCTGAGACGGTCGGCACACTTGCGACTAAGCTCGCCCTTAGCCACGCGTACATTGGCACGGCAGACCGTGGATTGGCGGAGAGGAAGGGAAAGGATAGAGAAGAAAGGAAAGGGCAGGAAAGGAAATGCGGATTGGGTGGGGGTATAAATTATGTAAATTACGTTAAAGAGGCGACGAATATTTGTATGATTTTTAAGGTTAGAAACAGCTGTTTACGCTATGAAAGAACTTCGAATCCAAGTACCTAATAAAAAAATTAACAATGTGTGACAATAAATGTGCGAATAACACACATATGAATTTACGACTACACAGGTTGTCACAATCGTGTTGAGAGAGCCTAACATTGTTGTTATATCTCTGTGGTAATTTTTAGCAACAAGCAAGCAAATCACAAGCAAGTAATTAATTATTATAAACGGTATATATAATCATTGCTACCCATGGATATGCCGACCGTCCCGGGATCGGGCTCCCTCGGGTACTATAGTGCCTTACCTCAGCATGCGGGGCTCTGCTGGGGCTGACCTCCATCCACCTTTGCAGCTCGTGGGATTAATTTTTACGAGTTTTAATATACCTAATTTGTTAAAAAATGACGGCGACGTGGTTCGCCACTCGTCACGTCCTGATTACCACGAGGGCGAGAAGCGACTAATGGAGAGCCGTTTCGCTACGATGAATGTGAGAGAAAGGATAAATGAAAAGATGGATGAGTGTGGAGGAAGCAGGGAGGGTGTGCCAAGATCGTAGCGGATGGAGTTCTGTAGTCTCTGTGAACTCCTACGAGGGATAGGCGAGATATGTAGGTATGTATGGATATCTATATTACTATTGATGATTTATAATGAGTTGCCTGCATTCATAATAACTAACAGTCACAACACTCACTAAAGTTAATGTAGAATATTATAGAATATCTTGTAATAATAGTCATTTAAATAGGCCACTCTCGTCAAATCAACATTGGTGTTGCCATTCAATTGGTGTAGTGATAAAACAGTATTACTAAAAACTAAACAATTATAATAAGACTAGATGCCCACTTCAGCTTCGCACGTGTGGTGTACCTAATGAAAAAAATGAGACATAATCTTCCGTCTTCTTATCAGGATAAACCTTGTCGACAAAACGAAAACACACGAAACCTCAGAGGATAGAACAGCACGAGGCACAAAAACAAAATTTTGCTTTTGTAATACAAAAAAGAAATGAATGAATGTCAGTCTATCAATTCTGACATTTATTTTGTTAATCATAGCTTCTTTTGTTAATCGTAGTAATGGCGCTATCTATTAGTTGTTTTGCGATTTGAAATGAAGAAAATGAGATTTTTTTTTCACTTCTTTTTGTATATTTTTTTTTTGAAAATTATCTTTTACTCAAACCTTGTCCTGATAATAAGAAACAATAAAATAATTATCTAATTTGTTGCAATCGTTCTGAAGTTATGCGCGTACATACATTTCGGCAATTCATTTTTATTTATATAGATTTGCCATATATTCTTGATATAGTAATGAAACTGATTGAATGAATAGGTAATTATGGATGCGTGTATGTCTGCCAGTGGAGGTGGTTGGTAATCACCAAAGCTACAAATCTGAAGTCGGCTTCCAGTTAGAGTATGTTTTGTGACCGAAGAAGCCAACCAATTCATACTTTAGACAAAAATTCGCCTGCAGCGTTTCTGTATTACATTAAAGTCAAGGTTTAAAATAAGAAGTATTAAAGTAGGGATATTACGCAATGCTAGTTAGTGAATGGAACAGCCGTGAGACTAGGCTCAAGGAGTATTTTAGCTAATCAATTAACACCGACCTCAAAAAAGGCAAAGGCTCTAAAACACACATGTACCTATATCTCTATATTTTTGACAGCTACTTAGGTTATTATTAGTTCTCTGAAGACAAAAATTTGTACACAAACCCAACCAAAACTAAAATGTAATTGATCGTCATTATCCTGCGCCTATCCTCTGCTAGTGATCAACCATTCTAGCCTTTTTTATTTCGAATCTAACCCAATTTATGCTACATGAAGATCAATCTAGACAGAGGGCAAATAATGTTATAAGTTTATACCGTTTCTCCATTATACACAATGATCACTTAAACGTTGCAGTGTTATGTTTTGCTCTATTTTGTTCAAGAGACGCAGGTTTTTACAATTGCACATCAGATATAGGCAACAAGAGGAATTTAAATTTAATATAATAAAAAATAAAACCTTTGAATGAAATGACTATCTACTTTTAAATGTCTACCTCGTAAATTGTTTGACTCACTAGAATCACCTTACCTAATAAAAGAAAATAAATAAACAATATATATTAATCTGATTTCGTTAGTATTTTTCATATGAAAAATTACCAACTTTAGCAATCCAATTCAGATTCCTATTGTAAACTAAGGAAGTGTTATACTATCTGTATATTTGTAATCCATTTTGATAATATATTATTTTTTTTCTACTTTTTTTGATAGTCAATTGGTTTATTTTAGCGTCATTTTTTAATTAATATAGTAGATTGAAATATAATAAATCTTTTATTATGTAATTAA
Source organism: Baronia brevicornis (assembly GCA_031353405.1). Classification (NCBI taxonomy): domain Eukaryota; kingdom Metazoa; phylum Arthropoda; class Insecta; order Lepidoptera; family Papilionidae; genus Baronia; species Baronia brevicornis. The sequence goes on from JASFAT010000827.1 coordinate 328,654, forward strand.
AATTAACACAAATCTCCATTGTGAAAATGAAAATAATGTTTTTAGCATTTTAGGACTAAAAACGGAAATTCTAATATATCCTATTTATCTCTAAATTATTATGTCTATAAATCTCTGTGAGGTATAAATATAATAAATTATAAAATAATATTTGATCTTTCATAAATATCAAACATTTAAGTCCAAGAGAAGAAATTTGTTTCTCTTAAAGAATACAATTTGCTTAATAACTTTGAGTAATTACAAGGTAAATCATATAGAGTATAATAATATTAATCATTTCAATGTTGGCATGGGGGACTTCAACGCCAAAGTAAAGCTGCATATAGGACTCGAATCGATTATGAAACCACATGGTTCTCGCTTCAGGGGCTCGCGATAGATTGTACGCTTCTAATGCACCACAACTTGAACCTGTATACAACTATTCTAGAGGCTCGCTAATCCACAACTACACCGACGAACTGCCAGATATTGCCCTCGAGAAGATGGAGTTGGCCCTCGGACCACTTAAATATAGAAAAGCCCCAGGGTAAAATAGGGTTACTACGAAGTATTTAAGGGGGGTAATAAAAAATAGAAAAATAACAGTTAATTCGCGATTTATTCTCGATACTTAAAACCAAAAGCCTGAACGACGTATGCTGCCCTTGGAGCAAGGTAAAAACAATTTGCACGTGCCTGTATTTAGTTACACACATTCGTTCGGACAGTTTGTTAGTTGATATTATAGTGTGCGGTAGGTAGCATTCACAATAGAGTTGCATGTAAGCTTAATCCGATACGTGTTTCAGCGGTGATTAACTCAAAATATATTTGTCGAGCTAACAAAAATACCGTAAGTATTCAATTACTTAATACATCGCAATATAGTGTAAATAAAAAATTAATTTAGTGTTTATTAAGTTTTATCAGTTTTTAGTTTTAAATACAATATTTATTTATTGAAATTCGACAATTTTTTATAATACAGGATAGAGCTGGTTTTGACAGTCATACATCATCAACTTTAGACAGGCGTCAATAACTGGACACATACCTCTCCTCCCGTGGGATAAACTTATTTTATAAAATCACCATACAGGGTGGACGCACTGGTGACTGCAGAACTGTCTTTCACTGCTAACGCTCGTTGCCAACCTGTGACAATTTATAGCAAGCTTGTTATTCAGGATGGTTATGGTCAATCGATCATCTGAAGCTCGTCATCGCGTTATATCGGATGCACCGCGAAAAAATGTAGTGATGAGTGACCCGATAAAATAATTTTTGCTGAACATTATTCAAAACAACCTTAACACAGAAATTAAACTACCTTATATTTGATATTTCTTATTGCTGAATATATCAAAGATATTGCTTTTCGATTCAATGATTACCCTAATCCTTCTAAGCCAATAATTCTGGTTTAAATTCTAGTTATATAAAGCTACAATTCGCTTATTTTTTATTCAATCTAGAATAAACGAGTTCGTTTACTGAAACTTATTTTTTTATATAAATTTAAATAAATTCTAATTTTACGACACTGAATTAAATAAGCATTACATATAAGTGTTTATTTATTTAAAACAAATCATTTCTTTAATTTTAATAATTTGTTTTCAATATTCGCCTCAAGAACGCTAAAGTTCCGTAAAAATATCCAGTATATAAATATAATATCCAGTAGTTCCCTAATTTAGATCGAAAAAACCAAACGACAAAAAAGAGATACAATCAATTTAAATTATTATAGTAGCTTATAATAAATAATTATATAAATAAAATAATAAATACTACAATAATATTCCGGTGTCTGTCTTTATCGTTCAAAACCCCAGCCGTCAAACGCCATAAATAAATGTTACATATATTTTATTAATTGATTAGTCTTTCTCTCCTATTGTTGCATCCTACACGATCCATGGTACCGAAACATTAGTATCAAACTATTATATACACTTATAGTATATACAGGGATATAGTAAACTGAAATCAAAAATTTAAAAAATCTTGAGTTTGAATTTACCAGGTAAAACATGATATGAGGCCTGTGTGTGAATGTTAAAACAAATTATAAGAAGTTTACCTCATTTGACTTTTTAACATATCAGATATTTCCATAAACATTTAGTTGAACTAAAATCCGGATTAAAGGCACCGTCGTATTATGCTAGTTTTAATTTTGAATTTATATTGATTGTCATTTCTCTTATACAGATGTCCCAGGATATTCGACAAGACGTGATTTCAATACAAGAATGGCTGGCAAAAGAAGCATATTTACCCAAGGATATTGGTAAGTAATGATGACGTCGTTTGAAAAAAATTAAGCAATTGTATAATAAGAAACATAATTTTCACTAAACTTTATATTTATGATGAATTCTTATGTTTTGTGCTTGTCGCTGAACTCCTCCTAAACGGCTGGATCGATTTTAAAGTTTTTTTTTTGTGTTTGTGTGGGTCCTAAGATACAATACTACTACAATTGAACTTCATAACAATTGGGTTAGATGCCTGCTAGTTTTATATATTGTACACTGATGAGTCATTTTATTTTTTATTTCACACAATTTAATTAACCTAGGCTAAAACAAAAAGTTGACATATATGCAACAATATAACAATATTTATCAAATATAATATAATAAATGTAATATTAAACAGATTAAATAATAAATAAAGGTATCTTGAACATTACTATCGGCATATATTTATTTATTTATACAAAGATACACGATGATTATACACATAGATAAAAATATAATACATTAAATGTTGTCCCATACAAGGAGATATTATAATTACAGATATAATAAATATATAACATAATATATAACCAATATTTGACGAACTAAATGGCGCAGTGACGAAGTGTTCGAGTTCAGAACCAAGGGTTGTCAAAGTACGATTCTGACATCAGAATAAATCTCTTGTACGGCGAACACGTATTTATTCTGTGTCTGGGTGTTATTCCGTGTCTCTTGTGTGTATATAATGCTACCCATGACGCAGGGAATCCCAGCTATATATTTTATATGCTATGTATTTAGTTTTATTTTTATAACTTCCAATTAAATGTTGTATCAAGGACGGATATATACAAAATATGATACTACTGCTGTACCCTGGCACTACAATCCAAAATGTGGCTTGGCTTTCGAAATGAGAACTTACCACTTGTCACGATGCTGCAAGCGATTTGCGAGATCGCTTACCCGAAATGCGTTCAGGTCTCCGATTACTGTGTTGCTCTATCGATACCTAAGGTGACGGACCGGACGCTCTTTTGGTCATTGCCCTCTGCAGGTGACTGAGTCAACGGAGTCTGTGCGACTCTCCAGCTTCCATCCGATCTCCGTTTGGGTTGAGGATCTTTCGCATGATTTTTCTTTTGGTAACCAGAAGCTTGTTCTCCTCCTTGAGAGTTAGCGTCCACGCTTCACAGGCGTACATTAAAATGGGTCTGATGACCGTCTTGTAAATACGCATCTTATACTTACAAAACATGATCTCCATATCAAATTGTAGAACACAGCTTTTTTTGCATGTTTTCTTCTTTTTTGTTGTGAGTCACATTTTTCCGTATTTGAACAGTGAATGTTTGTCATTTGTACGTGACGTGCATAACCTGGGATTCTCTAGAAACAGAACCGCGTTACGTTGTTACCCACTCGATTGTGAATTGCGCATCGAGAGGGGACAACAGATGTTAATGTATTATATTTGGATGATTTTATTCGAATTAAAGGGATACAGACTCATTTCTTCCAATTTTTCTTCATAGTTTGATACTTCAAAGATTTTATAAAACTATTTCACTTTAGGTATAAAAAGAGTAATTTTTTAAGGTTAATCCTAAGTATGTAATCGGATACGCGATAATATTATCTCATAAATGGAATAAAAACTGAAGTTTTTTTGGAGTTGTGAATTGTGTTAATTGGAGATGGTTTTTGTAATAAAGAAATGAATCTTTTGGTTAACTCTATTAATAACATTACGTTATATTTTCTAGTGATCTTCTTTATCGTTATCAACAACCTGCAGCAGTTCACTGCTAGACATAGGCTTCCCCCAAGAAACGTCACCGAGCTCGATCTTCGGCTTCACGTATCCAATCTAAGTCAACGCCGATCGTCGCACCAGATAGTGTGGCAAACTTTGTGTGGGACGTCCCTCGTCTGGATAGGGGTGTTCCACACAAAATTTGCCAAGATGCGGTCTCCACTCCAGGACTCGCTTGCTCCAGCGATTGTCAAACGTGACCAGCCCATTGCTACTTTAGTTTACTTATTCGAATGACTACGTACCAACGGACTAAGACTAATTATGTAAATACTAGTACAGGGCGTTACCTACGCAAAAACATTATTCTGACCTTATTTATGGAAAAGTTAGCCAAACGAGTAAGTAGTATACCTTATGGCAAGTGATTAGTGGCCCCTATAGACGATTTTATTATTAATACAAATAACACCCGGTAGTATAGTAGTCTATACTACCGGTTACTATACTAATACTTTCGTGTTTTTAGTATATTAGTATACTTATGAGTGTTTCGAGTCTGAGCGTGTCACCATTGACTAGCGTGGTGGGTTAATTTCCTTTTCTCCAAAAATAGGGAGGCTCGTGCCTAACAATAGGATATATTTATGTATATGGGATTCCAAAAGTACGAGTTTATAAATGCACAGTATTTTGGATGAGCCTTTTGAGACTTGACGCGATTTCTCTACAATTATAATATTAGTGAACAACATTTGATTACATGGAAAATGGAATCTAGATCAGTATGTTAGAACATTATTTCGCATGTAATTGTTACACATAAGGTCATATAATTGTCTTTACCTCACGAAATTCGCTTACAGAAAAAATATAAATTACAATTGATGGATGGGATGGGAATGAACTCGTGGGTTCGCTCCCCGCATCGGAATAAATATATAGATCGTACATATATTCAGATATTTATTCCGAGTCTAGTTACCAGACCAATCGGCTTTGAACAAGTGTCTGTTAATATTCGTACCTCTGCTTTCGACAAGTGTCTGTCAATTAATATTCGTACCTCCAAAAGCGGAACGGCCCATGTTCAGAAGTGGGACATGTATGTTGTTAAAAAAACCAACGAATAGTTGCTATTATATGTTCATGTTTTATGACTTATGTAGTTATTAAAGATAATTATAATAGGAAATGTGCCCATTACTAAATGGTACATCTTATATTCTTGTTATGATATGGGTCATTGTAATTACATATAATAAAAACTGAGGGTATTTTATTCATTGGTTTTCCTTTTTCAAACCTGTTGAACGAGCAGGCTGGTTAAGCCGTAATTGCCTTTAAATATCGCAATGTAAAATGAAGTAAAATACACGACGGAAAATCTTATTGTTTCACCTGTGTATTATAAAAGTCGTTGAACACTGCTGTGGATACTAACGGTCCGTCTGCTTCACAAACTCAGAGTCGCTAAGAGATATAAGGAGAACTATACTTTGAGTTTTTCTGGTTGATATGATACACAAGAAAGAAATCACATAGAGAATTGACATCACCGACACAGCTCTCTGAGTTTATAAACTAAAATAGCAATGGGCTGATCACGTTTGTTGGAGAACTGATTTACCCTTGGATCAGGCGAGTGTTGAAGCGGAGATCACGTCTTGGCAAACGTAGTCTCGCAATCAGGTTGGTCGACCAATACTGAAGATGCATTTTCAGCATTAGCATCCCTAGCACCGCTTTATAATTTTCCAATAACACATCATTTTTTATAGAAAACATTTTTTTAATCTTGTTTATTTAGTTAAAGAGTTGTTTCGCTATTCTAGTAGATCCACCGTAATTTCTCTAGTTGTGAATATTTGTTATGATCTCTATGTTGGACAAGAAAGTCCGGCAGACGGATAGCGGTGTAAACGTGTCTTCCTATCTTTTTTCTTGTGGCCCCTGACTAATTTAATAGTCATCAATATTATTGTTATGACACGCCACGAGCACTTTTAATTTAACTGGTTTTCACTGAGCGAATCCATGTGATGAAGAGTTACCCTTACTTCTAAGTCATAAGCATTAATACTATGATGAGTTGTAGAATTTAATATGGTAAAACATCGACATTTTTAGTCAATCTATCACTTCTCGCACTACCTACAATGTAGTTTACACTTTTTTGCATACCTTTTATAGTAATAATTTTTAATAATTTTTATGAGAAAGCCAAACTCCAAACTGCTCCATTACGCATATATTCTAAACAACAACATTATTTACACTTTTCACTCAAATAGAGCGAAGAGTAGTACTGCAAAATACGCCAAAGTAAATTTCGTTTCAAGCATTATGAAAAAATTTCTCATTAAAATAATGTATTTGTGTTTATTTCTTTAAATATTTAGTTGCTTTAATATAACCTGGCGTTTCGTTTTTATTTCATGTTCATAATTTTTCCCTGCTCTCTCTGGTTGTTTTATACTTTAGCCTCCTCATTTCTGGTTATATGGCGAACACACCACGCTCGCCACAATACCGGTAGGCTAAACATATATTTATCCCGGTACGGGAATCAAACCAACCACTGACTGAAGTTTGCATTTTATATGTAAATAAAAAATGCAAATTTAATTTCTATTAAAAGCTCCCATTAGAACCTCACACATGTTAGAGGAGAGCAATCGCTTCATAAATTTTATTTTTAGTTTTAGTTCTATTTGTGTTTTTAAATTAATAAAAAATAGATACTTCTGCCTTGTGGGTTATCAACATAGAATAGGGTCACCACATTGCTTACCGTGGGTATCTTATGTAGCGAATATGATATTAAATATCAGTCGATGTATACTTACGTGTCAGTAAGCTTAAGGATAAAAGCATTCATTCAAGCAAACAGTTACGGCTGTATTATATTTGTGATTGATTCTTGTAATAAGTTAAATTTAATTATATTTTTAGATGATTTCATGGTGGAGAAATTTCTGCACAGTTGCTATGGTAGTTTGGAGCGCACAAAAAAGTGCATAGAAAGGTTCTGCACGACGCGCAGTACTATGCCAGAAGTATACACTTCCAGGGACCCGATGTCGACGCCCATTAAGACTGCCTTCTCTATCACGTAATTATTTATCACATATATATATATATATATATATATATATATATATATATATATATATATATATATATATATATATATATATATATATATATATATATATATATATATATATATATATATATATATATATATATATATATATATGTGTTTTTTTTTTTCTATAGTGGCAATGAGCTGGTAGTTTGTCGGAAAATTAACAAACGCTTAATTAGACGAGTACTGGAGTGGAGACCGCGTTTTGACAAACGTAGTGTGGGACGCCTCCCGGCTTTACCCCAGACAAATTCCGAAAAGAATGTTTAATAACAAAGCGTTGCCTAGCAACTAACGACCTTCTTATATTCACAACCTTTTAACGCATTTATTGTCTGTTTTTAATTTTAAATAACTGTTGGCATGTCTTTTCTGCAGAACTCAATGATCGTTTTCTTTGTCGTTTATTCTTTGAAGAAGGAAACGTTTGCAATGCACTTGGACCGGGTAACGTTAAGACGGAACGAAGAACGAAGAACGGAAAGATAGTCTAAAATAGCGAAAATGATTTTCTTTCCTATATTTAGGGGTATCAAGTTCAAAGAAACGAGATTTTTTTCGTCTAATTTTCGTAATTAAACAATATTAAAACAGTTGTGTAAGTGATTCCTGTGTAAAGAGCTGTGTAAATGTATAATGGTAATAATTGTTATTGAATATTTAGTATGTGATACGCAATATTATAATCAATAATTCAAGATTTGTATTGTAGTATGTGACTTGTATAAGTCTAAAACGGTTTGTTTATTTTTTAAGGAATTTGGGGTATAAAGGGTGCGACGATTTGTAAGGCGGCTGGCAGTAACTAGAAGCGTGAAGCCAAAGATGGGCTAGGAGCCTTCTTTGGCATCTTATATTGTCCGCCGGACATACAGATCCAACATACATACTAACAAGGGGCAAAGCAATCTATTTCTTGCAGTTTGTTGAGCTAGACTTACGCAGTAATAAACGAAAAAACAAGTATAGAGATACAGTTATTTAGTTAGACGGAAGATTATAATATATAAGATTCTTCTATCTAACAGGCATTACCAGACCTTTTATATGCACCTATTATTGTTTTCTATCTAACAGGCATTACCAGACCTTTTATATGCACCTATTATTGTTTTATAATACTATTGTAATTCATAAACAATGCGACATAACTCAAGTTTAAATACAAGTTTACCAAATTGATCTTCATATGACGATCAAGTGAACACTTGCGTCATTCGTAATGTATTTACATTTTTTTGACAGTCATATTACGGCAAGGATCTATATTGTTTCGATTATAAATCGTTCATTTATCGACGCAATTAACACTATTCGATGACAATCACTCGAGCCATTGTCTTTGTCCAACCTCATTTCCGTTAAACTCTACATCTTCAAACTTTTGATTTTAATATCATAAGACGCAATGATATGACACAAGTTTTATAATTTGTCTCAAGTCTTATGCCGTTATCCACATCCTCAGCACCAGTTGCTCCAATGAAGTCATCTTGACATAAAACAATCTTTAAAAGAGAATACTTAAATGATATCTGGCGTTGACAAGACAAGTTTGGAGCTCCTGCCGAACAAAACAAAAAAAACTGAATAGTATATTTGGATCTAGCTGTTTGTTAACAACAAATAAGCATTCATTATTAACCTGTGGCAGTTCATTGGAGGACATAGGCCTCTGTCAAGACCTAGCTCGATCTTCGTCTAGATGCATCCAATTTCTGCCAACCGCCCTGCGTAGATCGTCGTTACATCTAGCCTGGCGATATCTTACAATACGTTAAATAGACATTACGATAGCCAAATAAAAACAAAACTACCATAACTGGTGCGCAATTTATATATTATAATATTATCTAATAGTTTCATTTCTTCCCATTCACAGAACAGTATCAACTTACGAGGCGGGCGAGGAAGAAATTCTGATACACCAATTCAAAGATCAAAAACTTGAAAAATTTGTATTCTATGACGTTATTAAGAGTTTCTTATTGCAAGCGGACATGTGGCTGGAAACTCAGAAATTTCTACCCAAGGGTCATATTATTATTCTTGATATGAACAACTACACTTTAAAACTGATTGCGAGATCAAACATACTGTTCTTTAGAGACTTTCTTCTCTATCTGCTGGTAAATATTAATATTTTCTATTTGATGTTCGTTCCATCTCGTTATCACAAAGCAGCAATAGCTCACTTGGTAAGAATTTGGCTAACGATCTCAGGTCGTGAGGTAGAATTTTTCATTGGAGTATTAATGTGAATCATATATTCCTAGCACTTATAGCGTTTGTGGTAGGAAAATATTACTTAAAAAGAAAGGTTGATAAAAATTCTAATAATATCGAAAATAATTAGTATTAATTTCAATTTAAAAACATTTATATTTCGTTCGCCGCCAATATGAAAGTAATAATGACAAAAGGAAAAAAATTGTGTTATACAAGTAACATTTTGTGATAATTATGTTGATACTATAATATATAATATTTAATTATTTAGAAAGGTAAACTTGTTTCTTAGAGCTGTATAAATGTTTAGATATTTACATTTCCAGGAAGGCATGCCAGTTCGTGTGCAACAGATATATGTGATAAACGCACCATCGTATTACGACAAAATGTTTGCCTTGGTGAAACCAGTGCTGCCAACTGAAATTTGCAATATGGTAAATAATTAAGTTTTTACGTATTTATAACATAATCATATGGCGGTTACCTAACGATTCAGTAGCGAAACTCCGAAAGTACTGCTTCGCAGTTTGGGGGTAATTCCCGTATCTATATATATATATATATATATATTAGTATAAATATATATATATATATATATATATATATATATATATATATATATATATATATATATATATATATATATATATATATATATATATATATATATATATATATACATATATATATATATATATATATATTATAATAGTGATAGGTATTTACCTACCTAGACAGTTGTCCATTCCTCCTACCTGATGTCCAGGTGGTTAATGATAAATTGATAATCCAGTTATGTTGTCGATAACGTCTTTACTCGTCATATTAATATGAATCTACTTATTTATGTAACATATATATATATATATATATATATATATATATATATATATATATATATATATATATATATATATATATATATATATATATATATGTGTGTGTGTGTGTGTTTATGTACCAAATAGATTAGAAACTTTTTCGAATTATAAATTGAGAATATGGATACAGACATAATGACATCTGAATATTTATTATTTTTTTAGTTTTTAGTTTTAATATTAAATAATTTTCAAATTACCGATACAACACAGAAACCTTCGAAAAACATGTCTACACATTTCTTAAATGCCGGCTGCACTTCTGCAATTCCTTTGGCACTGTGGATGTTTATGGATTTTCATCGGGTGACACGCATGCCTATTTGCCTTCATATTCCATAAAAATTACAATTTATACTATGCCGGCTATAGACAGTTAACTAATTAACTATTGCTTTTGTCTGCACACTTCTTCTATTTCCAGATTAAATTCTACTCGGACGCTTTAAGTTTACATAAGCACATTGATAAAAAATATCTACCAGAAGAATACGGAGGTGATGCTGAGAGCACACAGAAACAACACGACGACTGGGTTGCCATGATACAAAATAAGAGGTGATTTTATTGTTCTTTGATTAAATTTAATTAGAAAATAATATTTTTTTAAATAATTACACTAAGTTAAATTCAGATTTTAGGTTTCCATACATTATTTTGAAAATATATTAAATTATAAACAAAAATAAAACAGAACATTTCATACACAGCGACCAGTATAGATGCTAAAATTACGATTAATTTTAAATGAATATTAGGGTTTGCAGATTTATTCTTAAAATAATAAATATTGAATCTAAAAAATACCTATTAAAGGTGATATAAAGATACTCTAAATGTACATTAAATTAGTGGAAATGGGTTTATTCAATTTTTTTAATGGGGCAGTCAAACGAGCAAACCTTATAATAAGCAACCACCGTTGCACATAAAAATCTGCAGCAAGTGTAAAACAGATGCATTGCTTATCTTAAGGTAAGGATGTAAATAATGAAAGGGGTAGAATGAAACAAAGCATGGGGAAAGAAAAAGGGTTTCCTGTTCCATGCACTCACCGTAAGAAACGTGATAACATTAAAATTCCTCCACTCTTATATACTCTGAGGGTGTGGTACTTCTCCGGTTAAGCCAGCCCGTTCATAATACGATCACTCTATTCTAAAGACCAAGTGTCTTGAGTTGTTTATAAGGTTATCTCTTTATAAAATAAAACAATCTAATTTATCTGTTCTTTTTTCCAGGGAATCATATCTTAATGACGACATGTGGAAAGCAGACTTAAAAAAGAAACCTAAAAGTAACGCAATCCAAAATTCCATGAACGGATCCTTCAAGACTTTATGTATTGATTAGTTATAAGAATATTAAGAAATATAATAAATTTAATTATTTTGAGTACCAAAAAGATCTTATTAGGTATATTATATTATTATTAATTTATTTAATCTTTTTTGCATAAAATGCGCAACAGGCGGATTTAATGCCACCGGGCATTCTCTACCAGCCAATCTGCGGGCGAAACTGCATCGAGGTGGTGCAACTTGTACTAAAGAAAAACTAAATTTGTGTGATGGATTAAAATTGTTCTATTTCTATTTCTGGGGGGAGTGGTTGACGGTTGCGCTTCGTGTTGAGTTTGCCCGTAATCGCGACAATGGGCAAGTGGGTTGGTGAATTCGGAATTCGGAACGAAGAAATGCCAGAGAACCGAAATAATCGACACAGTTGTCCGACTTAGCAAGTTAAAATGGCACTGGGCTGGTCAGTTTGACCGCACAATGGCTAACTGCAGGTGTTAACAAAGAAACTGTAAACTTTCTTCGAGTAACGGCCACGTGAGACTGAATGCATCAAACTTTCAAGATCACTGCGCTGACCGGTTTAGTTATAAAATCGCAAACACGAGTATATATATATATATATATATATATATATATATATATATATATATATATATATATATATATATATATATATATATATATATATATATATATATATACACAGTGTAAACTCTATATAACGACCCTCAAGGGACTGTGCATATTTTGACGTTAAATGGAGAGAAGAAAAATATGTATTAGAAAAAGAAAAAGTTTATTTCAGACTAGTGTTAGTAATTACATAAAAAACAATTCTTATTTGATCGCTATTGAGTATAGTCTGTTATTTTTGTCTGACGTCTTTTGCTGCACCAGTAATTTTGTTGTATTTTTTTAATTATTTTATTCATATCTTGCGATATTGAGGCATCTTGGTGATAAAGAAAGTACTTTTCCAATAATTTAGCTGCTTCCAGAGCTTCTTTAATGCTCGGCGGAGGCTCAGGCTCATCCATCTCATCTTCTTCATCTCCTTGTTCTTGATACTCGGTTTTTCTCACCGAATCCAAAATTTCTTTGTCTGTGAGGGATGCCGTTGTAAGCAGGCAGTCGTCTACTTCGATGTAGGTTTGAAGATTTTCTGTAAATTTTCCTGCCATGTTGAACTGTTGAATCCACTCAGTTAATGGAAGGGGGTCGTCGCTATCAAACTCTGGTTCCGACAAAAGAACGTACACAGCTGCGCAGTTTTTACTAATTTTGGCAACTTAAAAAGTACTTTATATTATTAAATTGCTGTCGTTATAGAGAGTGGGTGTAATGCTAAATAGATTGTATCATTGTATGGGAAGCAAGCTAAACCAACCAAAGCCGAGTGATATCGATGCTTTAGGGAGATTGTCGTTAATATATATATATATATATATATATATATATATATATATATATATATATATATATATGTTTCGTGTAAAGAAATAATAAAACACATTTATAACTTTTAAATATATTATCAAAAATTAACATTCAAAAGTAAAAGTAATTATTATACATAAAATATCTTAAATCTAATTACTATCTAAAATTTAATAAAATAATTTTATCATACAAATAGTTATTCTTTCGACTGTTACATTGATTGTGATATATAAAACTCGATAAGTATACAAAATAGTAAGTTATTCTACGTGTGTGTAACAAAAATTGACATTGATAAAAAATATCCAGAGGACGATATGATAAACGCTGTTTTACGTCTAGGAACAATAGCGTTTTAGCGAAATATATCACCTTAATACCGTAATCAAACCATTGAAATACCTCAACAATGCATATCATAAAACATTGTGACATGTCCCCTTTAAAGGACGAGCCATAGGTTTTCAGCGATTGACTACCAAGTAACGTAAATAACTACGATATGTAATATTTCAACCACTTTAGTAGATTAATTCGTGTAGCGAAATGCATGCCTAAACGACGAACTATTCTATCCGCTAACGTATATATAATACTATGTATACGAACATCTCTGATAATGTGTTGATTTTTTTTTTTTTATATATTCACGCCTATCCCCCGCAGGGGTTGGCAGAGACCACAGAGCTCCATCCGCTGCCATTCATCGCAGCGAAACGGCTCGTCATTGGTCGCTTTTCGCCCTCGTGAGAATCAGGACGTGACGGGTGGCGAACCACGTCGCCGTCATTTTCGACAAATTAGGTATATTAAATTCGTCTTTAGTGAATCCCACGAGCCGCAAGGGAGGATGGAGGTCAGCCCCAGCAGAGCCCTGCATGCTGAGGTAAGGCACCATAGTCCCCGGGGGAGCCCGACCCCGGGACGATCGGCACGTTTACTAATGTGTTGATGTTATACGCAAACGAATATGTTCGCTATTATACATTATTTAACTTTATGGAAATATATTAATATTCAGCATTCTATAATACATACATATATTGATGACGTACATAACCGTCAAAGTCACTTAAGAGACTTGCATTTATACATTCGTTTTTTTCCATAAAAAATAAATTAAGCAAAACCGAATGGGAAATAGTAAAGTAATAATCGTTGACCTTATCCAATACCGTATTTCTTCAATGATAATTATCCAAAGAAAAACCCATAAGAATATACCTAACCCTCCTTGCACTTATGAGCTAACAATAAAAAAGAATAAAAGCTATATACAAAACTAAAAACATATGTAGATCACAACTGTTATAAAATATGATAGAATGAACATGTTCAAAACTATGTATTTGAACACTAAGGGCTTACCCCTAATTTGAGCTGGAGGGGAACTACCTCACCGGGGTCCGTCCTTGGAATTTAAATAAAACGGTTCATGATACATCAATCCAGCGCTAGTGATCGAAATGAGCCTGGAAGATCGCGAACCTGGTTCGCTCGTTCGTCTAAGCAGTTGATAGGACGCATTGATTCATCCACAGCCCAGTTTTTGTCATTCGCCAAGAACCAGTCCCTGTAATAAAAGAAGTCTTTGTCATACAGAGTGTTATATTTCTTTTATAAAGAAACAATAGACATAAAATTCTATAGTTATAACTAGTTTTTAGTGGCCCGCCTGCGACGATTCCCCAATGCTACGCAACTATTTCAGGCTTTTGAAAAATTTCAGCGAAATCGGCCCATAAATGACGATTTTATCTTTGTATGGCGGCCATCTTATTTTCCGCCATTTCGGATTTTTTCCCCCACCCAACTGATGTGTTCACACTTGTTACCATTTTTTGTTCGAGGGCGACCAAAAAATAGAACTTTTTACCAGGTTTTTTCGCGCCCTATCCGAATATTTCCCTAGAAAAAACTTACCCTCCATCTTTTACAATTTCTCAAATAACATGTCAGTGAGTCAGTCAATCAGCGGTAATGGAGTTTTATATATTATTATATTAGTTAATACAAAGATAAATGTCAAGTTACGGAGGTATAAGTATGTCTTGTAATTTTGACGTGCATTTGTTTTTGCCTTCTTGAAATTTCAATTAATTTTAACCTTCATTAGTGTACAATAAACTCTTTCCTATTATAAATATACAGAAATATCAATGTATTAACCTTTTAGCCTCCATACGCTTAATCCAGTATCGTTTTATTTGGTCTACGGTGCCTGCCTTCCCTCCATATTCATTGGGTAGCAAATCTAGTGGGACATCTTGATACAGTGAAGTCGAATTCGGCTCGTGGAATTTTATCTGTACAGAAAAAATGCTTGTCTTATATGTACTCTATCGAGATCTTTTGAATACAACACACAAGTAACCATAAGCATTATTTTTATTTCACATGTGCGTCTAAATCGAACCATATTGAACATAGCATCGCTAAAATTACACGTTATATGTTAATGAAAATATAGTGACGCTATATCAAGTGATAATGTCAGGTGAGTGACTTTGATTTATCTCCACAATAAATTAACGGGATGCTATAACTGTAAAATTGGCCATGACACATAACACTAGCGTTTTGTAGTTACAATATAAACAGCTAAAATAAGCTATTAAATATATTTAATAGCTATATAATAATTATAATCCATCATCTATACATACATAAATAAAATATAATTAGTATCTTAATAATGAGAACGTTAATTGTGGAAACATAAACTTCGAAAAATAAATAGCTGTACAACATATTACTACTAAATATTTAAAATTTTTATTTATTTCCATACTATCAATCAATCAATACAGCAGTAAAAATACTTCGATTGACATATTCGTCCTCTCTTGACATCACTCTTTTAATATGTTAGGAATCACTGCAAATCATTTTACATTTAAATATCTACATGTTTGAAAAATGAATACATCGTGACTTTTCCCGCCCACTTACATCAGGGACGTTGTGTTTTTATTTCAATTTTATAATCTTATATGTATTTATTATAAATAGATATATTAGTTTATTTATTATTATTATCTTATATATCAGTTATATTGTTTAATTATGAAGGAGTATTATACAATATAGTTTGATTAAGGGGCATAAGTGAAGTAATATGAAATAAATGCGTGTAACGTGACTTTTTTAAGTTGGCTGAAAAAGTCCATAGAAGGTTTTGGTAAAATAGCCACCATTTTGTCAAGACGTAACATGACAATCTAACTAGTACATTCCAAGATATTTGATATTATTATACTTTACCCTGGCATAATAGTTATAACTAAATGTCATCAAGTCTACATCTGTGTCACAAGAATACATCTTTTTTTATTCAATATCAAAGTGAAAGTTCTGGTAAGTATAAAAATATTTTACCAGTTTAGCGACTTCCGATTTGAGAAAGGGTTTGCACAATGCGAATATCTTTCCAATATACGACGGGGCGTTGATCACGTGCACCTGCTTCAGTCTTATTGGTATCGCCTCCTGTTTACAAAGTTACAGCTATTATTTATTATTGTAACATTATTTGAGGAAGAAAAATGTAATAGAGCCTTGGTATAATAGTGATTTGACCGTATGAAGATAACTTAGAATGGTACGCCAGGATTCTATGAATGTTATCACAACACAACACTCAAACTTAAAAATACACATCATTAGGCCTTATTCAAATATGGACTAACTTTTATTTTTATACCGAAGTCGTAAAATTCGATCTAAAACTCGAGCATAGTAGTACTCCAGCATAGTAAGATGTCTTTTCTTGATCTGTGTATTGAAAGAGCATCATAATATTAAATATAAATCATAGTGATAGAGCCTCGCTGCAGATGAATGTCTTGTCAAGAATGGCATAATATTTGTCTGTAGCATGAATGTGCCGGCTCGCCCAGGGAAGTACCACACTCCCGAAAACCGGCGTCTGAGTGCTAGCTTACCTAACGTGCTTCATACGGTGAGCGGCCGAGTTCCGGAGGCCAAACACCCTCTAACCCTCTCCCTCCCATTCCCATAATAAAACTTTCCTTAAAGGTTGACAACGCTTCCACACTGTCTATGGCGATGCGGAAGTCTATGGGTGGCGTTGATTGCTTTCCATCAGGTGACGCGCCTGCTCGTTTGCCTTCCTATCCCATATATATATATATATATATATATATATATATATATATATATATATATATATATATATATATATACACATATATATATATATATATATATATATGTATATATATATATTCTATATTACCTGAGTATACATCATATACTTTCGCAACACCGAAAGGTTAATTTTTCCTATGAACTTGAGAGAGATATTGGCTGCATCAAATATGGGTATCTCGCCGGATGGTATGTCATCCTCTTCAGTGAGCCTGGTGTCGGCCAACATAAAGAACGTCTTCACGGCGTCCACGAAATTGAACAAGTCCAAGTCGGGGTTGTTCAGGCGGTAGACGAAAACTTTATAGTCCTGTTTCGTCTTGTTTGGAAGCGGCAGCATGTCACTGAAATCATCATTAATTTACATATTAATATAAGTCATAATATCCTTTACGGGCAGTTAAGGACCATGATTGTTTTACCTTAATTTAAAACTGAAGTAAAATAATCAAATTTAAGAAGAAGAACAAAAGTAAGCCACCCATGGATGCCTTAAGCAGCGTTGATTGCTTTCCATCAAGTGATACGCTTGCTTGTTTGCTTCCCTATTCCCTAAAAAAAGGAAACATTTGCGATGCTAAGGCCAATGTATCACCGTTCCAAATGTTTTGACTACCTTATATATGGTTCTTTTATGGCAAAGCAGGCAAACAAGTATGCGGGTCACTTGGTGGTAAGTGATCAGCAGTGCCCATAAAGATGTGTTGCCAGCATGTTGTAAACACATATTGTACAAGGATATGAATACTTAGAGCGAAAAGGATTTGATGGTAAGGTGAAAAGAAAGTAAAGGGACGCATTTGTATCTTCAAATCCCTGCAGCCACCTTAAGAAACACGATGACACTTAAAAATACTACTGAAAAGAATTTGGATGCACCTACATCCAGGACCATAAAATTTAATTTTTGTCTCTTATCTCTATCAATACCAATAAACAAATTATCTCTATCAGCCACACTGCGCTGATTGTCCTGCCTGCCCCATTTAGCCAGGGGACGTTCCACACTAAGTTTGCCAAGACGCGGTTTCCACTCCAGCACTCGTCTAGTCCAGCGGTTGTCGGATCGCCGACAAAGGTGACTAGCCCATTGCCACTTCAGTTTACTAATTCGAAAAACTATATCAGTGACTTTCGTTCTCTGACGAATTTCTTCATTCTGAACCATGTCTACCAGAGAAACTCCAAAAATAGTTCAGGATTGCTGGCAGAGATTGGAAGCGTGAACCGAAGATCGGGCTAGGTGACGCTTCATGGGAGTGAAGAATAAAAGAAAATATAGTTTTGAGCTAGAATGAACCTTTTGCTCTGAACCAAGTGAGTTAAGCCGCTAAAAATGATTTTTTCTTATGATTGCTTCACTCACGTGATCTCGAAGACTCGTCTGATCTCCGGTGACCAAGGATCCCGTTTACAAAATAGCTCCGGACCTACGGAGCGCATTGTGAAGAATAGGTCGATGGTGCGTTTGGCGCGCTCCAAGCTATAACTACAGCTGGTGAGAAAGCGACGGAGAAGGACGTCTTCTGTAAAACAAAATATCTAAGGTAAGAACTCTAATAATTTACAGCTGCTTGTCCAATTGTTGGCGTATCTCTTATGGGTTATTAGGCTTTGAAGATTGAAACTCTTTCATTTTTAGTAAACCATCATCTAAGGGAGTTCAGAACGATTTCTCTAGTTGTACACAGACTTGAGTCATCTAAGTATGTACATATAATATATAATAATAATGCCGGCCGCTGAATTCCACTACCTCACAAATAAAAGTTTCATCCCCACCATCTGGTCGAATAACGATTCAGTACAGTGCATTCTTCCCGAAACTTTTTTTCATGCAGCACTACCCTGAAGAACCAACTAC
Organism: Baronia brevicornis; assembly: GCA_031353405.1. Classification (NCBI taxonomy): domain Eukaryota; kingdom Metazoa; phylum Arthropoda; class Insecta; order Lepidoptera; family Papilionidae; genus Baronia; species Baronia brevicornis. The sequence continues at coordinate 347,686 of JASFAT010000827.1, forward strand.
CTCCAGCGGCCTTTTAGAACCGATGCAATATTGAAACCTTTCAAAAACAGGCTTACACATTTCTTAAAGGCCGGTAACTCTTCAGCAAAGCCTATGGCACTGCGAATGTCTATGGACAGCGTTAATTGTTTTCCATCAGGCGACACGCCTGCTCGTGTGCCTTCCTATCTCATAACAAAATATAAACATATCCCTTACGCAGTTAACATTTTGAACATTTTTTACATAGCTGTAGCCAGATCAGCTCGGAAATTGATTATCGACATTTGAATTAGCTACGAGTGTATGCTGATTGAATAAAATAATGTTATAATGTAAGGAATAATTTTGGTTAATGTAGAAAACTAGTTGCTTCATTTGTATTTTAAAGCGATTAAAAGTAAAAACCATTTTACCGGTAATTCATTCGACTCATATGGTAATTCCAAGTAACGATAATTTTTTTGATTTAAAATTAAAATGATAATTTTGCCGCAACAGTAACCAACTAAAGGAGTAGGAAAAACGATGGTTTGCGCTGCAATCCTCATAAAAAGTGTTTAAATTGTTACACATAAACAACTAAGTAAATATATAATATAATTAATAAATAAAATAAAAGAAAAAAGCCTTTATTCCACAATTTGTACAAAAAATAAATTTATTTTTTTAGTTTCAATTTGGGTGCATGGATTCCTCTCAGGTAAAGTTTTCTCTCAAGGATTGCATTTTTCTCTATTTTTTGCTATTTCTAGCCAGTTTGTTCCAGAGGTCTTTTTTATATTGTTCTTTCAATCTCATGTAGGGTCCCCCTACTCGGCATTAGCCTGGTGGGCCCTTCCATGTGGTTACGTTAGTTTTAAATAGTTCTTTTAGCCTCCAATATTTATTCCATGCGTTTTTGATTCTTCGCTCTATCTACAATTCATTTCTGTCATTTTTGAAACTTATTTGTTTTCCAAGATATTGGTTCACATACCTATATATTGGTCACTTCTTAATGACCAACATTTCGTTTTTGATAGGTTCATATCCAGTCCGACTCGTCCACTGCTTGTATAAAGGAATCTCCAACATATCATATATTACAAGGCACAGCTAGTTTTTGATAATAAAACTATATCGTCTGTGAATTTTAAATGGCTCAAGTAGATATAATAAATAATTAATACTACGTTTATTTAAAAGTTAGCTTTTGGTTTTGCGCATGGAATTTGGTCTTCCACACTAAGTTACGGAACAGATCATTTTAAATAAATATATATTTTTTACTTTATTTATGGTTCACAATTTTGGTCATAGTGGCTTCCACATAAAAGGTAGATATATGCTGTCGCGGACTTTTATTTAGAACTATTCAAGACAAACAATCCTACGCTACATCATCTTTGTGTAACTCCAATGGTTTAGGCAGCGTACGCCAAGATAGCTCTCAGAGGCCAGATTTTTTCCCGACTTAATTGACATGTATCGTTATATTACGACCAAAATTACATAAAATCATTACAAATTGTAGCCTATATATTATTCCGATGTACAACCTATATTACTGTAAAGTTTCATCCAAATCCGTCCAGTAGATTTTTCGTGAAAGAGTAACAAACATACATCCATACTCACCAACTTTCGCATTTATAATATTAGTAGGATTTAGTTTTGTTATCATTGGCGTTTTCCTTTTTTCTCATTCTGGAAGAATGAACATTAACCCACCACATTTGTTGTTTTGCCTGATGAGCGGACAGCCTTTCAAAATCAAAAGTAATAGACTTCCAAAATCATTATTTATTAAGAATTAACCAATGCTTGAGTAACATTTTTGTAGTAGACGCCGTTGAGCAATACATTACGAGATGCCACTTACGAACGGATATTATGATGCTAATGAAATCTGCTTTAACAGTTTTGTTTGAAACTTTCAACACCATCCTTCACTCATAAAATAACAATTATCGTTTATGTTAACAACTATACTTATTGTTTTATCTTAAGAAAGAACTACGCTGTATGGATGTAACCACAACGGGGAAGAAATTATTTAAAAAATGTTTTTAGAGGTAACGGAAAAAAGTCAAACCATAAGTAGAAAGCATAAGGAGCTTAATTCATACCAACATATAATCTATAATACTTAAGTATAAGCGCATACATATGTACGAGTATCTGGTGTAATTGACGCTCCAGATTTTTCATAAACGATATTTTAGATAAACTTTTCCACACATTTAAAGATAATTTAATTCATTTTTAAAAATGATACAGTCATGCATGAATAAGACGATTCGTCTGGACAAGTATCACACTCTAACAGGATATCGGCGTAAATTATAGCGTTTTTCTGTATCACCGCGTTTCATACGCACCCAAGGACCAAAATTATTTCCCCTTCCTTTATTTCCTTCTTCCTCTCCTATTATTCAATTACTGTTATAAATATCAATCGGCATTGAATTTACTTATTATCTAGTGGACCGACTTATACATTTCCCTATCTTTTCTATAAAAAATACGAATACAATGAATTGTTATAGATTTAAATTATATAAATTTTTGTATCTGAAATGACCTCGATGTAATCCCTGTAAATTATATTATGTGTATTTTTAAGGTATTGAGATCATCTAAATATGTACGATTATTTGGTATATTCGTTAATATTGAATTAAATGAAAGGTTTATATTACTCAAGAGTTGTAAGAATTGTTAATCCTCTGTAAGCCATTACCAAACTGCAGTGTTCGGTGATCGCCTGTATAAAAATCTTACAACAGTGATCGAGGGAGTTCATTAACCCCGCATAATATTGAACACAGTACAACTTTTACTTTCGTTGCAAAAGTTATTTTCGACTAATAACCTTTACGCAGTGATGTGACTGTCTAATTAAATAACACCATGAACATACAATACGGCACAAAAGCATTAAGAAAATCCGCATCGCTTATATATATTTTCATTAGGTTTTAATTTAAGTGAAACTACAGTACATGATCGCTAAGATTCCATTTTCTGACTTCCTACGAGCCGAAAATTAGTAAATATTTCTTCATTTTTATAACTCAAAGAAAACTTTTATATTTTCAATAGTCAATACTATTGAAAATATAAAAGTTTTCTTTAATATATAAATTAACTAGCTTTTGCCCGCGGCTTCGCTCGCGTGGAATTTGGTCTGCCACATTAAGTTTCGTGACAGATCATTTTTATTAAAATTTTTTTTTTTTACTTAATAGTAAAACCAAAATCATTACAAATTGTAGGCTATATATATTTATAGTTTCATCTAAATCCGTGCAGTAGTTTTTTCGTGAAAGAATAACAAACATACATCCATACTCACAAATTTTCGCATTTATAATATTAGTAGGAAGTAAGATGAAATCTTTTGTTATATTCAATAACTAACTAATTTAAGGTGTCGTTGATACCACATTAAATATATCTAGTTTCCATATAGGCTGAACTGATTACGCAAAACGAACTTGACCACCACTTAGATGGTAACGCAATACCATGCATATCGATCCGTAGAATAAATGGAATTTTTTTATCTAAATATACAATTTAAATCATTGTATATATTATCGTATGAGTATATACAGAAAACTGAACTGAAATATTTAAGATTGGATTACACTTTTTTAGTTAACTTTTATGTATGGGATAAGTGACGACCTAAATGACTCAGTGGTGGGGCCCTCCGTCCGCGGAGTCAATGGTCGCGGGTTCGATCCCCGCATCGGAATAAATACATACATATATTTATATGATTATAAATATTTATTCTGAGTCTGGTAACGTCGCTAATCCACATTTCCTTTCTTATCTATCCTTCTCCCTTCCTCTCTGCCAATCCACGGTCTGCCGTGCCAATGGATGCGTGGCTAGGGGCGAGCCTAGTCGCAAGCGTGGCAACCGTCCCGGGATCGGGCTCCCCCGGGTACTATGGTACCTTACCTCAACATGCGAGGTAACTAAATGGCTGGCGAAGCTACGGCCTTCAGAGTCAATGGTCGCGGGTTCAATTCTCGCATTGCGATAAATATATCGAATAGTCAGAACAAAGAGTTAATATACAAATATTCTTCTTACCGACATCATGAGGCAGATGGGGCTGCTTTGAAAGCCAGTCCTTGATCGTGACCAAATCCTTGTTATATTCCATTTCTTGGTCCGGCATGATTCTGAAAATAAACATTTAAATATTACAATAAAGCGTGTAAAATGTTCATATAAAGTTTTGATTACAATTTCAAGTTTATATAGCTCAAATGTGTCTCAGGCTCAAAAATGTATATTATGTGCCTATACAACAATATTTTTAAAACTATAAAACATACAATGACAAATTTGTTTGTAAAAATGTAAATGGTGTATATGTAAATCCTAAAAAAACCTTCTTCTGGTATAAAATAAACAATATTTATTAAAATATAAAAATATAAAATTTTCGTGCGTCGCTAACAAATATTATAATCCTAACAGTTCTAAGTTTTCTTCGAACCGGGGTAAAAACTCCAAATTCATGCCTTTTCTTTCTACGAATTGAGATTAGCGAATATGAATGATTTTAGAAAATACACAAAACAGTTTTACTGGGTGAGGTTTTTATTATTTTTAGTTTGTTGAACCGTCACCCGCAGCTTAATAGTTCAATCTCAACGAAGAGTTCTGGAAAAATAGGCGGTTTAAAAGATATTTTTCTTTCTAAAATATTTGAATTGGGCTTTAAATTACTGTTCGAGAAAGGGCCCAGGTTTCCCTTTTAAACCTCACTAGAGGCTCACTGATCGAAGTTACGTGTGTATCATTTTTTTGCATTGCCATTTTTCGATAAAGCTATTTAAAATATATTTTTTTTAATATTGTTCACAATAGTTCGCAGTGGCGGAGTGTTTACTTTCTGAGCCAAAAGTTCGATTCCCAGAATAAATATTTGTATGGCCTTTTTGTAATTATTCTGAATCTGAATGTTTGCTCTTATAATTTGTGTGTTTATAACGGGACGGATACACAGAATCATATTTTATTGTATAGTAATAATACAACTTTTCCTGCTTCTAGTGAATCTTATTACGGAGCCTTGTGTAAGAATATTGTTTTATAGTAAAAAGATATTTTGTTTAGTGCAATAAATAATTACACATTCTAAAAAAGTTTAAATTTTAAATTCATATTAAAATCTGAACATTAAACGATCTGTCTGGCTATATAAAAATGCATGTACGTATTATTTCTTACTTTATATCTTCAACGCTGACGGGTGTGTTGATTAATATATCAAAATGGAAGCCATGCAATTGTTTAGCTTATTACTCTGACCGGTTCGCTTAGTCCACGATTTGCTTTATGTATTATATTTGCTTTATTTATAAATGAATAAAGTTTTTTATTGTAAAATCAAAGCTGGTACAAGATGTTTCCTTGTTGTGGTAACTTTAAAATAATTTGAATTTATTTTCTTGTATCCGTGCTGTCAATCAAGTCTCTAGTCCTTAAGTATAACTGCCAAACTTGGGCCGTAAGTAAAGTTCAAAGTAGGGAAGTAGGAATTTAACAGAATGCAATTCACTTAAAAGAAGGATGTCGGGGAAAATTATATAGTTACGGAGCTACGGAGTCAATGGTCGAGGATTATATCTCCTCATCGGGATAAATATATCTAAGGTCTACCAATATTTATTCCGAGTATGGTTACCTCGTTAATCCACATTGGATGAATATCCGAGCCCATAATTATTATAAGATAACTTGATAACTTCAAAATGACAATAACATTTATTTACTATATTATTTTTCGAACCATTTTTTGCAGACGTATAGTCTAGATCATCAATATTTCATTTTATTTATATATTTCTTTGATTATGATTTGTTTAGTTTGCCAAATAAATAAAATTAAAAGATAAAGTAAAACTAAAGTACATAAATAGTGGCAGTGTTATATATATAATATAATCACATTTTTATCCCCATTGTCGTGCAATGTTTCAATTTCTAAAGGTACTAAACGTATTGACGTATTCCATTGTTACAGAGCGCCAAACATTGACTCTGTCTATATTTGCGTTGGCCCCGGTTACCTTACCATTGTTTAAAGCACAATGCCAGTAAATAATTCTTTCTTTATTTACAGAATGTAAATTCGCAGTATTGGGCAAAAAGATAAAATAAAATACTGAATAAAAAATGTAGCATGCGGGTCACGTGATTGCAAACAGCAACTACTATGAGCCTCTAGAATACCTATTAAGGGCTCTACATATGCATTGCCAAGACCAATATTGATACATGGATCAGAATACTGGGTACTGGCGAAAAAGGATAAAAACTCATAACGAGTATTCGAACGTAAGTTTCTGAGACGCATTTTCAGTGCAGTGCTGGAAAGTGAGAGGTGGCGAACTCAGTATAACCATGTGCAAGGAGTCTAATGTCATTAACAACATTAAAATTGGACGCTTACGATGGGCAGAACGTGTGGATAAAGTGGAATAAACCAGAGCACCCAAACGTTTACTGGATGGAAAACAAGAAGAGAGAAGAAACCGAGGCAGACCAAAACTTAGGTGGGAAGACGGAGTCGACCAAGAGGTTTTAACTCTCGGTGTGATTGATTGGAGGGAGAGAACGAGGAAAAGATTGGACTAAAGGGATTTTCTGGACCAGGATAAAGTACACCCATGGCTATAGCGCCTTTGATGATGAATATACAGTGCCTTAGAAAAGGTGGTGAATAATGGGAGAGTTAAAAGGAGGTAAAAAAAAACAACTGTACTCATCGTACGAAACGCGATAACACAGAAAAATGTTCTCTTCACACTGATATACTGAGAATGTATTGTTCTTCGATCGAGTCATTGTATGTTCATGTATGGCTATTCGCTACGAAAATGTAATTCCAAAATCTATCGATATAATACCATAAGAATAAAATAGTCTATATGTAATCTGACCTGTAATAACAAAGAGTGACTAACTAGATCGCAAATGTTGAAGATCGTCGGAAACAGTGAGAAAATAGATCGTATAAGGAGACAAAAAAGATTTGTATTTTTTGTTAATATGCCAATTTAAAGCTACATAACATAGTACAACAAAAAACAAATTATATAACTAACTCCCAAACTCTACAAATATAAGTCATACAGTTTTTTTATGCGATTCATGTCTCTAAAAGCGAACACTTCATTACTGCGTAAAACAGCTAACCAAACCAACTAACTGTACAAAAATTATATACGATACATAAAATACACTTACTTATCATGTTATCTCATTCAAATATATTCGACAGGAATATGTTTGGAATACTAACAACAACATGACCATATAAACTTCATTCCTTAGATGAACAAATAAAAATTATTGGTATTTTATTGAGGTATGTATAAGAACAATAATTGTTTATCGTAAAAAATACAAAAAGAACTGATGACGCTTTGGATAATACCCATATTCCAATACCCATAAGTCAATTTTTTTTACTCCGAGAAAATCTTTTATGGGCCGGATGTTTATGTCGGACTTCTGATACCAACTGAAACCCATTTGGTATTCCTTCATGTTAGTTTCACGAAGTCGTGGGAGCGCTCGGCTTATCTTCAAGAAGAAGGCTTTAGGCCTCTTCCCTGCTCCAAAATAAGACAAGAATTAAATATATACATCGTTATTTAACCAGCTAATAATTTAATGACAGAAACAATTCTAACCAACTTTATCCAAGTTTAAAATCAGGTAAAAAAAAGAAATTTTTTAAAATGTGTCCTAACCATAATATTTCGTATTCAAAATGTGTATTTTACTTTGAAAAAATAAATAAATATACAAACTTTGAATATGAGCTCAAAAATAGTTGTGCTCGAAATAGGAAATAACTAATTGGGTCATGTTTAAATCCTACCACTATGTTTGCAATCGTACAACAGCGAAATTTGGCACAAATTATTGGTCTGAAAGAAAGCAATAAGAACAATGTAAGTCTTACATATTCAGAAATTGAATCGTATTTCAATATAAATTTAGTAGTTATAATTCATTTTAAAAATAAAAAAATGTCTTTACTATCGCTACATTATTCTACAGTTAAATTTAAGTGACCCATAAAAAAGAAATAAAAAACTCTATTTTTATAGTAAAGGTTCAAAAGTTAAGTATGAAGCGAAATAAATATTAGAAACCTCAAATTTGTAAGAAGTCAAAACTGGTAGTTATTTTGAAAAAATCCAATGACTTGGGTCTTCGTATGTTAAAATTTCCTGTTCAAAACAGCAGTTTTCGCATTAATTTGCATAATTAGCACAAATTATAAGTATGGAAAAACGAAGTACAAAAAATATAGACAATTATAAACAGAGCTAAAGTACGCCAATTTGATAATTCATACTTGTATTAGATTTAATTAAAATAAGAAACTCAGTTCCAATGATCTCATCACCTTTGAAGGACGGGTCAATGCACAAAAGTTACGACTTGTATTAATGACCATAAGGATTAATAAAATTTATTTCATAAAATTAATTATTAATTTACAAGGTTGAAAGTATTCTTTTTCCATTTGTATATAAATCGCTTCGATGTTAATGATATTATCCCTTTTCAAACTTCAATTCTCATTCATGTTTCATTTCGAAAATCTAAATTGTCTTTGCAAAAAAAATTTAATTTGTTGAGAAACAAATACAAATAAGTAACTAAGAGATTGTATCTTGAAAGTTTAATTTCACAATTATGATATACGTTCGATATTATTTCGTGGAAAAAAGTAAAAGTATCATATTACATTCAAATTGCAATTCAACAAGAAACGTAAACAGAGCAAGACTTCTTTCTAGTCTGGCTGTACGTATTACAAAAGATGAAATGTGTGATTTTTATAACAAGGAAAAGTGTGAGTGTGCAGTCTAACAAAGCAAGATTTAAGATTGATTAAGCTCCACATTATCATCATCATCATGATCAACAGCCTACGGCAATCCACTGCTGGACATAGGCCTCGCTCAAGAAGCGTCACTTAGCCCGATCTTGTGCTTCACGCACATATTCTACGTAACAATCTTATGCAAATCTGACTTTATGATTTTTTTGATAATATGAGATAGTGTGTATGAGAGAGTCATAGGGGTTATGAACATTTTTAATGCAAATGTGGTATCATACTTAAATCTCTTTAAAAATAACTTTTGAAAATAATCATTAATTTAATCGATCCATATAAATTTATTTCCCTCTCTCACAAATCACTCCTTCACCATCTGCAATCCTCGCGCTTGGTTGGCAGATTAAGGTTCGCAGATAAGTTTTTATTGCTAAGACACACGTTGCTGCCCATCCACTGTAATCGCCATGTGCAACACTTCATGTCAGTAACGACTTGATACTTTTTACTCTTCATTGTTGTAGAACTTGATAATGATCAATAAATATTTTCGAATATAAAAGTCATTTACAATGTTAAAAACATACGATAGAGCACTTAACAAATACAGGTAGGTACAATAAGAATTCTAAAATAAAACTCCGGCACATGTTAATTCCTCATTATATTAATAGTGTCTGCTTAGGAGAGATGTTTGATCCGTAACTAGTTATTTCTTGCGTGTTTTAATGAATACAGAAATGCAATTTTAATTTATTAACGATAGGTTGACAGTATTCGGGCTACAATGTTTATTTACTATTACTATGAGTGTATTACATCAACGTTGCATCTATGAGACCCATATTCTTAAAAGCGGGTCTAAAGAGAAAGGCTCTGTCTAGAAAACCGGACAAAAGTTATCGTTATTAAGAATTATTAAATATTCGTAGAACATTCTCTTTTTAAAAGTAAAAAAAAATATTTATATTCAACGGTTCCGTTTTTATGGAAAAGACAGGCAAACAAGTAAGTAGGTGTGTAATTTTCGTCGCTGTAAATGTCCATCATTTACAATATTATGGGCACTGCAGACGTTTCCTACCCTAAAGTGAGGATGTAAGGATCCGAAGAGGTAGAAGGATTCAATAGGAGGCAAAAAGGAGTCGAAAAAATAAGTAATATGAGGGTAGAAGTTTATTAGAAGGGTAATATTAAATTAAACCTTGGTCCATAATTCTTTTTTATATTCTTATTAAGGGAAAAAGAGAGATATTAGCAGTGTAATGCCAAAACAGGGATTAATAACATCTGTTACATATACATTTTTCAAAATGGCAAGTAAACTGAAAAAATATTCATACAGTTGGCTAATTAATATCAACATCGATTAACTGCCTTGGGTTCTATTGGCCCACTTAGCGGTCAAGGCGTATCTGTCTGCAAGAAGTCGGTTCGCATGTCACTATCCACTCAAATGTTGGGTTATTGAACTGTTTCTCTTAAGCAATTAGCTGTTGTAACAACATTTAAGTTATTAAAACTCAAAACAACATTTCGTTTTGTAATTTTTATCGTTTTAAAATTCTTTAGTCCAAAGTCTTTCTTAGAAAAAAAATATTTTTTTCTAAGAAAGACTTTGGACTAAAGAAATAAGTATTATGTGTTTTGCCTAAACAGTTCATGTTTCTATATGAACTGTTTAGGCGGCGACATGACATGGGATATATATAATATATATATATATATATATATATATATATATATATATATATATATATATATATATATATATATATATATATATATATATATATATATATATATATATATATATATATATATATATATATATATATATATAGTATGTGTGTGTGTGTGTGTGTGTGTGTGTGTAATGTGTGTAAATTATACCTACGTCTATCAAGTGTCAATGATTGAATTTTGTGAAATCAATGATTTAATAATTTTTGTTAAAAAAAAGTTTGGAAAGTTCTCATCAGAACATAGTTGAATATAAATATATAAATGTTACTTTCTCTGCATCATCAGTGTCCCAAATAATACCCGCGCAAACATTCAGACATACTCGCTCACAGGCTATACCCACACACACACACACATTCAAGCATTCTGAATTCTCACATACATTTAAACTTAGTCTCTAGAAGCAACTATCTTCAATTGTATTACGTTTTTTTAAAGTATATTTATGAGTATAACCTGTAAATATTACCTTCACGTATAAAAACTAAAAAGGTTGGAATATATCTCTTACGTACGCTTTGGTACGTGCGGCCTCGTACTTGGTTTGAATACCTGACTAGAAATGCGTTGGATCTATTAACTAACCAAGACTGGATCACGTAAGGTTACCTACGTTTTCATTTTTTATATAATTAGATGATAAACTCTTCTTATGATGTAACTAGCTAGCTTTTTGATATTTTCAGTCACTTTTCTCGAAAAGCATGAAAACTAAAACCTTGAAAACAATTTAAAATATTCACTTTTTACGCCACTCTAACATGTAATCAATTATAAAATGTTAGAGTAGAGTAGAGAATGAAATGTAGAGAGATTCTAAATATAGTTTTTGATATGCATAGAGAATTACAGCAACCTTAATTACAAGTAGTTATAATCAAATATATAAGGAAATAGATAATTAAATATTCCGACGTGTGAATTCTTCTGTTGAAGGTTAAGTTTAAAAAAATTATTTTAATGAAACTAAAGAGAAAAAAAGAAATTTGTTATACCTTATAATATAATATATATAAATTTGCTATAATGTGACCGATTCTGAGATGCCCTAATCTCACGACCAAGGGTAGGGTTAAAGGGGGTTTCGGGGTTTAATCCCTCTCCCTAAATGCCTTAGCTAATCCATCATTTTGCACATAGTAAAATATTTTCGGCTCTTCCCAAATAGTATCTTTCCCTAGTCAGGGAGTATCTTTGCCTAGCCGCCTGTCCGATTGTTATGTTACTACTGTATCACTCCTTGTCTTCCGTTGCGGTAGTATCATATCTCTGTCACCTGTCTTTATGATGTTTTTAACTTCGTCGAGTGGTAGCTTGGCTACCGCGCTTCGTCCGGTAAGCGATGAGTTTCGGAGGCCCAATCCCCATTCCGCTCCCATAATGACTTTTCCTTAAAGGCCGGCAACGCTTCTGTACTGCGGATGTTTTTGGGTGGCATTGATTGCTCTCCATCAAGTAACACGCCTGCTCGTTTGCCTTCCAATCTAATAAAAAAAATTTCAACAGAACTGAATTCCTAGCGACGGCCTTATCAGAGATGTGAGTAGAGTAAGAGTGAAGATGTAAAATATAAATATTATAAAAAAGTATAATAAAACCACCTATAAACACTCGTTTCATGCTTGGACCGCATTTGCGTCAATAGTTACAAAATATAATGATCGTGCATGACATGATTCGGGCAGACTTGGCGGCCTTAGTATTTTGATTGTTGCACAATTTTGTGTCTTTAAGTATTTTTTAATAATCGTACGTACTTGTTTTGTAAGCAAATGAAATTTATCACGAAGACTGTTTTTGCCCATGGATTTTTTATAGAGTATGTTTCGCAGCAACTGAAATATTGTATGTGTCATCTATTTTATTAAATAACACTTTTTAATTGTTTTAAAAAGTGGTCGTTGATGAATAAATAATGTCACCGTAAAATACTTAATAGGGAAACAAAAATAAAATTTAATCAATTATCCAAAAACACTTACTATAATATGTGATATATTTTGAGAAAACTACAATCATTGTAAAAGAATATCTGAAAAAAAAAACTTACAAAATGATTTATTTTAGCATAGTGTATTAGTGCATGATGTCGATTTCTGTGTATTGAGTTGGTAGACTACATGCAACTTTATTCTAACCCTGTATACCTATAGCAAAAAATAACTTGATATATAATAGTTTTGACTAAAATTACACCAAAGTCTGATACAATTTTTCGTTCAGAATTTGGTGGACTTCATTTGCCTATTCGCAATTATATGTCATTATAAATCTTTTGTTACTAAAGTATGCGGTAATTCCATGTGTAATATTGAAAATATAAATTATTAATAGTTGTTTACAATATAATTAAAAGTTGTTTTCAACAATAACAAGGAAAACAATAAATTAAATCGGTGTTTTCAAGTACTACCACAACATTGGTGAAAAAATTAAATAAAATCAGGCATAATCAGAAAATTATTGATTGATTGAACAAATTAGTATCCACAATTCTTATACTTAATTGATTACGTAATGTAATTTTTTTAAAATAAATAAATATCAGTGGAGAATCTTTCATCGGAGGAAATATTATAATTAGTTTTAAAGATAATTGTTTAGAGTAATAAACCACATTTTATTAAATAACATCAAATAAACATTGAATTATCAACAACTAATCTACTAAAGTGCAAATAAGTTAATTTTAAAATTAGTTTTTGTTCAGTTAGATAAATAGATCAGTGGTGTATTTCAAAGTTTGATGATCACACCACAGGAGCAAAGTCTAAATTAAAGGTTTATTATAACTTATTTACTTCAGTTGTTGCTTGATAAATAATGCTTTAAACAAAAATGTAATAAAAGTCACATTAAAACAAAAAAATATTTCTTATTTGTTATTAAAATTTATTTATATTATTTCATGAGACTTATACTTTGAGAACTTTTAATTGTTAATCTTTTTTTATATACACACCTGCTCGGAATGTCGATTATAAGAAAATATAAAAACTTATAAACTACTTATAAATGTTCATATAGAAATTCATATTCTAGCCACGGTATGTCATGTTCGTTTAAAAGTCCTTTTTCACAGTGACAATGTGAGACAATCAATCGTATTTTATAAGTAAGTATTTTATAATTACATGTTATTAAAAATATGGATTCTACTCAAAAGTGTGTCCTCTCAAAATATTAAACAAACACCAACCTTCATGCATAAGTATTGTAAATATTGTACACACTAGAACGTACCTGACATACAGGTAATTATTTTGCTGCTTATTTACTTATACTGTTAAACTTCCTCATACGGTCTTTTTTAGTACTTATGACACTCTTGATGAGTTTTTCAACCACATCTAATAAGTTTTATCTAAAGTAATCCTAATTTTTTTATAGTTATTTTTTATGTATGAAGATTTACCTACAGTGTAATGATATGATAGCCACTGCGATAATACGAGATACGATCTTACACATTATATCTAGCAGAGACCATTGATTGTAGTTGCGTGACTATCATTAAATAAGTTGCATTTATAATTCAACTAGTCACAGCTGGGTGACAAAACCTTGACATCTAACCTCATCGAACTCCACATAACACAAAAAGAAGGAATAGGCAAAGGAGCAAGTGGGTAACCTAATGAAGAGCAATCACAACGCCCTTATCTGATATACCACAGTCATTGGCGATGCTTTGCGTACTTTAGGGTAAAAAATATATAATGTGAAATTCTATTTATTTACGTAAAAGATCCAAAAGAAGTTAATTGGTCTTTTCAGGTATACATTGAAGTTAGTTGATAATAACAACAACTTATTACGCTCCTCTCTTCATTTACTACCTCGTCAATTGCACAGGGATATTTCAGGCGTCAGATTATTTCTAAATCAGCGCGGGGGGCTATGTTTTGCCCTCAGCTGCTTCCAGAGCTTATATACCGCCCAAATTTTGCGATCATTTGATTATATTTATTCCACGGGTACACGCGAATTATAGACAAATGCATTTCTCCTCCGCAATAGCCCGCGAAATAAAATAATTTTGCAATAACAACAGCGATATTCTGTGGGTAGATACTTTCTCGGTTGAGGTGACCCATTGATGCTGTTATATGTCGTATACCTCATACGACATATAACAGCATCAATGGGTCATGGACTACGCATTCAAATACCTGTTGACGGGCAAATACCAGTAGCAGAGTCTACTGTAATGATACATTAATAAATGTATCACTAATGCAATGAAACTTTTTATATTATTTCTTTTTAAATTCCTTATTTGAAATTAAAAAGAAATAGTTTTCTAATAAAACAAAAATATTAGTTCGTTTGACATCTTATATGTATATATATATATATATATATATATATATATATATATATATATGTATATATATATATATATATATATATATATATAGACATGTCACCCGTTCGGCACAAATGTAAAATATAAATTAAAAAGTATAAAATATAATAAGGTAATAATAATAAATATGATATAAATATAAAAAGAAATAAGAAGAATAAAATAATATAATTCTGAAGATTTTTATTAGAAGATAAAAACCCCCTTAAGATCTCAAGTGTCGCCGTAAGAAGAACGGCTGGCACGCCACACTACCTAAGTAATAGACCAACCTGCAATCTCCACGACTTTGACAACACACCTCAAAATTGTGGAAATTATTTTGGACGTTAACTTTCCTTAAATTTGAGCTGTGTTGTGTCGATAGTTAAGGTTATAATAATGATTGATGGAACAAAAGATCATAAGACTGTTTAACATATATATTGTACATTCGTGGAAAAAATATTTTTGTATTACATTGTTATGTGAATCCGCAATGTTCGGATGTATTCTATTTTTATAACATTTGACATGAACATCACGTAAATTCAATAAAAAACCGTGCTCAACGTCAAAAAACTTAATAAGATTATCTTGTAATGGACGAGTGATTACGCAGAATTTAAAGTTCTATTGGTTAAACCCAACATCTATTCGAGTACGGGCGAAGTATAAAAAGGAATAATTATTATAAGAAAAAATAATGCACACTCATCATACCAATATAAACACACAAATGAAAAGGATAAACACAGAGACTCAGAATAAATACCTGTTATTTATTTCGATGCAAGAATCGAACCCGAACAATTGTTGGGTGAGAAAGAATAAACTTCTGACCCAACTGTTGCTATATTTGGGTCATCGATTTTAATATAAATATAACAATAACTCTTGCCGCTAAATTAACCTACCACACAACTTTTATTCAATCAAAAGTTATATCCTTTCCATCTTTCGCATAAGCAATGGTCCTTACGGTGCATTTTCTAAAAACATTTCGACCTAATCTAGTGGATCCAATACCTTTTATTTTTTTTTAAAACAAGCCAAAACATTTCTCAAAGCCAACTCTTCTGCAATGCCTCTGATATTGGAGATGTCTATGAGCGGCGTTGATTGCTTTCCATCAGGCGACACGGATACTCGTTTGCCTTTCACTGCCATAAAAAAACATATATAGATGTCAACGACGTCCAAAATAACTACCTGCCTGGAAACGCTTGCATGGTTTTTTGCACGGTACAAAATTCACGTATACGTATTTTTGTTCATATAACTATGAAATCTGAATCCAGATTAATATAGGCATAGGCCGATTTTTATGTATCTTTAAATATAGAAGTTTTAGGAATGGCTTACATATTAAAAAAAGCCTTGAAAAATATTCGGGGCTCTCACTGAAATATTTAAAAACTATAACTATTGGCACGAATATGGGAATTACAGATTGACTAGATTACTCAGATCGCTAGTGTTATATATGTATGTATCCTATGTATATAACTATAGGAGAGATATAGAACAGAAAGCTCATTTTTATTGTATATATGATTATTTATATAGGTATTTTTATTAGTCTTCATGTTTCTGATAATACATTGATTCCGATACGGGTATCGAATTCGACCTTTAACACCGAAAGCGATAACTTTGCCACTGAGTGATATCGATAGATCAAATTACCTTAAAAAGTCTGTAGTCTACAATAATTCCGAACTTTGTTTTTGAAATTTAAAACAAAATCATGATAGATACTATCCTTGTGTGTATTCAAACTGCATCCTCATTTTTATTCATGAACGCACTTAATGCACCTCACGCGTAATAAAGGATATTTCGTTAAATGTTTTGAAACATATGAATATTTTGTTACAAAATAATATTATATTATATTGTTAGAATTTTAAATTAAAGATTTTTTAATAATGAACTAATTAGTAATATTTAAAATTAAACCAGTCGTATTTTAAAACAAAATTTCATATATTGCTAGTAAACTTTAAAGGAAAAAAATATAACAGTCTACGCATTTCATTACATTGATGAACATCAATTTTTTATCAAATTCTAAGAATAATACTAAAATTCATAGTTGACGATTCTGGTAAATTTAAATATACCCATACAAAATAATAGCATAAAATAGTTTTAATAAATTCTTCTTGTTTTCGTGTCAGTGGTTCCTATATTTTCCAGGCTAGTAATTCGCCACTGCAATGGCAGCAGCATTCGCCTCGATAATATCTTGGAATGTTCCGGTGTTGAGGCACAGTGAGCAGTTTTAATAAATAAAATATAACAACAAAATCCGGACAACGTCAGTTCAGCTTTCTTTCTAAATATTAAAGAAATATATAATACAATTATCTCTGTATTTATATGTGGATGCTTGAGTAGTGCAGCTGGCATTTTAGCACCCAACGGTCGCTTGTTTATTTTGCACATCGTAACAAAAAATTGTATTTATATATGTAGCAGAAATTGTTCCCAAATATATATCTTGTAAATTAATTTAATAATGAAAAACACTCAAAGTTTTGAGGAATCTTTGAAATATAAAATAAAAAACATGCGTGCAAAAAGTAAATGACATATAGGTTAAAATAAACTTACAGTTTTTAATTAAGTCCTTTAATATTCAATTGACTATGGAAACTTCTCTAATATTCGTTAAGCCGCAACGTCTGGTATGTTTTAAAAAGCGCGCGCGCGTTACGATCTGCCAAAGAGAACTAACATACGGGGGGGCCGATCGTCAGCAAGCAATGTATCGCCTTTGACGCAATTGCGTATTGGGTTGGGTCAGTAGTTACTATCCGTCTCATACGTCACTTGCATTTGAGAAAAGAGTACAAGGTTCTATTTTTGGGCCTAATTATTTTTTTATTTACGTCTATGGAATACTCGTTCAATAATTTGCGCCCCTATATGAGCATCCACCCGAGGGACGTCCGTCCTGCACGAACTCCTTCTGGCGCGCGACGGACCCAACGTAAGAATAGGTATCATCATCGATGTGCAGTTGGTAAAGATTAGCAGTACCATAGTCCCGGGGACGGTAGCAACCGAGAGTAAATCTTCAAGTAGCGAGAGTTCATCCCCGCTGCTTGATCCCACATTCCGTAAAAACATGTTGGCTGGGGTGTGGAAGACCCACGTTGTTACTGTTGAAAACAGAATACTGTTTTTTTTTTCTCTGGTCTGATTAAAAAATTAAAAAAATTGTCAAAGAATAAAAGCCATTAAAATAGCTTTTCGAATTAGTAAGCTAAAGACGCAAAGGGTTATTTTGGTTATTCGATTCAGAACTGATAATGGATGGAGTAAACAAGTGCCGGAATAGAGACGTTTTTGACAAATGTAGGTTAGAACGCTCCCCAGCCGGACAAAGTGACGACCTGTGTAGGGCGGGTAATGGAAAGTGTACCCTTAGATCGTCATAAGTGGCACGCTTCAAGAAAGTGCTTGCGTCCAACAATGAACTAACGAATAATCATTATGATTTATAATGGAATTGAATTGAATGAATGACAGGCGTACCAAAACAAGAAATTGAGTTTAATTAAACTATCAAATACAATATAATGAACTTTGACACAGGAAGGAAGAAGGAAATATATATATATATATATATATATATATATATATATATATATATATATATATATATATATATATATATATATATATATATATATATATATATATAAACATGATGACACGAGATTCTTCTTCCTAAACTTCAAAAGTCAGTAACAAATGCTTTATGCCTTTATTTCTGTACACACCCTGCGATTTTAATATAATCAACATATTAATGGTTTATCACAGGTGAAATTTTTAAGGCTAATCTATAGGAACATTGAGGCCCATTAATTTGGAAGGTTGGATAATAATTATGTTATTATATATATTATGTAAACTATAAATACACGTAAAGATGAATATTAAAAATACTTTATACACATAATTATTTATTTTGAAAATTATTTGGAATTTAAAATAACTCGAATTCCCGTTAAATATTTGGAGTTTATTCAATTAGTTCAGTACGATTGTACTGTTCTAATATTTATTATTTGGCAGAAAGTCATAGTAGCCTTTTCTTGTTATTCGGTTTAGTATATAGTAAATAAATGAAAAAAAAAACGTATTTTGCACTTAATACAAATTTAAATCTTTAAATTGTATTTTTTCACTTTTGCATTTTGTATTCAATTGCATTTTTTTTTCACGTTTAATTAATTTTGTAACACTGACAAAAACGGACGGACAATGTTTGCTATCAAGTTCAGACCAATATATTGTATATCAGATAAGGTTATTTTGCGTAATTTAAGAAACAGAAAAAAAAATGTGCCCGGTCCCAACCCTGGACTAGATAAAAGAATAAAAGCTTTTCGAGCAGAAGGCATTAAAATACAAGACGAAGACGCAGAGGAGTTTGTAGAAAAGTCTAACAGTGACTTTTACAATGTATGTTTAGTTAATAATACATATAATGACTAAAAACAATAAATTTCTCTTTCACACAACATAACATAATATTATTAAACTTGAAAACTAATGACATATGTATTCACCGTATAGAAATAGGATAAAGAACACATTTCCTATATAATATTTGAGAATCTTAATGCTGCTTGTTCTAAATTCTCTATAAAAAATTATTTTCAATTGGTAAATTTTGTTTACAGGTTGGACAGGTCTATAATGCACATTTAAATGAAACTTTAATAGGCAAATATGAATTACGCCATCATATTGTAAAAGAAAAGTATTTTAAAGAAAACATGCCAAACCTTTTGACATGGAGTGAAAAAGAACAAATACGTCATTTGGCTGCAACATATCCAGATGAGTGGACTCCTGAAAAAATAGCAGAGAGTTTTCCAGTAACTTTAGAAGTAGTGAAGGTTGTCTACTTGATTATTTTGTTGCAATACTTTTTTATGTAGAGGAATTTCTTTTATTCCTTTAGTAATTACATTTGTATACTATAAAAAAATATTCATTCCAAAAATAAATATTTATAATAAATGATAAAAAAAAAATTAGTAATGATATTATGTGAAATGTTAGTATTAGCTCTAGAAACAGATTTTGAACATTTATTTTATGCACACAAGTTAACAGGTCACTTTTTGATGTCATTGCCATAATGGCTGATAGTATTACCTATGATAGGGCTTACCCTATTATTTAAATTATGGGAGAGGAATAAAGAAGTGATGGGAGAAATATAGAAAACGGAATGGAGTTGAGCATCTGGCTCTCAACTTATCGGAAGATATAGTAATAGGGCATATATCTTACAATAGCATAAAAAAGTCCACTATGAATATACCAATTCTTAGAATGCATAAAAATGTTAGTTTGTGATATTTAATAGTTAAAAAGCCAAAGAAGGGATGTTTTACTTTCCATATGTAAGGGAATGTGAATAACGAGAGGATGAAGTAAACAAAGGGAAAAGAAGTTTGACGTGAGTCCCCACACTCATCATGCCAAATTTGGTAACATATAAATGCTACCACTTTAAGGTATTATATACATATAATATTCTGTGAGGGTTTGGTACTCTTCAGGTCAAGCTGGGCCCATTTTTGCCATAACATAGCTTTACCACTATGAATATTGATGAATTAAGGACAACAATGGTGTAAATTATTTATTTTTTGTATTTTTATATTAAATATTATTGTTTGTATTGTATATAGGTTGTTTCTTGATTTATTGTTATTTCCAGAAATTATTAAAATATGCATGGAAACCGACCTCCGAACAACGTATTGCGCGCCATGATGCATCTGCAATGAGAAATTGGAAAGAACTTAAAGAGGGAACATTAGGCATTTCAGAGGACTTACGAAAAAAATTCCTAAAGTTCTCTGATCGTACTATACCACCATTAAATAAGCAAGCTGTTAAAGTTGACATAACACCAGATGAAAAAATTGGAGAATTTGAGCATATAATTCACAGATGTGCAGCTAATGAAAATGTTAACTACAGCGATGAAAATGTTTCAAGGAATGAAGAAACAAACGCTGCTTCAGATCAAAGATCTAATACAAAGGATACAAAAAGAATGACTATTGATGAACTGACAACAAATATTAAAAAACAATTAGATAGTGGAGATAATATTCAATTGCCAGATAAAATAATTATAGATTCTGTAAAAGCTAACACTGCAGACATTAAAACTGTTAACAATGTTACAAATGAGTTAGAAATATTCAGTGAATCAGAAGAGAAAGATTTAACAGAATATAATGAAAAGGATAGTGACACAAGTATCACACCATATCCAGAAAGAATACGCATCCCAAAAAAAGCATATAAAAAAGGTGCCACATACAAACTTAAAGATTGTTATTATGATGATGATGGTAAATTTTTGTACAGAGTAGTAGGAATGTCTTAATAAATTAATTAATATTATATGCCATATAATTTAAATTTCCATTATGTTTCACCAATTGGCTCAGTGGCGGGGCCCTCCGCCCACGGAGTCAATGGTCGCGGGTTCGATCCCCGCATCGGAATAATTATATGTATGGATTTATTTATAAATATTCCGAGTCTGGTACCCCCCCCCAATCCGCATTTCCGTTCCTGTCCTTTTCTTTCTTTATCCTTTCCCTTTCTCTCCGCCAATCCACAGTCTGCCATGCCAAAGGATGCGTGGCTAAGGGCACATCCATGCTTGGAGTCCATGAGGTCTCGCCATCTTTTAAGGTATGGATACTAACCCACCAGGCTTGTCCAAGGTAGATCAGCACCAAGACATGGAATAAATACCTATAGGACAAAAATATTTATTCCGATGCCAGAATTTCACGCACAACCATTGACTCTGAAAGCGGAAGCTAAACCACTCAGTTAAATAGATGGTCGAATTCCCACTATATTTTAAACATTTCAATTTCTGCAATGTATATCTTGTGGCAACATACAATAGTGTATTAAAGAGAAAGACAAACTTGTTTGAAGTAGTGAAACTTACTCTTATTACAATGTGGTCAATGCTGTTATACCACTGCTAAAGGTACTATAAAGTACACTCCATTAAGAATTATAAGTTAAAAAAGTATAATAGATATATTGCAATTTTGGTATAGACATTTTTCTTTGCATATTATTTTCACTAAAACTCATCTTTAACTACGGGAACCTCTGAAATCATCAAGTTCATAGGATTTAATTTAAGGACCCTTATCAGGCATTACTTGCTTTTGAAATTTTTCTCTAACATGCTGGCTTCCAAAAAATAGTTTTCCTTCAAAATCGGGGTCATGAGTAAGATTTGAATAAATAATAACATTTACAAAAGTAGCGGTAACAATATTTAGTCACCCAGGTTAAATACAACCAAAATCATTACAATATCTGGGTTGTAGCTTTAACATACTAACGAATAAAATGTATATTATGTTAAAGAAATTATTTGAAGATGTCGTAGTAAATAAAACACATGATTTTAAAGCTGTATTATTTTTTTATAAAATTATATGCATTTCGATACATTTGTCCATTATAATATAATAACACATTTTAATTAAGATTAAGACAATGCTAATGTGTACATTGCAAAATTATTGCCTGTCTTTTAGGATAATACATCTTAATAACATTTAAAATAACTTTTCGCCAATTCCACATTTAAAATAAATAATGCATTATTTTTATATCATTGTACAAATTAGTGACTGTCCATTTCATTTTGTACAGAACAAAAATAGGGATTATAAAATCACTCGAGATAACTTAAATACATAAACTATCAAATAATTGGGACCTACTCGCAATATTTCCGATGTTTTACCTGGCACTTATCATATGGCCTTATTTATCAAATATGTTTTTTTTACAATATTGTTTAATGTCTTCTTTAAAATAATTATTGTTTATAAGGGCGATAAAATAATAGCAGTTGTAAATCCATAATATACATATAATAGATAAGTTAAAATTGTCAACATCAGTATTATAATAATTGTGAAACAAATTGCACACAGTGATAGTAGTATGTATAAGTAATTCAAATATAATTTTCAATTACTATGAGTATTATTTTCCTTTGTGTATTATTAAAGGTAATTATTCTACAATCACCTGCATCAACCCATCTAATCAGTGAGGTAACTACGGGAGAATCCCATAGTTGGAAGAGGTCTAAATTCAACAGAGATTTTCTTTTAACATAAGGTACAGTCTCCAAGCTAGTCAGTCAATTAAATCAAAACATATGAAGATATGTAATTATTGCATAGATTACAGTGTATCACAAATCATGAATTATTTATGGCATACAATTTATTATATCCTTTCTATTACTTTTACGCAGGACTGTTACTCTAAATATCGTATAACAGTCGTATTAAGTGAGTCAGCTTTACTGTTTATAAAAAAAATAATTTTATTCGTATCAAATATTGTTTTTTTTTAGTAAAAAACGTAACGATAAAATTGTAACGATTCAATAAAGAATGTTCTAATTTTTTAATGTATAGAAATTCAAACGAGTAAGCGTGTCAGCTGATAGTAAGCAATTAACGTCGCCCTTAGACATTGCAGAAGTTTTTCCGGCCTTTGATGTATGTGTTAGATTCTGGACTATCGCTAAAGGTGAATTCCACGGAGTGGTCGTGCATAAAAAGAAGTTTCAGGGAAAGCCCCGCAAGAGATAGGCATCTCATCAAGATGGTAGGGAATAAAACTTTAAAAAGTAGATTGGAGAATTTGAATTGCAAGGAAAAAGAAAAATGGTCTATGGCCTACACAGTATAATCCGACTTTGGTAATCTATATGTATATTGTAAAATATTTAGAGCAAACATACTTCGAACTTGCAACTACCCACATGTAGACATCAGATGAGCTAAAATTACAGAAACACTATAATTTTTTAACATAATCGGGGAACATTAAAAATAGTTCCACTATAATATAAAGAAAATATATTTACAATAAAGCCTTGGAACATTACAAACATATTAGGATTAATCAATTTGAAACAGTAAAACAAAACTTATTTACATTATACTTACATTATATACTTTTATATGATTTTAGAAGTTTTATTGATACATTAAAAATACTTTTGATTTTGGCAGTCACTTCATACCTGTTTTAATTTCCCTTTTATAATTTATATTCAAAGTAATAAAATTCATATCACAATTAACATGTAAAATACCAGCAATGTGGAATAATCTTTAAAATAGAATTGTTATGCGCTGTAAAAGACAAAAAAAAATTTGTAGAAGCTCATCAGTGTACAACAAACAACAACGAATTCACATTTTTAAGACTGACCCATATCTCATCCTTAACCTAACTCTTTACAAAATTAAAACATATGTACACTCCACAAGATTACAACCCCGAATATTTAGCACCCACAATATTTCGCAAACAAATGGACTCTTAATATGGGGACTCCTATATCAAATGACGATAAATGCAATATCAATTGATTACAATTGTTTGTTTGAAGATTCAAAAGTTTCAAATGATTATTTATTCATTAACCAACATGTGATATACAAAGAAATCATTTTTTTACAAAAAAGCATTATTACATTTACAGACACATTTTTATTACTTACATTACAGACGGACAAACTCCCAGACACATATTAAATACCTACAGTCAATACAAATTTTGACTCTTATACAAGAATCGAACTTTGCCACTGCACCATTCAAGTCGTGACAATAAGTAATGGTGGTTGTATTGAGAATTATAATTTGATATGAAAATTCATAATAATAATTTTCATATCAAATTATAATCCTCAACAATTTTATTTTTTAAAGGAATGGATTTTTTATGGAGGTACATATATATACATACAAATTACATACAAATATTATTATGTATGTTAGTTATATCTTCATGACCTTCAAGTTTGTCATCCATTTTAAAAATTTCAACGAAAAATTTACCTTAGTATGGTTCTACTTTTTTACATTTTTTAAAAAAAATTGGAATCTTCGCTATACGACTTCAACATTTATCATTTGAATCTTAATCACTCCATCGATAAAATTGTATATTATTTATTTTCAGTTACTATAACACCTACATAAAACTTGTCAAAGTTCATTACGTATGTTGTCTATAAAGAAGAAAGAGAAGAGTCTTTAGATGACAATTTTGTAAAACTAAAATTAATTCATAAAACATTTAATTTATATAATAATGCTTTATTTTATTAATGCTACATGTAACATGTATAGCCAAAACTATAATATAACAACACAATAGATTTTTTTTACAGAACTCAATAATTATAGTATAATTTTAAATGACAAATTGTACTGGTAAGATGCTATACATTAAAACAATAACAACATAATTTTGCAATTTATAAATATATAAAAATTCATTTTCAAGAATACGATAAGAATCATTATCGACAAGTTGGCTGCTCCTTACCAACTCCTTACCCAGTGTTTCAAATTATTCGAACCCAAATAGTAACTAAAGCCAGTAAGTAACCTTACAGGAGACTGGAAAAATATTGGTCATGGCGCACTTGTTGAGTTTCCAGATTACGTGCGTAGTTATTTGTAAAATTTCAAGTTTTTTTTATGTTTGATGCGAATTTTTTTTTATCAGCCCATATATGCTCTTATACCCATATATTTTCGATATGCTGAACCTCTCCATTTCTAGAGGAACGGACGTTAACCCACCACGCTTGTCCAATGTGGATTGGCGGGGTTACCAGACTTGGAATAAATATTTGTAATGCATACATATGTATGGATTACAAATATTAATCGGTATATGTATTATATATTTATTCCGAGGCGGGGATCGAACCTGCGATCATTGAATCTGCGGGCCCGGCCACTGAGTCAAATGGTCGATGATTTCATTAAGTAGGTTAAATGATGCAATATCATTGTACACTGCACTAATTACATACTCATATATAAACGTAAATAGATACATGAATTATTAGGAGGATTGAGTTTTTACGCCGTCGACGGTCCACGACCAACTGATCATCGCTGTACAGTCAACACGGCACTTGCGGCTTGAAACAAGGACAGTCAATATATGTATGTACTGTTCATACAGTACAATACATATAAACCATTTAAAAATATACACTTTTTTACTATGTTTGTTATGGAGCAGACCAAGTAGATCAAACTAGATGATACATATTCGGGCATATCATAATTATTGTTGTATATTTTAGGCCGTAATACACATTAACAAACATTATTACTGACGAACTAAATATAACATTGAAATGATATTTTTTCTATCAATTCACACAAGTGGAGACTAAACAATCGATGATTTTCATTTTAAGTTTGATCGTATTGCGAGATTGGACGGCAGGTTTATATATTTTAAATGTAAAAAGTGTTAGAGATATTTTATATCAAGTCCTCGACTTAAAATTATCTCTGTTTTAAGTTACAATTCACTAAAATATATCATCTCTGAGAGCACTTGTTGTTCTAGACATAAAGCTGTCAATTAAACTAAATTAACTTAAATACAACAGGCTTAATTTTCAACGAAAATTAAAACAAAGTATACAAATTTGAAAGCACATTTGACATTAAAGTTATACATATAAAATATAGACACACTTGGGTAGTTGAGTCAAAGGATTCAGTTAGTATATGCTTTTGTTGATGATCCAGAAATATTTTTATTATTATATATATATATAAAATATTATATATATATATATATAAAATATATTATATATATATATATATAAATATATATATATATATATATATATATATATATATATATATATATATATATATATATATATATATATATATATAAATAATTAATATTAAACAAATAAGAAATAAAAAACTTTTCAGTATAATATGGTTTCAGTAAAAGCAAAAGTGTGATAAAACTATATTTATAGAATAATTGATCTAAAATGTACTCTTTATTTGCATTCTATACATTAGTTACACAAAATATCACGCAAAAAAAATCATTTTAAAATTTTTTTTGGATTATAGTTTTGATATTGTATCAGAATATACTTTACTATAACTATTAGGGTATAGCTCTTAAGTTATATTTCGATACTTATAATGCAGTCTTTTATATATAGACATTAGTATAGTTTCCGCTTAAGCAAACAGCCACGCCATTTGTTCTTGTGGGCGCCATATGAGGCGACTAGGATAGCAAATGCCAATAGATAGATAGCATCGTCTACCTGAGAATAAAAACCGACCAGCGGTCCCCAATCTGGCCGTCAAGCGTGTGGATTACAGCAACACCTCTCAATTTTAAGGGGAGATCGATGCCTAGCAATAGACTTCTACTGCTGTATAATCATAGTCAGTTTAAATTTGTAAACATTTAGGATGGACTCTGGCCACAGCTTGACTGCCTGCCTTTTAGATACTGAAGACTTCTTATAGACCACAATATCGCATTGCGCACTGGAAAATCCAGCTTGTCATGAATCAACGACAGTTAAGTCATTTAGTACAATCGTTAAGAGACCGGCGATTGCCGCTTGCAAGTGCAAAAATCGAGCGAAATATTACATATTTTGTGTGTGCAACCAAAGCAAATCTTTTCTTCAACTCAGTTCAATCCGTTATACCAAAGGGATGAATGAAAAGTTAGTTAACACAGCACTTGCGGTTGAAACAGAATAGTAATATTTGTCTGTACTTTAAACACTACAATACATATAAACTATTGAAAAAATAAACAGATTTAACTAGGTTTGACATGGGGCAAACTAAATGATACATATTGGGGCATGCATATCGTAATTATTGTTGTATATCTTAGGCCGTAACACACTTTAACAAACATTATTACTGACGAACTAAATATTAACATTGTAATCATTATATTTTTTAAATTACACAATTCGGGACAAAACATATTTGGGGTTTAAAACAAAACTGATTCTGATAATCGGTAATTCTAAAATATAAGCTACGTTCTTGCAATAAAAACCTTATTAATATTGTTGTTTTTTAATCAACACATAGAGGATACACAGGAACCTAAATAAATACTGTCTTACTGTGTACTGTTTCTCTCTCTCTCTCTCTCTTTGTTTGTCTCTTTTTACTTTGTTATTATAACATCAAATTAAGGAGGTAATATGCGCGATTTGCTAAAGATTTTCGTATTATGTTTTTAAATACAATTGAACTTCCGCCGAGCCCTTAACCTCCACAGTCATATCATGGTTAAAATTTATCGCAGTCACAGTTTAATTGGTCACATATTCACCCACTCAGTCGCTACATAGTGTCAAATTAACAGTTGACCAATTATCTCCATCAATGTTCTGCTTAACGTAATGAATACGCTTGTAAAATAGAGGTTTACTTTCTTCTCTGCTTTGTTAATTCAAGAATCAAATCTGTGTAAACGCGAAAAACAAATTGAAAAATATTGTGTGTATTAAAAAAAAATACTGTTCTAAATTTCATTCAGAGTAGTATTGTGTGCTTATTATATACTCGTTTGTAAACATACATACATATCGTCACGCCTGTCTCCCGTAGGGGTAGGCAGAGACCATAGATTTCTATCTAGTATATCGGTATACTTTCCTCGCTTCCTCCACACTCATCACTCTCCTCATGCAAGCCCTCCGGTTAAGGGTACTCTTGACCGTGCCTTTACTAAAACCTTCGGCAATTTGTAAGGTATGTTTTCCTTGGTCTTCCCCTACCGACCCTTCCATCCACATCTGCAACGTAAATTTATTTTGCCAGTCGTCTTCCATCTATCCCCTCTATGTGCTTAAACCATCTTAGCATTCCTTTCGCAACTTTTATCACGACATCTTCTTTTATATCATATTATCGTGCGGTTTCTAAACACACAATATTATTTTTCAATTGCTTTTTAAGTGGATATTAGAAATTTGGCTGTTCATTTGAATAATGGGTTTCCGCAAAGTGACGTCTGAAATCCATTAATCCTGAAATGCTTTAGTCCATTATTCAGCAGCAAGTGAGAGGCGGCGGAAGTAATGTCGGCAGCAAATGGCGGTGGGTGACGGTGGAAGGTCGTGTGGTCTTGCTGCGCCTCCCAACTGTTCGAGTGCACGCGTGTACTCTCTTTGCAACGCCACCAAGTCAATGTTATGATCGCCTAGGGCAGCCATCGCAAGGAATAATACATCTCTGAAAAGAAACAGGACATATTTATTAAATTTTAAGCATTCAAAGTAATGCGAACTTTTTGTTTTCCTCTTATTACAAACCTCTAATTCGAAGTAATATAAAGGTCCCTTCAATTTCGAATTATCGAGAATCAACTTTATATGCTGTCTTTATAGACATTTAAATTCTAGTGAACAATATTCGAAGATTTTAATGCTGATAGCCTACTGGCTGTAACAGCTTTATCGAATACTAAGCCTGCGGGCAAGTAAAATATATTTGACAATCTGTGCAAATCACAGATTCCATCGGCTCGACGCCGTGTTAGAGGTACACGTATGTGTGTCGATTTTAATATCGCCATGACGCTACGTTAAACGTGTAGGGGAGGATTGCACCTAAGTAACTATGGTCCCTATTAGTCCCCTAGGCCTAGGGTATAGCTTCTCAACGAGGGTGGTACCGCTTTCTAGCGGACGCGGACGGTAGCGTGTCCTATAGGCAAAGGGGGGCGTTATGGAATACTTCTATATTCATGAAAAAACCGTCTATAGCGTTTTTCTTATTATTATGGCGTAAATAAATGTTTTTTCTTGTAAAGGGGCGGTAGTCCACAAAACGTTGGCAACCTATGATTTACGGATATTGTTTTCTTGATAATATTTTTTTTATTTTTATTTTAAGGTTAACTTTTACTATGGGTCTGTATATTGTAATTATTGTATACAGACCTATATAGTAAAAATAAAACATACAATAAAAGAGAAAAAAAATAGTATCAAAAAAACAATTTCTGTAAATAATATTTTTGTTTGTAAATCTTATATTTAGTATTACAATACTTGTAGTAAAGTAAACCCTCGTATAACGCGGTAGATTGGTTCCGCGTTATAGGAAATGCGTTTATACGAGTGATCACTGGATGTATAATCAATGTTTCTAAAACCTAAAAACTTTATAAAGTAATTTAATTTTATAAGAACAAGATCTGCAAACGTAACAAAGTTGATTAATATAAATTATTATAAATTTCACATATATGACTTGGGAAATCCCCGCGTTATACGAGGGACATGAAATCGCGTTATAAGAGTACCGTGTTATAGGAGTATTTACTGTATTTTGTGTAACAACTATAATACATTTAGACAATCAATGTTACAGAAACATAATTACCTGTAGAAGGACGGATAACGTTTGTTGCTCGTAGCCGTCTCTCGCCACGCAACAAGCTTACGCAGCGCGTCCGATAGGTCATTGCTGAGTAGGCCGTCTAACACTGCTAGTATTACACTGTTGGAAATAATATTTTTATTTTCTTAACACATTGACTGCCACGTCACCCATATTCGGGTGACAACTAAAGTTTACATCAGGCCGTGTCTAAGTTCTAATTCGGCCGCATCACCAATATTCGGATGACACCGATTTGACTACCTACAAAGGATTTTCGTTGTCTAAATCTTCTAATCTTTACTATTATCTTCGTTGCAATTTTGTAAAGCACCAAAGCAGCGCGCGCATCCATAGCACTGGTAGACTGACATAGGTCTCATTGCAAACACGCGTGGCAGTCAACGTGTTAAAGAAGGAAAGAAAGAAAAACTTTATTCAATAATAAAAAAAGTTCTATGAATAAAAGAGGGTTTGAACGGGAGTACTTTGTGTTATTTTTAATTTATGTCCTGCGCAATAGAGAATCCTACAACTTTTCAGAAAGCGTTTAAAATTATTTGCGATGGCTATATATAAGCATAAAAAATGTAATTTCACTCAAATAAAGCTTTTTTATGTACTTAAAAATATGTTTTATTGAAATTTGTTTAAAAATGCCGCGTAAAAAGTAGATCATGTCACCTTAGATCGAGTGACGTTATTTGACCCACAAACAACGTCACACGCTCTAATTGTTTTGTTTAATATGGTGAACGTTCATTAACTTCGTACTGTCTCAGCTTGTGTGTTTATGTAATTATGTGTGCGTTCGAGTATCTAAAAGGGCGTGCCCAAGTCTATTTATCCTATAATGACTTCCCTCTACGTACCACCATTTTTTGATACCAGCTACGTTACGCGGTATTTCTGAAGCGATATGACACGGGAACCAAAAAAAACAAACCTATATAATTCTTAATACTGCATTGCACAAGAAGTCAATTTGCTTGCATCATTATAAATATATCTTCTTCAAAAAAAAACAGTCAAAATAACTTGTTGGGCAATCTAGTGTTAAAAGCCGGCATCATTGTTTGCGGAGTTCATTGTTTTCCATCAGGCGACACGCTCGATTGCTTTTTCATCGTGCTTGTCTGCCTTTCCTATAAAAAAATTAACTTACGACTGCGCAGCTCTCGAATCATGTTCAGTGAGCAGTAGCGCCCTCAACTGCCGCGAGCGCGGCGGTTCGGCGCGCCGTGCCCGCCACAGCACATGTAAGGCTGCGCTAGCTTCACCCGCTTCACCAGTTACACGACCTCCCTCCCAACAACAGCGCACTATGCAACCTGTACAATAATAATTATTAATTGGAATAAGCAATATTGGTTTCGGTACTCGGGACGTAGTTTTATAGTATGGAAACGGCTATATAAGAGATACGTGTCTTTTTCAATTCCGCAGACGATGACGGCGCTTTATTCGCATCATCTCGTTGCAGAGGCTGTTCTGCCCAAGTGGCTGGACACATGGCAGATGTCTGTCAACGTTGGAAAAACATCCGCCATTGTGACCGGCTACGGTAAACTACCGAAGACGCTTAGGCTTCGGAGGCAGAACGCACGCTGGAAGACTACAGTTACGTACCTCGGAGTTCGCATCGATCGCACGCTGCGGCTTACAACACAGGTCACACATGTGATGAACAGCGTGACAGCCGCGCGTGCGGTCCTTCGTCCTATCAATATCTCACCTAACCGTGCGTATGAAGGTGTTGATCTATAAGGCGTACGTTCGCTTCCAACAGACCTATGCTGCGCCAGCCTGGTGGTCTTTGGCTTAAGAAGCCCAGCGCAAATGCGTCCAGATCTAGCAGAATTTGTCTCTACGCACCATCATGGGGGCGGCTCGCTATGTGCGTAATGACGTAATAGCGAGAGACCTCAGGGTGAAGAGCATCCATGAGTTTGTGGTCCGGTTGACTCGGTAGATGTTCGACCAAGCCGACAATGGACCACACTCACATCTCAAAAACTTTGCTCCCCTCCACGTTCGCCCACTTGAGGGACGTCCGTTCCTACGCGAAATCCTCCTGTTGCCGCCTGGCTCCCGCGAGAGGGGAGGATCAGCGACTGAGCGATTGAGTTGCTGCGCTAGCAGTGGAGTTCATCCCCGAGGCTCAATCCCACACACCTGCATGGGGTGTGGATGTCCCCGTTGTCGTTTGTTAATTTCCTACTATTAGTTCACAGACATTTTTTGTTGTTCATTTCGTAAACACGCGTAAATTTTATAAGGAGCTTAATACTTTTGTTGACCTAAGAAGGAATTGACTTTAAATTAATTTTAATATTACTTGTTTTGATATTCTAACATGTATACATGAGTTTATAAATTATGTATGTAAGACAAAGTTTCTTGCTTATTATTGTTTGCTTGTATACCTATGTTCATAACGTCTTCACGCACCATCAACGTACCTATCGATATACTTTGATTTTTCTCCAAATTGGTTGGCGTTGCCGTTATCAGCGTAAAAGATACCTTTATATAGGAAAATGTTATTTTTTCTTACCAGACTTGTTCGTGTCGGCCAACGTATCTGAACTGTGGTACCGCGCACTATAGTCGGGGCACAGTAGTTCGGGTAGATGGTTCTCAATGTTGGCACGCTCGAGGAACCAGATCAAGTTCCAATAGACTATAGGATGCGACTCCACAAATTCTGGCTCAGCGAGACACGAATCACCTTCTCTACCTGGTATAAGAGAGGATTAATTGCAAATATTTTTGACAAAAAGAAAGTATATTTATTTTGTATTTTTTTTTTGTAACGCACACTAACAGGTGTTGGCAGAATACCACCGATGTAGTTAACCATCTACAGCATTAATGTTGTTCAGCTCAGCAAGGCCTATTCTTTGGCACATTAATGTTAATTTTAACCTATTCCGAAATTTTTGTAGTACTTTACTCTAATTTTTATTTGGATTGTTACTTTTGATGTTGTTTGTCTTGTGCCTTGAAAAAAAAGTTATCTAACTATTTATAAAAAGTTATACTTTATCGAGAAGAAGGTGAGAAAGGGTAGAAAAGATTTAAACTCACCTAATATCGATTCGAATTCTTTTCTTAAAACTAAGGGGTTCAGATACGGCACGCTGATTGTTTCTGTTTGTGTCTGTTCCGCTCGTTTGATCTGGAATCGATATGTTTGTGTTGATTATGATAAAAATATCTCGCCAGTTAAGATCAGTGACGTTTTTGGTATTTAATTTTCGTTATCTTAAGTAATTATCAGTTGTATGTTTATTATTTGCGCATGTAGATGGAAGAATCGGTTGAGGAAGACCAAGAAAAATACCTCGTCCAAACATATCTTTATACTCGAACTACCTCGAACATAACCTTGACAAAATTGCCGAAGTTTTTAGGAAAAACCAGGTCAAGACTACCCTTAACCGGAGAGCTTCCATGAGGAGAGTGATAAGTGTGGAGGAAGCCAGGAAAATATGTCGAGATCGTAGCAGATGGAGATCTGTGGTCTTTGTATACGCCTACGGGAAACAGGCGAGTTACGATATGTATGTATTGTTTATGACGTAGTACCTGAACAGTGAGCAACGGCACCGTGTGTCGGCCGCAAGCGGTGCACCGAGTGTTCAGGTTGGAGTCATCTGCCGCCCAGCCCGCCATAATGTCCTCGTCGTAGAGCAGCGCCAGACACTGGTGACACTGGGAGCATGACGTTATCGACACCGACACTGATGTAGCTCCCTCTTCCCTGTTCTCCTGCTAAAATAAATATTAGTTATACTTTGTGTATGTATGTATACACTTGAGAATTATAAGTACCATAGAATTTCAAGAAACACTTTCTCTCATTTAAGATATGGTATCTCTCTGTTGTCGCTCCCTCATGTGTGAGGATCGTGGTCATCATTATGTCCAAATCTGGAGTTTATTATTTGTTTCCATCGGCATTTATTAATCACTTGGTGGTTGACGATTCTTTGAGTTGGTCTGTCCACTGGGTTGGTGATTTGCCTATCGACCGGTTTCCTTCCGTATTACTAACCACAATGAGTTTTTCCAAATTTTCATCACTCTTCCTCACAATGTGGCCGGAATAAAAGAGGATGTGCTGGCGAAATATGGCGAACAAACGAGTTTTCAGTGAAAAGATCGATATATTTGTGCATTTGGCCGTCCAAGGAATTCTTAGCATTTGCCTCTTACACCAATTTTCGAATGTGTTGTGACCAGTGAAACACGGGAGTACATCAACAACTGCTTTATTGTGAAATACCCGTCACCTACACCCACACACATAACCTATACAACATTTTCCCCTTAAGCAA
This sequence comes from Baronia brevicornis, assembly GCA_031353405.1. Classification (NCBI taxonomy): domain Eukaryota; kingdom Metazoa; phylum Arthropoda; class Insecta; order Lepidoptera; family Papilionidae; genus Baronia; species Baronia brevicornis. The sequence continues at coordinate 382,316 of JASFAT010000827.1, forward strand.
AGTATTATATATATCCTGTCTCTCTCTTTAGCTAATATAGTCCACGTTTCAACTCCATAAAGGAAAATGGGCAATATCTATGTTTTAATAAGGCTCATTTTGGTGTTTAAAATTATTCCCCTTTCTCTTCATATGCATTTAAGTTGGGCCATTCTTATACCAAGATTATGGTATAAGAATGGCATAACATTTATTTAGTATTTGGTATATGCTGATATCGCAAAGGACACCAATAGGTAAAGAAAAAATCTTGGTAAACTTTATTTCATTAGAATGAAGGGGACCCGTTTGCCCCAGAACCATATTTTGCCAGAAAACCAACTTCTGAGTAATAAATAGGTATGCTATTGCGATTTGTTCATTGAGCGTTAAGACCGGAGGCCAACGCCTCTCCCCTTCCTTTACTTCCCTATTCTCTTTTCATTATTCACATCTTATACTAAGGTAGACAACACTGTATCGCCCTTGATGTTTCAGATAACTATGTACGATGTAGATTACTTACCACATGACATTCGAGATCCAGATCCATAAAAAATATTTATGCTCAAATATTATTTCTTTTTTATTATTAATTATGAGCTGAATCATAATATGATTATTGATTTTAATACTTACTGACTGGTGTGGGTAGAGGTTATCGGGCAAATGAGAAAGCAGTGTAGCAAGCGAACCACGTTCCATGGAACAAGCTAATTCCGCATCGCTTGATGTTCGTCTGAAGCCGAGTTCTCCCGACCATTCTATAAGACATAATAGTTCAGATAAGTCGTATTAATTATTCGCTATATAATAGAGAACGCACTGTTGTTAATCATATTTCATATTAGTTGATTCCACGTTCAAATTTTTACACAGAAATCATCAGCTACGTTCTCAATAAATAAAAATTACAACTCCAGTGATAATTAAATATAAAAAAGAAAAAGCAGAGAGAAGATACTATATAAATAAAAAAGGTGACTAAATGAAGAAAAAAAATGTGACCATATAAAGAAAAATATGACCGTTTAAAGAAAAAATATAGCCGTATAAAGAAAAAATGTGCTCGTATAAAGAAAACTATTTAGTTTATTTTATTCCAAGCTGCACCAACTCTAAACCAATTTTCTCAGTTTTGCAGGTTGACCACGAGAGAATGACCAATGTCAGCCTGTTGTGCACTTTGTGCAAAAGTAAATAAAAAGAAAAGTATACAATTTATACTGACCATCAGGATTCATTTCAGAGGAGCCATCTGTAGAATCCTCTTCGGTAATAAAGCTTGTCAGAGCGCTAGTCGCGTTCCCAATAGCTCCCTTTACAGGGGTCGAGTTGGCTGATATTACTTCTTTCATTTCGTCGAATTTCTTCGCCATACTCGTTGCAGCCGACTTCAGACTACTCAGTCCACTCTGGAGTAGCTCGTTAGATTTCTTGCCGGCTATACTGGTTGGACTGAAATAGACGTAGACTTTACGTATAAAGTTTATGCCTCTTTTGAATTGACTATAATTATTGCGTGTTTAATACTTAAAAACGATAAATAGACACATATTTTAAAGGTGAGAACATGCAGTAAGCGTGATATATAATAATGTTTTCTATAAACTTAAGCTTTTTATAATTAAAAACGTTAAACTAAATCCCATAATATGTGCAGTGTTACTTAGCAGTTAACGATGAAATAATATGAGAATGTGGTTCCAAAGATATTCTCCTAAACTCCTCGGGTAAACCTTAATTTATATGTACTGTAGTTATATAGACAATGTTAGATTTACTATACATACCGTGTATTTAAAAACTATGTTATGTAACAAAATACCACACCAAACAAGAAACAAGTCCCATTTTTCTTATGTTTTTATTCACCGCACAAATTCCTTTAATATATACGAATCGGCGAAGAGGGAACGTTTATGCTAGACAGTTTCACCACCACCAAAATTTTAGTGTACAATTACCACCACCATTTTGTATTGCAGACGGTGGCCGATTCTTACCTGAAATAATTCTCGATCATTGCCTTCCCCAATTTCATGTTTTCCTTGCGCAACGATAGTCTGGCAGGTGAATAGCGTCTAAGAAAACAAATAAGCTAGCAAACATAGCATCTTATAACTCGAGCTTAAACGTTATGGTAAAAGATGGGTCTAATTTTGATATACAAAAATTTTCCTTTAGTGTACGTACAGTATAGAAATATCGATGTAAAATATAATAATTGTAAGACCTATTTTTTATTATCTAGCTATAATGCTTGGTGCGTTCAAAGTGCTATAATGATTTTTGTTTCATTCCATTTTTGTTCGGATGCTTTTAAACAGTATCGTAGTGATGATCCAAAATTTTGTGGAAAATGAGTCTTGCTTTAATAAACATAATTGGTGTCGTTGTATAAAAGATTGCAGTGATCGCTGATACATAAATGTATGTAGATTTGGCTCGTTAGCGCACCATCAAGATGTGTTAATTAACACTAATAATCAACTGATCATCACGTGCAATTGGAATAAAATATTTTTTATTACTGTATTATAAAAATTATAGCGAAGTTTCTTTTGTTGTTTCTTCTCTGTCAGAAAAACCTCAATACGGAATGGTGATAGAAGTATAATCATTGGAAGGTTGAAGTTTAGAAAGGAAAAGTTATTGCGAAATTTTAAATTTATACGAATTTTTAAAATCTAATAACAATTATAAATTTTATATTTACAATTTACAGAAGAATAAGATTTTGTAGAGTGAATTTTATAGTTTTGCGAAAAAGAATTATATTAGCAAATGTGTTAGAGTTATATATTTTATTATCACACAAAATCTTATTTGTTTTCTGGAATAAAATAGCAAATTATTAAATAAAAAATGTAAGTTAGTTGAAATCTGACTAATATTGACTATATTTTAAGCTCGGAAGCCATAAAAAATAAGAAATCTCTAAATTACACTTTCGATTAACAAAAATAAGAGCCTTAACACATAAGCGCTAAAAACTGTCATTCCTCCGTTTTTTCCCCAATTACATTAACGATAAAAATGCAAACATGAATATTGTTAACGATTACATTGTAACATGAAAGACTTTACCTACATTTATGACGGGCAGAAAAGTATGCAAAATAAAAACAGCGATATAAAATAGTGTTTTCAGTGCTATTATAAAATTATATAATAGCACCGAAAACACTACTATTGCATTAAGCGCATAAATCGTAAATATTTATCGTATAAATTGATTGTTATCATATATAATTAACCAATGAAATCCTAAGGTATAATGTATATGATTTCTGCGTGATCTTTCTGAAAATACACTCACTTAATATATTATTTATACGATTTTCTATTTTTATTGTAATTTGTAAAATTCGAACATTTTTTTCCTCTCGGTATTACAAACCTCTCAATATTATGAACTCTTAGGAATAGGCCTTTCGTCCCTTCAACTTCGAATTATCGAGAGTCGACTGTATCTACTACTTACCCGAAACTGATTTTCAAGGTGTTCCCCAAACTGACGAGACTCGAGGACACGGTGCCAGCTGGAGCCGTCTCACTTCTGTGCAGTTTCCTGTCACAGAGGAAACTATCGAGGTTATCGAGTCGATACGGGACGCAGCACTAGCCATGCGGGAATTGTTAGCGGGCTCAGCGTAACGGACACGTTCATATACACAAGTCTTCAATTTAAGACCGCTAAAGGCACGACGATAGACGTGTGTGCTGTGCATCGAAGACAGCACAGCATTCGTGCCTTTCAATATAACCAATTAAAATGAGAATGAAAAATATAAGAAATGAAAGCTGTTTACATTGTCTTGACACTCAACTGGCAAGCACCCATCCATACCAACGACTGAAAGCGTCTTTGACGCGAAAGAAAGGTTATGATACGATATGGATATGAAAGTAGGCGTCGTTGCAAGACTTGTGTATAAGACCGTGGCGGAGGGCATTGAATCGGATCGTCGAAAGGGAGCTACAAGGATGCAAACACACGATAACCACGCTGTAAGATGGCGTTAAGGAAATAGTCATGCAAAAACAATGTTTACATCTCTGATACTGCACATTACCATGGAAAAAATGTTCAATTTTTAAAGATTAATTTTAAATTATGAGACCACCACATTTTCTCTGTGGGTGTGGTGGGTGGAAGGCGAATATAAAATAATAATATACCGGAGAATAAAAACCAATCTGTGATCCCTATTCCGCCCGATAAACGGAGGTATTACGGCAACCCTCCTTCTTGAGGAAGCAATGTACTAGATAGACTTTTCTAAACTTCTAGAGTAACATTTCAATGTTAAGACACTGAACTTTCCGTTTAGGCTGCGTCAGACCCGGTGGCAGAAACAGAACTTGAACGTGAAAACTCGTCTAGTCATTTTTCTGGCTATTGATCTACTATATTGTGTTGCATTTACAGTGGTATCAAAAAAAATTTCAATCTCAGTAATCAGTAGTGTGTGTTATACATTGCTATACTGCAATACCAGCGCTTCTAAGCAGCGCGTGTGGCCTGAAGGGAATTTCCATCACAATTCGCGTGGCGCTCAACGGGATAATGAAGCATTATATCAACAACTAAGGAAGGTGTATACCCTTGTTCTTGTGGAGTATCTTCTTGGAAGGAACCGGCACGACGGCGGAATAGTTTGGGGCTGACGCTGAGCTCGTGACGAGGTGGTGGTGCTTCCGGGGGAGGGGGAGGTTGTGGAGGGGGGTCGGGGGCCAAACGCAAAGCTCCCAGTGGATCGTCTGCTAATACGGGAGTTCGAGGAGAAACTCTGTAAAAAAAAACATTAGAATTTTCTTTTAATTTAGATAGCATTTATAGACAATAATTAGTATGCAGTAATTATTGTCTACGTCTTTTAATCTGGATGATATCGCTATTAGCGCTCTTTATATATAATATAAAGAGCAGTTTTCAAGGTTCTCGATATGACGAGACATTTTATTAAATTGTTATATAATATGTAAAAATCTTTTTCTACAATCCAAAGGTTAGGAGAAGCGAATGCATTCCGGCATTAAGACCGTCTTTGTACTATAATTTGTCCAAGTGTATCATCACGCTTGTTTCCCGTGGGCAGAGACCATAGACTTTCGTAGACTACTATCTCGGCATATTTTCTTTGCTTCCTCCACACTCATCACTCTTTTCATGCAAGCTCGCCGGTTAAGAGTAATCTTGACATGGCCTTTCTTTAAAAAATCGGCAATTCGATCAAGATATATTTTCCATGGTCATCCCCTAATTGCCTTTCTATCCACATCTCAATCTACAATTTATAGAGAAAGAATAAATATATAAATTTCGCTAGCTGTCGCATTACTGAAAAACTAGTGCTTAACTCTAAAATAAATTGTTATTATAACAATTTCCTATATATCATTTTTATTATATATATTATACATACATATAAAAACTTTTTAACGAAAAAATACTTTTATGAGCACCTTACTCATGAGGTAAACATAATATGTTCTATCTATGGAACTATGTCCTGCTTTACATACTTGAGCGGAGACGCAGCCAACGTTGTCTCCGTCGATTCTGTAGCAGCCGCTTCTTTGTCCGGTTCCTCAGGAAAACTAAACGTCCTCGAGCAACGAGACTTGGGGTTAGTTGTTCCTATATTTAAAACATGCAGGTCAGAAAGTTGAATTCATATTCATAATAATTATAGTTTAGATTTTGGATTTATTATATAAAATTATATTTTCAATTAAGACGGTACGGAACTCCCGATTTCATGGAGAATATATGTGAGAACCTACCGCTCGTCAAGTACGGTATTACGTTCAACACTGTTCATTTTTATTTCCCCGGGTTCCCCTATCGAGACTAATATATGGCTTACACGTGTTTATTCAGAATGACTAAATACCTGTAGGTAATTGAAGTGGCTATGGGCTGGTCATATTTTTATTTGTTTATTATGATATGTATATGTAATGAGCAAGTGTATCACTAAGTTAAATGGTAATTTATCATAGTCATTCATGTGCAATACCAAGGCTACCGAAGATGTGTAATCTACGTTAGGATGAATCAAGAATCCTGGGAGTGGAAGATGGAAGTAATTAGGAGGGGTATGGATTAAGGCACTAGAGCTCAAAGCTGTCTTACTCAGCTAGTCTCACTTAGAGCCAATAAGTGGAGAACACATCTAAACTAGTGTGGGATGATATTGACTAAGGTGATGCAGCCGAAGATCAGGCTGAGTGGCACATTTTGGAAGAGATCAATGTAGGACGGTCGCATACGGATAATATGTGACCGTTGACAGTAAGCATTTTAAGCTATGTATGTCGTAACATGTGCTCACCGCTGCTGTTAAAAGACAGCCTCTGCAAATTCTGTACAATCTGGGCATCGCCGGCGAAGCTCTCCGACCGAGTCAAGATACGCAAATCCGACGGACTATCTGGACTCACGTGGATTGTCTGTAAACATACATAATTTTAACCATTTATGCGTTCATAATATATCATATTTATTTCACAGCCCATAAGTGTCCCACTGCTGAACATAGGTCTCTCTATTTCTACATTATACACCGTGACTTTTCAATTACGCGAGAAAACTAAAAGTCGCGTTTGTAAAAATATGTATGTCCGTAAGTAATATTCAAATATTATAGCGTTCATACAAAAATATTATTTTATGGGACTTCAAAGAAATCCTGTAAATGCATCAAATACTTGTACGCCATCTTCGTAGTATTTGTTTACTACTATGCATGAGACGCATGTATTCATAAGTTTGAAAAATGGCCCTTATTATAACGCAATAAGGTGTATACAAATGTCAAAGTGTAGTAAAGCATTAGGTGCTAGCTAGGTACAAAAATGGCTACTGCTGCCTCGCTTACTCTTTAAAAGTTGTATAGCACCCTTTCACTCTAGTACACTAGTACAGTGCTATTTGTTACAATCAATTACGTCGGACGTCATGCGAGAAGGTACTGTTTCTATCTCGCTTGTTCTTACGGAAAGTGTATGACGCTTGTTCGTTCAAGTTCATTTTTCACGTTACAAACTAACAAATTGTTTTCATTCATAGTTATCCCTTCCGAACGTAAATATTACGCGACCAAATTAGGTTGGTTTGGGTGCAGTTCATATTGGAATGATAATGATGTCTATTTGAATTAGCAAGATTTTTTGTTATATAATTTTTGGTGTATATTAAGGAAATTTTTAATAAATATTTCATAAAAAATAAAAATTTTTTTCTTCGCCAAATTTAATGTATATCGATAACTGAATATATTACTTAATTTTCTCGGGTAATTAAAAAGTCACGGTGTATATACTACATTTATATACTCTCATCGAGCCAAAAGCCAAAAGGTCACAGTAAGGCACCCAAAGGATAGCAAAAGGAAGAAATACTTCAAAAAACTAGTAAAAACGTACGAGGCGATTATGGGAAAAATACATTAAATATTTTTTCCTATGACATAGCAATATCTACCCGAGTAAAAAACCATCAGTGTTTCCCGATCAGCCAATGTTTAGCAATGGACTATTGTTAAACATCCCCCCTAGCTATATATAGCTGTGTTAATGATGATTGATGCTTGTTTCCATGTGAAAGTTTCCTTCACATGCTTTATAAAGCCTCATTTTAAGATTCGAAATACATAATAATTTCACTGATACAGAACTTTGAAGTTCCCTATTAAATAAAACTTTGTACTACACTACTAGTCTTATCATTATAAAGCTATGCTGAACCTAAGGACGATTGCTTATAGACTCGCTGGGTGTAGTATATTCACCCAACAATACATTAATAAACAATTTTGGTTATGATATTATTGGAATTTCATTATTATCAGCTTCGTCTAATCCTTAAAGGGATTGTTCATAAAAGACAGATTGGGACCACATTCAAATCGCTTGATATTATTATTATTATGAAAAAATAATAATATTCACCTGTCTTTTATCAGTAATTGTTAACGGTGTAGGTGCCCTAGGGTCTTCGCTTCCCAGTGAATTGCTTCGGGGCCTTGCTGTGTCGCTCAAATCAGGGTTTGACGGTAAACCTATACAAAAATAGAAAAATATTTATTGTGTTAAGAAAAGTTGAAAAAAAATACAATGGAAGTTTCATATAATGTTTTCTTACTTAGCATAAAGCCTTAGTACTAAGCAGATAAACGCTTTACATTTATAGCTTATGTATTAGAAAATTCTGCTATGGAGCTACAAGATCAGCAGACATTCTGACATTCAGACCACTCAATCCCTCTACTACACAGCAGCAGAGGCTAAAAAACATCTTTGGGATTAGAGGAACCCACCGCCTCCAGGTTATTTTAGTGCTTCAGAGACTGGCTGCCGGAAGCGACTTGCCGTGGCCAGTCGTGAAGTCCGTCAATCGCCTGCGCATCCAGAGTGGCTCATTTAAAGACAGCATGGCAAAGTGGGGTTTCTCAACAACAAACCCCTTGTGCGACTGTGGGAGAGCCATACAAATGGCACACTTGATATCCTGCTCTCTGTGTCCTGTCATCTACTCAGCAGATGACCTTTGGATGGCAATGGATGATGCGTTGCAACTTCTGAACTGCAACGTCTGATGCCTGTTGACTTGATGATGAAGAAGAAAACATTTAGTTAGCCCTAACTTACCTCTTACCGAACGGCTTTTTTTATTTGTGCATTCTCTAGCACTGCAGAGGGAAATCTCATCTTTCAGCATTTTTCTCGCTTTTATTATGAGAGAGTGCTCCGAGGAATTGTTTAAAATAATTCCTTCCGCTGATTTTTACAACTGCACAACTCAACAAAAAGAAAGTTCTCTCTTCTGGATCTGGACCAGTGGTAATCCAGTACGGTACGCTTGTCCCGAAACTTTTTGCCATACACCACCATCCTATGGAAACCAGCTACCTTCAGCGGCATTTCCGAACCGATACGACATTGGCACCTTCAAAAAACACGCCTTCACATACGTTAAAGGTCGGCAATGCTTCCATAAGACCTATGTTGTTGCGGATGTCTATGGGTGGCGTTGATTGCTTTCAATCAAGCGACACGCTTGCTCGTTTCCCCTCTTATCCCATAAAAAATACGTCATGTTAAACGCATAGTACCTGAGATAAGAATTCCTGCGGCAGGGGAAAGCGCGTGCGCACGCGGCCGATTGTGCGCCGTGCGAACGATGTTACCGCGTCGCCACACCGCCTCTAATGCACTACCGCCACCTGCAAAATTCACGCTTTATTATGTAACATTATAAGTGAGACTTAAGACGCATGGTTAGATGATTTGGGCACATAGAGAGGATAGATGAAAGACGACTGGTAAAACAAAATTTACGTCGCCGATGTGGATGGAAAGATCAAAGAAAACATTCAAAAGTTTTACTTAGCTAAGATCCGCGACAAGCAAAACAATAACAGAAAATTAATAATGTGTGTTTTTCCGCTGGGTTTAGTTGATTATTTGGAACTTTAAACCAAAAACTTACCGAAAATCGGCCATCAACTCTCCACCCACCAACCACTATACACAACGCCAAACACATATAGTGGTTGGTGGGTGGAGAGTTGATGGCCGATTTTCGGTAAGTTTTTGGTTTAAAGTTCCAAATAATCCACTAAACCCAACGGAAAAACACACATTATTAATTTTCTGTTATTGTTTTGCTTGTCGCGGATCTTAGCTAAGTAAAACTTTTGACTGTCCATATAGTGATGGATTTCCGCAAAGTAACGCCTGACTCCATTAACAAAGAAAACATACCTTGACCAAATTGCCGAAGTTTTTAAAAAAGGCCGGGTCAAGAATACCTTTAACCTTTAAAAAGCCCAGATCGTAGCAGATGGAGATATCTGTCTATCTCTAGGGGAAACAGGCGTGAAGATATGTATGTATGTATGAAACGCATATTATTGATGCCATTGATTACACAGTGTATAAATGAGTCCATCCGCAGAGATGTGGATATCCGTGAAAGACTGTCTTTCTTGGTCATTCGTGACGCCTTAAGATACATTGGAAACACATCATTAGAAAAGAGCCCAAAAACCAACGTAATATTCTACTAGGGATTAGTAGATGACACAAAACCTCGCGGCCGAAGGCCAACGCTATGGGCAGACTAAATAGCTGATACACTACATATGTCCATACAAGACTGTGAGCGACGAGTGAATGACGCATCGAATAATTCACGCCAAGACTTTAGTTACTTCAGTGTAACACCATTGAGGATAACGATCCTTACAATTGAGTGGAAAACAAAATTTCTAAGCGTTTGGTATTTTATAAATATATAACGGCTATCTTCTTTCCACCGCTATATGGTCAACTTAGCAATACTCCGACCGCATGTACCATTGTACATTATTATATTTAAGAGTATTAGTATTATATTTAAGAGATTATACTTGAGTGATTATATAATCAGAGAATCAAGGAGAATGGCGTTGTTTGCTTTAATGCCTTTAAAACTGCGAAGGGAGCACACGCGAGCAGGAAACCCGAAAGTCGCGGAGGAAGGACATTGATGACCAAACTGAATCAAAAAGGTAACTCTTCAAACTTGAAAGCAGAAGATGAGCTAGTAGCGATCCAAGAACCTTAAGGTGAAGTCGAGGCCTCCATTTGAACTTTTATCGAAAAAGAATTTTGAGGGCGTTAGTTAATTTTAATAAATGATAAAACAATAGTTTAAGAATTTTAGTTGGTCTTTAGAGATCTTAATTTTAATTCTGTGTTTGATTTAAATATTTAAGAACTTTATACAAGTCTTATATTAACTGAAAAAATATTTAACTTAACAGTCAATAGTTTTTAATGTCCTGTACAGATAAAGTGATATTTTAAGGGACTTGTGCGAGATATGTGATCCTTAAAGTTCAAATTTCTCCCATCTCATCATAAGAGAGACACACGCTGTCTATTAATAGGACACCAGCATAAAACTACAGTATTCACGGGTAGTTTCAGAAACCAAGCAACAAAATGCTGGAACAATATACATCCCCCATTAACGTGCCTTTAAAATGGCATTATGTTTCAAAAAAGGCTGTGTTACCTAATAATCAAACACAAGTTATAACAGTCAAATTTTAGCAATATTGGCATTGTCACGTATTGTTTTTATTGGTTTGTATTATAAAGGCTCAATCATAGATTGTAGGTTTATCGATCACAAGTATATATATAGGACTGCTGTTTCTCAAGTTGCGTTGTGCTGCATCTTCGTGAGGGTCGGGCGGTGGCAGAAAATCAGTTTCTCTGTTCAATGAGTGGAAGTTTTGACTGTGCCACCGCCCATTTCCATCTTTATACTGTTGGTTATGTAATAATTTAATGTGTATTTATGTGTTGCTGCAGAGGGAAATAAATTAATCTATCTTCTTTAAAAATACGGAATGAGGACAAAATTTTAATATAAAAAAAAAACATACCAGAGTCAAGACTTGTTCTGCTGCGAGCCGGTTCAGCTAACGCCAAGGCTGCCAACTCGGAACCCTCGCCTGCCACAGACCGAACTCGTGGCAACGTGTTGCTATTACCTATCAAAAACATACAACACAAAAAATTAATAGTTTTATAAGAGATACGCTCCTTTGAATAAGGCTTTTAAAATCTTTTGTTCAATTCATTCTCTCTCAATGACTCAATTGAAAGACGACTGGCAAAATAAATTTACGTTACAGATGCGAATGGAACGGTCGATAAGCGAAGACTAAAGGAAAACGTACCTTGATCAAATTGCAAAAGTTTTTGGGAAAGGCAAGGGTAGGAGTACCCTTAATCGACAATCTTGCGTAAGGAGAGCGATGAGTGTAAATATCTGAGCTTGAATGTCTAAGCTTTGACGGGACGTATCGGCTTGTATATTCGCAACTTGGTACTTCAGAACAAGATTTTTGTTTATAATGTCAATAAAGATGTGTACATACCGATGTTTGATGGGGTGTTTCCGGCAACGCGACTTGCCCGTTGTGCACCCGCCTTGCGGAATAGTGCCGCACCCATCACAGCTATGCGAAGTTTGTTCCATAACAGCTGAGATCCACTGTAAGACAATAAAAAAAGTTTTCAATATTTTTTAAGATTAGTTCTTTTAAAATAAAAACTATTTGTTAGTCTCACTAAAACTCAAAAACGGGTCAATCGATTTGAATTTTTTTATATATTGTACGCTCTAATACAGTGAAGGTTTATGAATCAAAATGATGGATGGATGGGTGGATGGGTGGATGGTTGGATGGGAGGATGGTTGGATGGGTGGATGGTTGGATGGGTGGATGGTTGGATGGGTGGATGGTTGGATGGATGGATGGATGGATGGATGGATGGATAGATGGATGGATGGATGGCTGGTTGGATGGATGGCTGGATGGATGGATTGATATAGATATATAAAATAAGTATGTATGCATAAGTTTGTTATTATACACTATATATTTAGATTTATTTTTATTATTCTTAATACTAAGGAGAAGCCACCATTATACCCCGGGTTTATAGGATGTAAAAATATACGTAAAACCTAATTAAAACAAATGACTGCGAAATTAACTTGGAGTTACTATATTTCGCGGGGACAACTATATATCGCGTGTTCACATATAACTTGCCTCATACCAGCAAGCTTTATTGCATATTTACGCACCGGAAAACAAAAAAATATATAGTTTATCAGAAAGCTTCATATTAAATAATTATATTTATCTTTGATGTCAATACGGTACATTATTCATTTATTTGAATTACAATAAACTTTCTTCACCTAGGCATGTCCTTGGGCCAAGCAGCTTCTAGAACGCAGCGGTTATAGTAGCCATAAGTGAGTGCATTGGGTTGAAGCCCGGCACGCTTCATCAGGAACAACAACTGAACCGCCAGTACGGGAAGAGAGTGGATTCCACACAACTGCATCATTACACGGTAGCAGACCTGGAAATAACCAGTTTCCGATAGCTTGAAATCACGCACAAAATAATCAAACGTGTTGTTCACTAAGTAATCTATATAAATAAAAATAAGTCGCCCTTCCGAATAACTGCACTCAATTAGATTTTATTTGTTGTGTCTGTTATTATCAGGTTATGGTTTGTACAAAAGATAATTTAACAAACAATACGGAAAGACGTAAAAAACAATTTAAACTTTATTTCTGTGTTTCGCTGTTCTTTCCTCTGTGGTAGAGCCAAGCTGCAGACGAATACTTTGTCAAGAATGGCATATTTGTCTGTAAAATGGGCCGGCTCGCCCGGGGAATTGCCACACTCCCGCAGAAAACCGGCGTCTGACTGGTAGTTTACCTACTACACTCTCCCATTCCCATAATAACACTTTCCTTAAAGGTCGGCAACATTCCCGCACTGCCTATGGCGACAATCCGCAACACCGGAGGTGTCACAGGTGTGTTGCATATTTCCACAGTTCGTGGCAAAAGACTAAATCGCATATATATATATATATATATATATATATATATATATATATATATATATATATATATATATATATATATATATATATATATATATATATATATATTATAATTAGATACTAACCTCATCACAAGGTACCCTCAATTTAGTAGCTCGCTCTAATAACTCGAAAGCCGCTCGGAGTGTAGCGTGCTCCTTTCCCCGCTGCAGCATCAGTCGACATGGCAGCGCCAGGAAGTATAGCGAGTAACAAGCACCAAGTAAGCATTTGGCCCACGCTTCAGGTGATAGGCATGCCTTTCTCGCAAGTCTGTAACCATAAATATATTTATTATTTAATACCGTCATAACAGTAATAGCTCAGTTGGCAATGCTCGGGCTTACAATATGGACGTCCACAATATGAGTTGGTAGCCTGCATTGGACTAATGATGTGGACCATTTTCTAGCACAAGCATTTTCAGCTTAGTTGAAATGGTAACAAAAACTTAAAAAAATTGCGTCTTCTTTAAAAAAAAACAGTCAGTGAGACACACACACAAATTGCAATTGCTTGGTATTGCTACAATCAACGCTTAGCGACCAAATTAGGGATTGAAGATTAGATTTTATTACTCAAGTTGACGCTTGATTTCCGCAGTCGTTTCGTGTGACATTCATGAGATAACTTGGAATGGCCCTATTCTATGCTGGGATCGAAACAGAAACTTAAAAATTTTATAAAAATATAATGACTAAAAGTGCCAAAAACTTAGGCGTTCTTATAGATCACAATCTCTCTTGGCATGTGCACATTGCAGAGGTAAGCAGGAGGGTGTTTAGCTCCTTTCATTCTCTCAAGCGAAAAATTCTTGCCTCTTCATACCAAAATAACCCTAGCCCAATCTCTTCTTCTTCCACTTCCGTGCCGCCGTTACGGTGGCTCATTCACTGTACACGCAGTGCGCTTGTGGAACTCTCTCCCATATACCGTCTCCGTGATAGCCTCTCACTGGATGTATTTAAGAGAAGAATTAAGGAACATTTCAGTATAAAATATTTATATATGTATATATTTATGTGTATATTATATATATGTATCCTCTTATTTATATAGTAATATATTATTAATATTTATATTTTTATATATGTATGGTTTTATATAGTATGTATTGTTATTATTATATTTTGTTGTACACTTATTTCTATCCTCACAACTTTTCTTATCTTTCGTTCGCTCCTGGGTTTGCTGGAAGAAAACTCAATTTTGAGTTAAGCTCTTGTACATCTTCTTTCCTTTTAATTTTTTGTATTTCCTGTTTTGTGTACAATAAAGTATTAAATAAAATAAATAGACTATTGAAATTTTGCGCTTTTGATAGTTCGCTTTGAACTTTACGCGTTTGACATATATAAACACTATGTTATAACTTTTTTTTAATTAATTAAGATTCGAGTTGATTATTCATAAGTAAAGCTGGGCAACGTCTGTCGGGTCAGTTAGCAGGAGTAGTTTTTATACAGCTAGCAGCTATATGTATTTTCCTATTAACTAACACAAAATACCTCTGGGCAGCGGCTATCTCATGCTTGGTACGTCGCGCCATTGGCGAGGCGTCAGCAAGCGACTCCGCGGATGCGAGCGTCGCGGCCGGCAGCGTGTGCAGCCCGCCCCCCGCAATGCGCCCGCAGTTGCGGCTATGTTCCACCAGCTCTGGATCCAGCTCAAATTTTGTATACGTGTATGTTTGTTCTGTTAAAAATAATACATCAAAATAAACAATTGATATAATGAAATAAAGAAAGGGTTAACAATCCCATTGAAGGGATTAGACAAGTGATTGTCAATTTTCCTTTCAATGGGAAAAATAATTGACAATATCTTGAGATATGGACAGAACTTTTACTTGGCTAAGAAAAAATAGTTTCGTCTCAACACGAGGCATCATCAGGTATAGTAGACGTTACGGAAGATAACCGTTAAGACTTGCTGACGGCCGTTTTCGGTAAGATGTAGTTTTAGGTTTCCTTGGTATTCCTTTACTGACCCTTCCATCCACATCTATGCCAAATTTTAATAATCTAATTTGTTTATAGTGCCTTATCTCAGCATGTTAGGGGCGCTGTTAGAGGCTGACCTCCAACTTCCATTGCGGTTCGTGGGATTCACTATGAATATTTATTATTATTAAATGAGGGCAGTACCGGGATATGGAGGGTCTGGCGGCAACACGAATACAGTTCGCTCAGAGGCGTTGCCTATGTCTGCGAGCAGAGGCTCATCGCCCGCCGCCACGCGCTCGATGCACTCGTCGAAGAACGTCAGCCCTTGTTCAGCATCGCACACAAACGAACGCTCCTCGATGAAACGGGTGAACATCTGCGTTCGCATCATCAACGCGAAGAAGCGTTGCTGCGTCTATAATATTAAAAAAAGCATTACTCGATTTTTTTCTTCTATCGAATTTAGATAAGACACCATCAAACGTATTTTAGGTACTATCAAACTTATTTTAATCACTATCAAATTTATTTTAGTCACTATCAAACTTATTTTAGGCACTATCAAACTTATTTTAGCCCCTGCCAAATTTATTTTAGTCAATATCAGATTTATTTTAGTCACTATCAGATTTATTATAGTCACTGTCAAACTTATTTTAGTCACTATCAAACTTATTTTAGCGACTACCAAAATAATTTTAGTCACTATCAAATTTATTTTAGTCACTATTAAACTTATTTTAGTCACTATCACACTTATTTTATTTATAATTTATTTAGTAATATATTGTAGGATGTAACCATATGTCATAAAAACAGCATAAAGTCTTGAAGTCGTCCCTTAAAAGGATAGGCGTTGAAAAATACATTTATGATGAAGGTCTTAAATTACTACTTATCGCAATGTATGAAACGTATATAGTGTAAGTTTACCTTGTCTCTAGAGCGTATAAAGGCATCCATGTGAAATAATGCATGCGGGTCAGTAGTGCCAACCGTAGGCGCTTTCGTGATGGGTATAAGATAACTGCGATAACCTTGCAGGGTAACCGCCATGAAACGTAAGAATGCTTCCTGGATTTTCAATTCTAGCGCTTGCTAAAAAAGTATTTCAAAAAACAATCAGTAATAAGTTTCAACCTATTGTATATACAACCCGATAAGATTCAATAAATATTATAATGTACTTTTAATTATTCTTGCTAAAAACACTTTTTAATAATGTATATTAAAAGTTTAATTCGAAATTTCTTGTTAATATTTAGTTTAAGCAAATTATATACAAGAGCAAATAAACTTTAATTTCAATTAGCTTTATTTGAATTGATTATTATTGCTAATTTAATTTATCATTTGGCTTCAATTATTTATACCTCGTTTTGATTCACATATTTTTTGTTGCATGTATTTTATAAATGGTATAAGAATATCTGAAATATACATATAATTATTAGAAACAGATTTAACATTTTACTACTTTTTTACTTTACTTTTGCTTCGTTGTTGTTACATTAACATTAGACATTGAAGTTTTACCTCTTTTTTTCTCCTCTGGAAATCTCTGTCTAAACTTGTCGTTGGTTCTCCATTGAATTTACTACTACTTGAAGGATGAACTGGCGAACCTGTTAATAAAAAAAAAAATACTGTTTGGAAATAATTTACCGTAGGTTTAAAGAAATTCATATTGGAGTGTTTCACGAGGTAATAAGTATAAAAAGATTAAGGAATGAAGGGGGGGGGGGGGATTGGCTGAAGGCTATCGTTTTTTACCAGTAAAGCTACCGCTCAGACGTCAATCTTTTGTCATGTCAGAAAAATATAGTACTTTCTTCTATATGTAGACTTATATATCAGGACAGTGATTTTAGAATATACAACTAAAAATGATTTGTTTATACCTAACATGCCGGGTCGAATGTTGGCGTACAGTTGTTCTAGTGTTTGACGAAGGGCTCTTGCTTGTCTTTTGGGAAGGAGTTTCAACGATATGTGTCGCTGTGACTCGCATATCTGCAGGGAAATATTTCATGAGTATTCTATCCATTCATCCATAGTTCCGAAAATTTTTAGTGAAATATAGTACGAATATGAAAAATCTTTATTTATAACTTTTCAAATAATTGTCCTCCAACCTCTATGATCTTATTAATCTTATTAAACCACATGGAGCTCTGGGTTGTATGGGTACGGAGGATACGGTAATGTTTGAACCCCCAAAGATGTCAAATAATCCGTGATTCTAGCAGCTGTGTGAGCGAGCGCGTTGCTGGTGGAAAAAAAATTACAAATATTTTTTTAAAAATAAACAACACATAATTGGCCAATGATTTTCACCAAGGAGTATTGTGTGATAAATAGTCTCGAATATATTTACTTTGTGGCTAGCAATTTTTGGAACATGGCTAGGTACAACTAGTGTTTTGTTTTGTGTTGTAGCAACAAGATTGAGTTCTTATTATTTTAAAAGTAAAACATACCGTAATGTTATTGGTGTCTAAATCAACACACGTCACATCGGGTGGAGGTTCGTAGAGGTCGAAAAATCTAGAGTCAACGCCGATTAGATACGGCAAGGGCGCGTGCAACACCTCTGCTAAACCTAAAATAAAATTTCGTATAATACTCTTAAGTATATTGCAATATCTTCTTAATTGTATATGATTGATAGAAAATATTCTCACCTAAAGGACACAGAGGTATATATGGGCACTGCCATTTGAAAGGGAAGAGAAGACTTGATACAGCCTCTGAAACAGCTGTCAATGTATCTGGCCTGTAAAAGAATTATCTATTAATTTACTTTACTGCATTACAATATATTGCAATAGAGTGTGATGGATATGAAAGTAATTTACTTGCCACTTGTAAAAGGTAATAATTTGTTCGTTGTAATAGTTATTACACTACTGGATTGTAAGTTATTGACTTTTGAGGACAGTCAAAAGTTTTACTTAGCTAAGATCCGCGACAAGATTATATAGCGCTTGTCGCGGATCTTATCTAAGTAAAACTTTTGACTGTCCATATAGTCATGGATTTGACTTTTTACTAACTTAACAACTAAGGCAAAGAGTTGTCAGGGGTTAAAATAATGTTCTACTATCTCACTCAGTTCGATGCAATGGTTTTTAAGCTACTAATGAATTAAAGCTGTATTGCTAAATTATCGTACCTTAAGGACTCGTTTCCATCTTTTTAAAATTAACCTAATGGCAAAAGTTATTTAAGAATCGATATATGGAAATGAAGCTGCACTTTATTCCGAAAGTAAGTTGTAACTGTAAATATAGAGACTTTTAACACCAATTTGTAAGGCAAAGGCATTAAACTTATATTTTAGTTCAACTTTCAAGTATCTTACTGAACATTGATGTTTGCACTGTATGACTCCTATTATTAATTAGATGTTTTTGCACTATTTTAAAGAACATTGAAATTGTCCTTAGAATTAAAAAAACAATATAACTTGACTTTGGCATAATTATTTAACTGAATGTACATTACCGCAGAGAGTGTATAAGTATCTTCTGTTCTGTTATGGCAAGTGCTAGTAGTAGCAGACAGTGATCGGGCGCTAGATTAAGCAGCAACTGCCGGAAACCAGCACCACTCTTCACTAGCGGCTGTTCATCGCGACGCGTCACTATCACCCGCTCGTGTGCATCCGTTGGCGACAGCTGACACATATACTTATAGTTTAACTTAGAATTAAAGTTATATAGGATCTTTAAAACTGGAGCGGGAAAGGAGTCAATGTGATTGGTTCGTATTTAAGTCATCTCCGCTACGCTGATGACATAGTTGCTATTTCCGAATCTCAGTGACGGGGTCCTCCGCCCGGGGAGTTAATGGTCGCGGGTTCAATCCCCGCGTCGGAATAAATATATGTATGGATTAGAAACACTTATTCCAAGTCTGGTAACCTCGCCAATCCGCATTGGACAAGCGTGGTGGGTTAACGTCCGTTCCTCCAGAAATGGAGAGGCCCGTGCTCAGCAGTGGAACATATATGGGCTGTTAAAAAAAAAGTTGGTATGAAAATGAACATGGATAAAACAAAAATAATGGCTAACAACGATTTAATAGCAATTTTCGTCACATTAGATAACCATAACATTGAGCAGGTGAATGAGTATGTCTACTTAGGACAACAGATTATACTGGGAAAGAATGCTATGGAGACTGAAATTAGTCATAGATTCCAATTATCTTGGGCAGCTTTTGGAAAGTCAAAAATGGTATTTAAATCCAAAAAACTACCAATATGGAAGCCAAAAACCGGGAGAAGAAACATAGGCAGACGATCAGCCAGATGGTCCAATGATATAAAAACTCATGAGTCCAGAACATTCTGGATGAGTAAGACCAAGGACAAAACGCTGTGGAAACCAATTAGAGAGGCATTTACCCTGCAAACACAAGTTGAAGAAGGAGGAGAAAAACTACATTATCATACATTTACTTTATATGAAACTATATGAACTCGTTTTGTTACCTGTAATAGTATACGTGGTTCTGGAAATGGTACCTCTTCTAGAAGGTGCGTTATATATCTTTCGATGGGAATATTCAGAGGTTCCTCACTCCATGACATTTCCTGAAAAGACATATCGAGCATGAAATATGGTTTTGATGAAAGTTAACTCAAAGGCCTGCTTTGTTGGTAAGGGTAATCATTTTTATCCTACCGCAGTCATATGGGCAGTATACCTTAAAACAATGTTAAGAGATTATACTGTATTATTTTAGTTTAAATTCTATGTAAATGAGCTGTGCATTTTTTAATAAATAACATTAATTAATTATATTTCTCAATAATGTTAACAATTAGACGACTACCTAACTGACTCAATACTATGATTGACTCAAAACTATGATCGCCTTCATAGTAAAAGATCTGTGTCCAGTATAAATATGTCCCACTACATATATGGTATGAAGAAAAAATACAATAATAAATTATAAATACGGCTAACTAGCAATAGCTCAATGGTAAGGATTGCGTTGGTGGAATCGATTTTACTGTTAGATTATTGAATTAAACCATATTTTCCTATTTTTTATGGATAGGACATTGGCACCTTCAAAAAACAAGCCTACACATATCTTAAAGATCAACAACGCTTCCAAACTATGATCGCGTCTATGGTCTGCGTCTATTACGTCTCGTATGTCTATAGGCGGCCTTGATTGCTTTCCATCAGGCGACACGTTTGCTCGTTTGCCATTCTATAAAAAATTTTTTGTTAAAACAGGCACTATTAGCTTCTCAGTAGAAATGGTTAACAAAAATTCTAGTAATATCAAAACATTACTTGACTTCTTGTAACAAAGAAAAAAATAATTATCGATGTCCAAACACATTTTGTTTAGTAGTATAGCGGTATTATACTAGATAGCGCTGTACGTAGGTTAGATTCATTGTATAACACGCAATATGAATTAGAAGGGTTTGACTCACGCAATATGAATCAGTCAATTCTTGTCTTAAGATCATTCATTTAATACAGTGCAATAAAATCATGAATAAATAAATTTACTACTATAAAGTGTGTTTAAGTGTCGAGTGAAGTGATATCCCTAACAATCGAAGTTAACACATTTCCACCGAGAAACAAGGTTTCTAATTTTTAAAAAAAATACGTGGAAATCGCAAAACGAGATTTCTCGTTTAAAAAAAATGACATCGGGAAACGAGAAATCCCATTTGCGAAATTTGCTGATAATTTTTTTTTATAACAGACCACTCTCATAACATATATGAATGTTTTGCCAAATTTCATTTGCACTAGTTAGTTTAGTTATTTTAGGGATGCTTATTTTTTTCTCCTATTTTTACTTAAAATTTAACTTTAAAATCTAAAATTAGTAAAGAGACAGACTAAAACCGACAAACACACAAGATACTTTTATAGTATAATGTATACATACTCTAATAGTATAGTATGTAAGACACATGGAGTAAGGATCGAAATTGTTACACAAAGCAAGCTGTTTCATCACATATACTAAAAAACAATAACAATAATATTTATGTACAACTTTCAAAATTTCAATAAAAAATATTGATTAAAAAAATAACTGCAGTTTCAATTTACACGTCGAAATATATTGATTTCATAAAAATACCCCAATTTATAGGCAAGTTTGAGCAAAAATATCCCGATGGGAATGTGTTAGTGTAATGTTTGTATGCATACAAAGGTTATTTGACAGTGATATTTATTTTTTTCTTTAAAAGCCAAAAGTTTCTTAATAAGTTACAAGTATGTATAGAAGCCATCGTTCGAAGGTGTCGCTGAAGGGCCACCGCGACAACAGACAGATGCACTTGACGGTATGCAGCGAGTGCGTGCTGTGGGTGACACCGGCGCGCCAGCCCAGCTGCTCCATCTGCCACTCCGACAGCCCCGTGTGAGAGTACTCCTCGTAGAACGTCATCGCCGATCCGTACACCTGGCGAATATTTACACAGTTTATGATAGATATGTATACATACATACATACATACATATCGTCACGCCTGTTTCCCGTAGGGATAGACAGAGACCACAGATCTCCATCTGCTACGATCTCAACACGCCTTCCTTGCTTCCTTTAAACTCATCACTCTCCTCATGCAAGCTTGCTTGTAAAGAGTACTCTTGACCAGGCCTTTCCTAAAAACTTCGATAATTTGGTCAAGGTATGTTTTTCTTGCTCTTCCCCTACCGATCCTTCCATTCACATCCACAAAGTAAATTTCTTTTACCAGGCGTCATCCATCCTCTCTCGATTAGTCAGATCATGGATGATCTGATAAATCTCGTCTATCTTTTCATCCATTCCACCTTTCACATTCATCGTAGCGAAACGGTTCTCCGTTAGTCGCTTCTCACCCCCGCGGGAACCATGACGTGTCGAGTGAGGAACTAAGTCACCGTCATTTTTAGAACAAATTTGGTTTTTTAAAGGCTGTCATAGTGAATCCCACTAGCCGCGAAGGAAGTAAAGACAAAAAAGGAAAAAGAGTACCTTATCGGTAGCGTCGGCAACAGTGAGAACGAAGGTGGAAAAGACAGGCTTAGGTGCAGCGGCGTTGTTCGGCCACAACTCCAGTGTTGCCCCCATCGGCAAACAAAACAGGGGCACTGACGTCGGGAAGGCCAGACTACGCCGGTCTGTCATTGGATACCTGAGGATTAATTATTAAAAACACGATAATGATGGAGAATTGTCTCAAACGTATTCCAGGGGGAGTTGCAGGGGGGTTGCATTTTCTAAAAATGATCGGTAAGCGTTACATGCACAAAATATAAATTTCTTTAGAACATTTCAGTGACAATGGGCTGGTCACGTTTGTCGGAGATCCGACAATCGCTGGGGTAAACAAATGCTGGAGTGGAGACCACGTCCTGGCAAACGTGGTGTGGGACGCCCTCCGCCTAGATGGTCTGACGATCTGCTGATCTGAAGTCGAAGATCGGGCTAGGTGACTCTTTTGGGGGGTCATGTCCAACAGTGGACTGCCGCAGGCTGTTGTTGATGATGATGATGATGATTTAAGAGTAACCTTAAATATTATATATCATCATCATCAGCAGCAGCAGCCTGCGGCAGTCCACTGCTGGACATAGGCCTCCCCCATGGAGCGCCACCTAGCCCGATCTTCGGCTACACGCATCCAGTTTCTGCCAGCCGCCCTTTCTTTCCGCCGCCGCCTTTCTGCCGCCAGCCAAATATTATATATAGCAGATATTTAAGTAGTAATAGCTCAAATATTGATGTTGACTGAATTTAAATGAAGATATACATGCTTGTTTGTTTGCCTTCCTATCTCATAAAAAAAGATAGTTTTGTCGCGTAAGGGTAGTTTTCATGACAGAAAACCATGATAGTCACGTTATGGCAGGCGCAATTACGTCACTTATTCAAACCACGTGGCCAGTATTGGCGTTTTAATGCGAAATTGAAAACGGTTTTTAAAGTACTAAATATTATAGTATGAGTAGTACTAAAAATATTTTTTATTATTTATAGCTATCAATATATATCAGCCCGCGGCAGTCCACTGCTGGACATAGGCCTCACCCAAGGCGCGCCACCTAGCCCGATCTTCGGCTACACGCATCCAGTCTCTGCCAGCCGCCTTGCGCAGATCGTCGCTCCATCTAGCAGGAGGGCGTCCCACACTACGTTTGTATTTTTAGCTATATTAGGTACTTATGCATTAGTTTAAATACTCCCATCAAAAGTCACGTTAATATTAAATCAAGTCTTATATATATATATATATATATATATATATATATATATATATATATATATATATATATATATATATATATATATATCTTGACTCGATGATTTATGGAGTCAGGCGTTACTTTGCAGAAATCCATCACTATGTGGATAATCAAAAGTTTTACCCAGCTAAGATCCGCGACAAGCAAACAATAACAGAAAATGAGCGATGATCACTTTTCGGTTATCTTCCGTAGAGTCACGTAGTAAACACGTGTCGTTTGCAAAGTGGAAAAGTGGTAGTGTGTGTTTAGTGTTGTGTATAGTGCACTATACACAACACCAAACACGATGGTGGGTGGAAAGTTGCTGGCCGTTTTTCGGAAAGTTTTTGGTTTAGGTTCCAAAAAAATCCATTTCGTTCAGCAGGAAAACACACATTATTAATTTTCTGTTATTGTTTGCTTGTCGCGGATCTTAGCTAAGTAAAACGTTTGACTATCCACATCTTGACTCGAGATTCTATGAGACCATTGAGTCAATTTATAAAGCTTCAAAAAAAAATAAAGATTATTATACGTTTAAAATTTATTATCGTTCATTCCCAGATTAAATCCGTATGTATTTAGACTACACAAGTGTACTAATTGGCCGTAATTTCCAGTACATTCGAGTGTGTTACATTTTTAAAGAGAACGGTTTAGCGTAACATCCCAACATTTTAAATTAACGCTAATTGATGTAACTTTCGCTCAGCGGTTCACTAATTAATACCATGGTGTGGGTACTTTGCGCGGCGATATAAAATTATTCAAATATACGATAAAACTTATAAAACGAGAAATACTTCATCATTAGAATACTTTTGTGATCCGTATTTTTTTAGTACAAGCATTATTAGCTTAGAACGGTAGAAATAATTCTAGTACTGGACTTCAAGTAATTTTTCAAAAACATTAAAGGATTTCGTAGGGATGTTTTATTGTAAAAATATTTAAGGACTTATTTTTTCTTTTTTAAGAGCCCATATTTGTCCCACTGCTGAGCACGGGCCTCTCCATTTCTGGAGGAACGGACATTAAACCACTACGCTTGTCCAATGCGGATTGGCGGGGTTACCAGACTCGGAATAAATATTTGTAATCTATACATATATTTATTTCCATGCGAGGATCAAACCCGCGATCAATGACTCCGCGGGCGGAGGGCCCCGTCACTGAGCTAATTGGTCGTCAAGGATTAATGCATGCAAAATATGAAACATTATTAGGGAGGAGCGTAAAGTAATCGGTTAATAGTCGCTGTGAATAGACAATGCAAATTATTTACACCGTTACAATAATTAAAACGCACTTAAGTTTCTGACTCACCTAAATAGCACTTCGGGTTTGTATGATATAAGTGTCGGACGGTTCATTGACTTCTTGTAGCAGAGAAATACATCACTACCCATTAGGCCTGCAATTCGAAATGGGTTACATGTTCATTATGTAAAGATAAGTTGCGTTTCTTGGTGATGTGATTATGTGAGGTTTTTTTGTAGAAAACGTTAATATTTTATAAATTAAATGACGTACTTATTGGCTCATTTTAAAGACGGTACTTCCTTTTGGTGATCAACTGTCAATGTAGATAATACTGCTATTATATTATATTGCTGTTATATTCAGGCGTCTAAAGACGATTTCGCATATCTTTAGATGTGGCTTAAACTTTTCGGTCAGCCCCGACGCTCATATGGGAGCCGATAAGAGAAGCTATTGTGGAAGTGGGCAAGGCGTTTTCTATGCGGATGTCGATTTTGTCCTCTCGATTGTTGGTTTCAGTCACAGTGCACCCCAGGTATTTCAATTTACGTACGACAGCACACATACCTTTATTTAAATTCTTGTTGACCATACAGAAGGCATGCGGCGGTGTTTCCCCCCTGCTCGCAACTATGACACACACGTCGACAACTACGAGTGCGTTACACGGCGCGCGGGGGTGCGCACGCCTGTACGTGATGAATGTCTTCGCGGTGGAATTGTTCACGTTGGCCAACCGTCCCCCCACAGACACCAACACCATCTCGGCGTCCGCCATGAGTCGCTCCCTGCCGTCGTACATAACACCTGACACAATCAATGCGCACTATAAATATATATAGATAGATATATTCTTTATTGTACACCAAAAACAAAGTTATATAGTTATTGATTGTAATATTTATACACAAATGGCGGTCTTATCTCTAATAGCGATTTCTGCCAGACAGATAATTTGATGTAGGTTGATGATACCAAATATAGTGCATAAAAGTACTGTGAAAGCCCGATACAACATTACTTTTATTCATAACAATCTTACAGAAAAGCCGGTCGACAAGCTAGTTTTTTAAAAAATATTATTTGCTCCCTAAATCCTAAGGATATGAGGGAATGTAATTATCGGAATATTCCGAAAATTGTTAAACAAATTTTTATCGTTTTTTTTTCCCATAAATATAATTTCCGATAATAATCAATGAAGATTTTTCGTAATTTACCTAAAAACCTTGCTTTGTAGTTCCCACTATTAAGTAGGGCCAGCTCATTTTTTTCTCATACGTCTTATGAGGCGACTACGGGAAGTAAAAACAGCAAATACGCTAGTTCCCGTCTACTGGAGACGGAAAGCAGTGTAGAATCGGATGTCGACTTTAAACCGTAGAAATTATTCAAAATGATTATGAAATAGTGTCTAGAAAATGCTAGAGATGATACATCTGTAGTGGAAAAGAATCCACTGAGCCAAGCGGTCTTTCCATAATCATAATTTATAAGACGCATATAGCTTTTTGTTGACAACTATCTGTTGTACCCGAGGTTGCTCGCATTATATTAATTTGTTTTTAGTGGACGGTTAATTTACAATAATATAATGTACCTATCTATGATGAACGATCTCCATAGCAACCGTTGCTATGGAAAACAATCTTCATACCAACCATGTGTTAAATACGTGGGTGGGTTGATACGATGATGGTACTATGTTTAAAACATTTATTCAATTCGAACTTTCATCGCAATCGGATGAACGATGCGCGAATGCACGGAAGAAACGGTTAAAAAGAAGAAAATACTAGAGCATTTACGTTTTAAATTACATCATTAAATAAGGTACTCCTGGGTTTGCTGGAAGAAAACTCAATTTTGAGTTAAGCTCGCCCTTGTGATGTACATTGTGATGTACAAATACGATGTTCTTTCCTTTTAATTCTTGTATTTTCTGTTTTGTGTACAATAAAGTATTTAAAAAAAAGGTATAGTAATACAAAAAAAAATATATATAAAATAGGTTGAGTAACATACAATACTCATAAATTTTTATTAGTGTATCATTGTATTTCAACAACAATATCGAAAAAGGATAAAGACCACTTAGCTAGGTCATTTCATATTGAGGACACCCACTTGCAGAATCATAGCGAGGTCGTACCGATTATTACATTTAAGTAATGCGCCATCCACCGATTTTCCCCGTCCGTGTAAGACACGAATAAAAATTAACTTATCGTATTATTTTATTCATTAAAGCTATCAGCCCTGAGATATATTATTAGTATCAGAGTTTTAATCAATACAACCGTAATAATTCACTCCTGGACATTGACTGTCCCTTAAAACTGATAGGTATATCGATAATCTCCACGCTTGACGCGGAATCGCAGATTGATTATGGTCCATAGTAATCTCCCACAGTCAGACCCATAGTCGTCTTGTTGTATGATATCACACAGCAAACTATTATAGTATGTATATATTTTTTATTTTCTTCAACATAAGGTATAATCTCGCTCTATTAATTTTTCTCTGTGGTTCCCATGATAGAATAGGGCCATGCCATTTCTTCCTGTGAGTTTCGTACAGGGCGACTATACTACTAGGGTAATAAAACTAAACTGTGAATCCCTCTCAACTTGTGAGGGAGATCAATGTCCAGAAGTGGACTGTTACCGATATATAGATGCATAGATTAATTTAAAAAAGAAATGACTTTACTGTCATCGATCATAGGAGTCTCATTTTTGTGAGTAGGATATCCTGCACGAAAATGAGAGTTGAAGCATGAAAATGTACTTATACCTCAAGAACTGATTGATGAATACATTCTCATAAAGTGTTGTATTTTTCTATTCATCATCATCATCAAGGCATTACAGCCGCAGATGGGCCTTAGCCTGGTCCAGTAAATTGTTCCAGTCGGAACTTTGTTTAGCTTTTTCCCTCCAGCCCCTCACACCGATTGTCCTTGGTCGTCCTCGATTCCATCAAGCCATCTGAGCTTAGGCCTTCCGCGGCTTCTACGACCATCTAGTTTGCCGTCATGTAGGCGTTTGGGTATTCTAGCCTCGTCCATCTGTGCCCAGCCCAACGAAGGCGTCCAATCTTAATGGTTTTGATGACGTTCGGCTCATTGTACAGCTCATATAGCTCGTGGTTGTAAAGAGTACGCCATCGCTCATTTTCCAACACAAGACCAAAATTATTTTTCTATCATCATTTTATAAATAGTTTGTAAGCTCCTAACGTTGAAGGTTAAATACTCGATATAAATATAAATAACAAGACTTGTTAAGGTATATGGTATTTTCGGCGAAAATTTCTTTCGCTCATGATAGAATAAAACACCCAGCCGTGCGTAACGCTAAATAAGATAAAAAAAAAATAAGAAATGCCCGCGGGCGTGGCTGTGTTCACGAGGTGTGTAATACCTCAATACTTATCTACACGATATTGTGTGAAATCTGACTGCGTTACTGGTTTACTTTATAGGTCACGAAATGCATATATTATTGCAATAATTTAAATAAACAAATTTTGTATTTATTAATTTTTAATCACTATACAAAATACCAGTCAAAATTCAAGTTTGTTCAACAGGTTAAAATTAGCCTTCAAATGTAATTTGTGTGCGTCCACTGTCTTTAAAACACTGCTTGTTAATTCTTCGCCAATTGAATTAAAAATTCCTTTTTCCTTCCCGATCCTTTCTTATCAGATGATAAGAGAGGATCGGGTCGAGTGCCTATATCCACTGTTTAGATTAAGAACGCTTTCTGTCTTCGCACACATACACACTTTTTATTCTCTTTATTGAAAATAGTGTTCATTTCAATGCACATGCCATCCTCATAGGATATAACATAACATAACACACTTAAGGCGCTTTAATAAGTATTCTGCGCAAATGATGCTTTTAAATTACCGGAAAAAGTTGCAATAGCTGAATCTTTTAGAAAAATTCAACTACCCATTTCTAATATTCGGAATGTTCATTAGGACGAGCTATAAATAAGGTGTTGAAAAAATCCATAGTTCACCGACTAACCAATATCAACCAATGGTGGTTTATCCCTCCCCCGTCGCACGCACAGGTAGCACTCTGTTGATCGCATCGAGCCATGGTTAAGGTTAGCTGGGAGGCCTGTCGGAGTAAACTCTATGAGCTCATAGCCACTGGGAACGGTCTCGCCAAGACTAGGAAACAATACACCTGTAACAAAATTCAAATTAAAGTTTTTAATAAGGACCTCGGTTTTGGCAACCGTGATAACAATCAAAACAGTTCTATTCTTCTATTAGATAAGTAAAATCGCTCAACAGTTACTATAATAAATTCTTCCTTCTTTTAAAAATTTTTGAAAATATACATATCGGGTTATTTGTAGTAGCTATAATTTCAAAAACATTTAGATCATGTTTATTGGCCCTGAGCACGAGGCAAAGAGAATGAACTTATCTGCTCATTCACTATATTAATTGACGGTCGTAATCAAAAGTGAATCATCTCAATCGATCGAATGTGACCTCTGTGAAGAAATATTAACAACGTGATGCTTGAGACGCATTAAATGACATTTGTATAGTTAAAAACTTTAGAGTAAGTATGTATATAATTTAGAATTCATTTTACATATAAAATTCTTAATACCTAAAGGGCAAGTATATGTATAAAAATATCGATGTTAAAGCCTTATTTTTAAATAAATTCAAATGTTTTATTTAAAAAAAGTCTATGCAGTAAAGCTTACTATTCAACTGCAGATCATTAAGATGATGAATCGGTGTGAGACTAATTATTATAATATATATCTAGTCATATATTATTTTTTTTAAACGCGCAAGAATGTCTTACGCCATTTCTTCTCTCACGGAGCGATATTTTGTTTTCGAAGTTTTAATATTGACCTCCTAAAGAATTCCTTATGAAAAGATTTTTATGAATTTTACGCAAACCGATGGATAAAACTCATCTGTGTGTACATTTGCGAAATAATAATAATTAGATAAGAGAATGTGAATACTCTACATTAATGAAAATCAAAAACCGCTTTATCAAACTTTTGTCTCTGTTTATTTTATAAGGCTTTTCTTGGAAATGGCAGAAGGGATTTGATAAGATTTTCGCGATATTTTAAAAGGAATGGGTGACGATATGGGATGAATACGTAAAAATTGAAAAATCATTAAAAATGGGCATGGACATAGTCACCCGGGTGAATAAACATTTTTAAATAAATTCCCGTATTGTTTGAGATTTTTCCAGAGAACGACAGCTAGTGTATAAGTACGACATTATATAAACTAAACAATGGCCCTGATAAAGTAAACCCTACAGTTTAAAAATAGCAGCTGCTCTCAGTTGCGTAACGTATTACTATATACATTATAAATAAGTACTGTTTAACTGTTTTAATAGTGGTAGGGCCTTGGTATCACGAACAGGCTAGTTCTACCGGGGAAATACGACTCCCTAGGAATATCTGTGTGAAGTGGTAGCATTTTACTATATACATTATTATACTATGTAGTATAGTGAATGCAGGAAGCTAAATACTTACTAGTATTCTTTTCTTGGTATAATAGTTGGTTAGGTATGCAGCAATACCAAGTATTCTTTACTTGGTATTGCTGCAAACTTAAATTTTAACGTAGCCATAAACGCTAGACACTTGTTGTATATATTCACATACTATATCATATATATACTATAGTTTTAAAAAGTATAAAATGTTTTATAAATCTGGTTGTCTGGTTAAAAATTTACTTTTACATTAGCCACAAATTAATAGGGTTACAAAGTATACATGATACCATTCAATGCATTTCACTCAATATATATAAACTAATGATAGTATCTGTTACACAGATGGAATATGATTCCTGACCACAATAGGAGCAGTCATAATCAATTCCTACAATGTGCTATACCAATGTAATACAATACAGTTATAAATATGTTTTTTTTTTGATGGCAATTAGTTATATCTATTATGCCAGTGTCAAATTAAATCTAATAACATTAAGTATTTTGAAATGTACTTGTAACTACTAAAACGGTCACTATTCTACCAAAATCGTCTATGGAATTTGCAGTCAACTTAAAAATTTACGATACACATATTTATTTCATATCACTCCACATGATGCCATAATAGAACACTATTGTATAATACGCTACCACTATGGAACAATATAACTGATAAAAAGTTTATGAAAATGAAATAAAAACATGTAAGGTGGCAAAAAAGGCCATAAATACTGATACTCTTTCATCATAATCATCC
This sequence comes from Baronia brevicornis, assembly GCA_031353405.1. Classification (NCBI taxonomy): domain Eukaryota; kingdom Metazoa; phylum Arthropoda; class Insecta; order Lepidoptera; family Papilionidae; genus Baronia; species Baronia brevicornis. The sequence continues at coordinate 413,543 of JASFAT010000827.1, forward strand.
TTTAACACCCACTGAATATAGTCCATTCCTAATCTAAGGGGTTCCCTGTGGGTCTTTATGTGTTAGAGTAATTGTGAGTACAATATCTATGAATTTGTGAGTATTACTATCTGTCAATCATCAGCCCTGTCTATGGTGCCATATACAGATAAGGTACACTGTTAAAGCAGATTAGATAGTCCAAGCCAACAGTCACAGATTGGTCATTATTTAGTTGTTGTTGTAGTAGTACACGCTAGTTGCTTACCATTGAGTAACCTGCTTGCTGTTTGCCTTTGCCTATTTAATAAATACTGTATATTTTTGCAGTATATATATTATCAGTATTACACTAATAATTATATTTTTCTTATCTGAGTAGTAATATTAGATACTTTAAATTAAAATAGGCATATAAATAGTCATCATTATTTAAAAAAATATGTATGTAATGATCGATCTGTAACTATCGGTTGATTTTTTTTATGGAATTATTAGAGGGACCTCATTGCAAAATGGTTGGATTTCTTCCAATCATTTTGCAATGAGGTACGTTTCCCCCTTCCTCTGCCATTAAATACCTCTTCTCCTCCCATTATTCACATCGTAACTGTAAGATAGGCAATTAATCTACAGTATTCTTAGTTATGTGGATGTCCATGTGTAGCACTAGTTGCTTACCATCAAGTGACCTTCAAGTAAATTCTTATTTGGACTAAGACATGATTATTACGTCTACACTAGATCATGATTTATTTATTTATCATTAAGCAATATATATTTTTTATGATGTTGATCTACGGAAACCTACTTCATAAGATATTACACTTCATATATTACAGGGATTTAAAATGTGTTTGGATTATAAATTAAAAGTTCTTCATTGATATGAGTGCACAGATGTACAAGTAATGAATAATTTATAGATCAAGTCTACTCACATACTATGACCTAGAGAATTCAATTAAAAATATATACATAGTACAATATTTACATTTTACAACAGTTAGATTAACAGATAACTTGTGTTTATATTACAGTTAGTAATATAAACAAGTTGGATTTGGTTTGTTTGAATACAATTATATTCAATATATGTAGAAATGAATGGCTTTAAGATAAAAATTTGATAATCTACAGATTTCCCTTTTACTCAAATATAATAAAAAATATAAGACACACTGTAATAGACTGGACAAGATATTTATCATACCTTATTCTCAATAACATTTAGAAAATATATATAAATAAAAGTTATTACAATATGAAGTAAAAAAACATGTTTGTAATTACAGTAATCTTTCATGTTATATATATATATATATATATATATATATATATATATATATATATATATATATATATATATATATATATATATATATATATATATATATATATATATATATATATATATGAAAGAAAATTGAAAACTGATTTTGGGACTCAATTATTTGGTATTAATTTTATAATTTTGGCCAGTTTGTGGTTTTAACTATTGTTACACAAAACAGTCAATATCCCATACATCTAATAACAAATTTATATATTTTAAATAAATGAAAATAAAAATCTTACCGATATCAGTTATGGGCGCTTTCGTGCTATATCCCTTAAGGTGTCCAGAATCTGAATCATCAAGTACTTCTGGTTGGTCGGGCAAACCAGCAACCACGAAATAGTCCGCAACTCGCCTTTCATCCATTGTAATAGAAATGTTTTCGGCTTCTTATAAGAATATCTGAATAAACATCAATGTCACATAAATGAGTCGACAAACCAGTAATAAACTAACGTGAAAGACACAAATAAAAAATATAACCTGTTATACTACTGTAGTACATTGTAATATAACACCCACTTATTTTATGACAGACATTTGACTGTATTTTTAGTTAAAAAACACATTTTTTACGGATTAAATACTATTTTAATTACAAAATATTTACTTGAACATAAAACTGTAGTATCGAAATTTTACAATACACACACAGATAACTATAAAATATAGTACAGACAAAAATATTCAATTAATAGAGATGTCCATTTGTGGTACGATGTAACTACGACTTTTATAAGAAGAATGTATTTTAATCCATAAAGTAGGGCAATCAATAAATATAATAAATATATAATCAATAAATATATTTTTGCAGTATATATTTTACCAGTATTTCACTCATAATTATAATTTGTTTATCTGAGTAATAATATTAGATACATTAAAATAGGCATGTCAAATATTCCTGTTTCGAATATGTACTATACTTAAACATAGTACACAATTGGTAACTTTCATCTGGTAACACGCCCCCTCATTTCCTATACTATAAAAAAACAGGTACTTTACACTGTTGGTAAATTAATATTTGGTTTGTGACTTTCAAGTTTTATTATATTGTTTATAAATGTCACGTGATGCTGGAATAATATTTTTAGTAAAAATTTTCATGTCTTTGTACTAGCATAAATTTTATTAAAAAAATACTTTCGACATATCATAAAAACCATACATATAAATTTATGTTAATATTTGATGTTTCTCTACAATTTGCTCTTGATGAAATTTTATGACATGTAGATGTCATAAATGGAAAAGTTCGATATGTTGAACTTGCCCATGTTTTATTGTTTCTGCTATTAGAAACAGAAAAAACATGGCACAACAGAGATGTAGGCAGCGCTAGAGCAGTCGAAAGCTCGAGAATTATCGTTCGTCTATAGTCATGAGCTTTGGGTGGCTCGTGATTGACGTCATACAACAGTATTTCACTATGCTGACGATTCGCTTCGAATGATTGCATGTTTTTAAGCAGTCCCGTTTACAAGTCAATGAAATGGAATTATGTAAACACAAGCTGCGTGAACCAGTCATTTGTTACTTCTTCAGTGACTTGAATTTAACAGTAGCACTGAAAATTAAATAGAAACGTTTCTATGTGTGAGTTTATTTTTTATACTGCCCATATATGTTCCACTGCTGGGCATAAGCCCTCGTCATTCCTGAAGAAATTTACATTGTCTTAGGAGGGTTTGTGGGAAATCCAAACTCAGAATAAATATCTGTAGGTCATACACATATTTATCGCAATGTGGGGATTGAATTCACGATCACTCACTCCAAAAGCGGTGACTGCTACTCAATTTGGCCATTATTATTATCATGAGTTTATTACATAACTTATTGATAAACTAACCTTACTTTTTATGGAAGTTAAATAGTTCAATATAACTTCCATAAAAAGCAGTAATTTATGTAGTATCAATTGGCTTATGGACAAGGGGGTTCCGCCTTACCCACGGAGTCTACGGTCGCGGGTTTGATCCCCACATTGGAATAAATATTAGGTTGAGGCAAAAGTATTTTCGTATTGTTCATACAAAGGAAAATATTTTTTTAGGTATAATTTTTTATTTATTTATAATATGTATGTGCCGTTTTGATCGATGACTTGTTGCCATCTTGTGGGTAGTGCCATGATCCCATTCCTGAAGAAATTTTGAGATTTTTGATTAACAAAATCTGACAGGTAGTGTTCAGTGTTCTTTCGAGGTTAGCTTTATGCTTCCTAAAGAATTCTGCAATGACCGAAACAGGTGGTAATCTGATGGAGCAAGGTCAGGGCTATACGGAGGATGCATCAACACATCCCAGCCAAGCTCTCTCAATTTTTGCTGCGTGGCTATAGATGAGTGGCGGTCTGGCGATGTCATGGTTTCTCTCAGTGCGATCATGTGGTACACAAATGTCAAGATTTTTCTTGTACCCAGACTTTCGTAAATGACGTAAAACTGTTTTATGATCAACATCCAGTTCTTCAGCAATGTCGTAGCTACTAATATGTCGGTCTTGCTCCGTTTTCTCAAAGATGGCACTGATTTTATCTGTCCAGAGCGAACCTCATCTTTCACTCTAATATTTCCAGACTTGAAACGCTTGAACAACATTTGTGCTACTCTTATTGATACCGCATTAGGTCCGTAAACAGCACAAATTTTATGCGTACAGGTAAAAATGCGTTCCTCGCATTTTTACCTTTTTTGTAATAAAACTTTAAAATATACCGAATTTCTTCGTCACATACGTTCATTTTGCTTGCCTGAAAAACAAATGAAAAATGGCGGGAACTAGTTTTTTTTTATTTATTGGATTTTCAGAATGTCACATTTAATATGGTATTAAAACCAGCCAGGTACATTCAGTACAGCCAAAGAGGTTTGATTACTAATAATACATTCAAAATACGAAAATACTTTTGCCCCGACCTATTATTTGAATGTTACTCACTGACATAAATATTTTTACAAACGGGAATTTTAGTTTTCTCGGGTAATTAAAAAGTCACGGTGTATATGGGTTGTGAAAAAAAAATATGGTTCTGGCCATTTTTTCAAAAAGAATTCGGATTTACTGAAATACATGAAACCAAATGATATATTCACATCTTTATTTAGACATCAATAATAATTTCTTTTTGTGCCTTCAATGAAGGTGCAAGAACATCATTAATTTCTAATGTATCTGTATTTGAACTAATTTGTGCTCCAGAAAGAAGTAGACCTATTGCACCTTCTAATTCACTAGCTCTCTTACACACCTCTATCTCTTCTTTAATTTCTTCTTGCAGTGAATGGTATAACCACAAATTGTGTTCTGAGAGAAAATTTATTTTATTTTCATAAACATCTACAAAAACATTAAGGGCGTCTATAACAGTTCTGGTGAATCTTGTTTCACCAAGATATTTTTTGAAAAATTTCAAAAGAGCGCTGATATTTTTTTCCGATAGGTTATCCATGGCAACATGAAGAACCTTTCTACGTAACATTTCTTGCATTAATGCTATAGTTTTTTCTGGATACTTTGTTGTACTATATGTTTTTAAAACAGTTGATAATGCTTTGTCAAATTCCATTTTTCTGAGATATTTGTCATATTCTGGGCCTTTTGTTAACTTTTGCTTAGTGACAACAACATCTACAGAAGTAGTTTGTATATGATCAGGAGCAAATTTAAACAAGCCCTTTTTCTCTACAGAATGTCTCACAGGTTGTTCTCTTTTCCTTATTGAAATCACACCATCAATAAGAAAGAGAACAACCTGTGAGACATTCTGTAGAGAAAAAGGGCTTGTTTAAATTTGCTCCTGATCATATACAAACTACTTCTGTAGATGTTGTTGTCACTAAGCAAAAGTTAACAAAAGGCCCAGAATATGACAAATATCTCAGAAAAATGGAATTTGACAAAGCATTATCAACTGTTTTAAAAACATATAGTACAACAAAGTATCCAGAAAAACTATAGCATTAATGCAAGAAATGTTACGTAGAAAGGTTCTTCATGTTGCCATGGATAACCTATCGAGAAAAAAATATCAGCGCTCTTTTGAAATTTTTCAAAAAATATGTGTGAAACAAGATTCACCAGAACTGTTGCCGACGCCCTTACATGTTTTTGTAGATGTTTATGGAAATAAAATAGATTGGCTCTCAGAACACAATTTGTGGTTATACCATTCACTGCAAGAAGAAATTAAAGAAGAGATAGAGGTGGTGTAGGAGAGCTAGTGAATTAGAAGGTGCAATAGGTCTACTTTCTGGAGCACCTATTAGTTCAAATACGAGATACATTAGAAATTAATGATGTTCTTGCACCTTCATTGAAGGCACAAAAAGAAATTATTGCCGATGTCTAAATAAAGATGTGAATATATCATTTGGTTTCATGTATTTCAGTAAATCCGAATTCTTTTTGAAAAAATGGCCAGAACCGTATTTTTTTTTCACAACCCATATACACCGTGACTTTTTAGTTACCCGAGAAAACTCAAATTCCCGTTTGTAAAACTCGGCATGTCAGTGAGTGCAACATTCAAATAATAGGTCGGGGCAAAAGTATTTTCGAAATTTAATTTTGAATGTATTATTAGTAGTCCGAATCCTCTTTGAAAGCTGTACTGTATGTACCTGGCTGGTTTTAATACCGTATTAAATGTGACATTCTGAAAATCCAATAAATAAAAAAAAACTAGTTCCCGCCATTTTTCATTTGTTTTTCAGGGCAAGCAAAATGAACGTATGTGACGCAGAAATTCGGTATATTTTAAAGTTTTATTACAAAAAAAGGTAAAAATGCGAGGAACGCATTTTTACCTGTACGCATAAAATTTATGCTGTTTACGGACCTAATGCGGTATCAATAAGAGTGGCACAAATGTTGTTCAAGCGTTTCGAAGTCTGGAAATATTAGAGTTGAAAGATGAGGTTCGCTCTGGACAGATAAAGTCAGTGCCATCTTTGAGGAAAATGCGGAGCAAGACCGACATGTTAGTAGCTACGACGATTGCTGAAGAACTGGATGTTGATCATGAAACTGGTTGCACGTGCATTGACGTCTGGGTACAGAGAAAATCTTGGACATTTCAGTACCACATGATCGCACTGAGAGAAACCATGACAAATCGCCAGACCGCCACTCATCCTATAGCCACGCAGCAAGAACATTGTGGACTGGGACATGTGTTGATGCATCCTCCGTATAGCCCTGACCTTGCTCCATCAGATTACCACCTGTTTCGGTCATTGCAGAACTCTTAGGAAGCATAAAGCTAACGCTCGAAAGAACACTGAACACTACCTGTCAGATTTTTGTTAATCAAAAATCTCAAAATTTCACAGGAATGGATCGGCACTCCCACAAGATGGCAACAAGTCATCGATCAAAACGGCACATACATATTATAAATAAATAAAAAATTATACCTAAAAAAATATTTTCCTTTTTATGACCAATACGAAAATACTTTTGCCTCAACCTAATATTTATTCCAATGTGGGGATCAAACCCGCTGACCGTAGACTCCGTGGAGTAAGGTAGGAACCCCCTTGTCCATAAGCCAATTGATACTACGGAGAACAGTCACTGCTTTGTTGAAGTTATATGTGAGCTATATTAGCTTCCATTAAAAAGGCTAGTTTATCAATAAGTTATGTAATAAACTCATGATAATAATAGTGGCCAAATTGAGTAGCCAGTCGCCGCTTTTGGAGTGAGTGATCGTGAATTCAATCCCCGCATTGCGATAAATATGTGTATGACCTACAGATATTTATTCTGAGTTTGGATTTCCCACAAACCCTCCTAAGACAATGTAAATTTCTTTCAGAATGACGAGGCTTATGCCCAGCAGTGGAACACACATGGGCAGTATAAAAAATAAACTCACACATAGAAACGTTTCTATTTAATTTTCAGTGCTACACTGTTAAATTCCAAGTCACTGAAGAAGTAACAAATGACTTGGTTCACGCAGCTTGTGTTTACATAATTCCGACTTCATTGGCAACTCGGCGGGACTGCTTAAAAACATGCAATCGTCCGAAGCGAATCGTCAGCATAGTGAAATACTGTTGTATTGACGTCAATCACGAGCCATCGCTCAAAGCCTGCGACCATAGACGAACGACTAATTCTCGAGCTTTCGACTGCTCTAGCTGCTGCCTACATCTTCGTTGTGCCATGTTTTTTCTGTTTCTAATAGCAGAAACAATAAAACATGGAGCAAGTTCAACATATCGAACTTTTCCATTTATGACTATCTACATGTCATAAAATTTCATCAAGAAGCAAGATTGTGGAGAAACATCAAATATTAACATAAATTTTATGGCGGGGGGGGGGGGGGGGGGGGGGGGGGGGGGGTTTTTATGATATGTCAGAAAGTATTTTTTTAATAAGATTTATGCTAGTACAAAGACATGAAAATTTTTACTTAAAAAATATTATTCCAGCATCACGTGACATTTATAAACAATATAATAAAACTTGAAAGTCACAAACCAAATATTAATTTACCAACAGTGTAAAGTACCTGTTTTTTTATAGTATAGGAAATGAGGGGGCGTGTTACCAGATGAAAGTTACCAATTGTGTACTATGTTTAAGTATAGTACATATTCGAAACAGGAATATTTGACATGCCTATTTTAATGCTATCTAATATTATTACTCAGATAAACAAATTATAATTATGAGTGAAATACTGGTAAAATATATACTGCAAAAATATATTTATTGATTATATATTTATTATATTTATTGATTGCCCTACTTTATGGATTAAAATACATTCTTCTTATAAAAGTCGTAGTTACATCGTACCACAAATGGACATCTCTATTAATTGAATATTTTTGTCTGTACTATATTTTATGTAGTTATCTGTGTGTGTATTGTAAAATTTCGATACTACAGTTTTATGTTCAAGTAAATATTTTGTAATTAAAATAGTATTTAATCCGTAAAAAATGTGTTTTTTAACTAAAAATACAGTCAAATGTCTGTCATAAAATAAGTGGGTGTTATATTACAATGTACTACAGTAGTATAACAGGTTATATTTTTTATTTGTGTCTTTCACGTTAGTTTATTACTGGTTTGTCGACTCATTTATGTGACATTGATGTTTATTCAGATATTCTTATAAGAAGCCGAAAACATTTCTATTACAATGGATGAAAGGCGAGTTGCGGACTATTTCGTGGTTGCTGGTTTGCCCGACCAACCAGAAGTACTTGATGATTCAGATTCTGGACACCTTAAGGGATATAGCACGAAAGCGCCCATAACTGATATCGGTAAGATTTTTATTTTCATTTATTTAAAATATATAAATTTGTTATTAGATGTATGGGATATTGACTGTTTTGTGTAACAATAGTTAAAACCACAAACTGGCCAAAATTATAAAATTAATACCAAATAATTGAGTCCCAAAATCAGTTTTCAATTTTCTTTCTTTAAATTATATATATATATATATATATATATATATATATATATATATATATATATATATATATATATATATATATATATATATATAACATGAAAGATTACTGTAATTACAAACATGTTTTTTTACTTCATATTGTAATAACTTTTATTTATATATATTTTCTAAATGTTATTGAGAATAAGGTATGATAAATATCTTGTCCAGTCTATTACAGTGTGTCTTATATTTTTTATTATATTTGAGTAAAAGGGAAATCTGTAGATTATCAAATTTTTATCTTAAAGCCATTCATTTCTACATATATTGAATATAATTGTATTCAAACAAACCAAATCCAACTTGTTTATATTACTAACTGTAATATAAACACAAGTTATCTGTTAATCTAACTGTTGTAAAATGTAAATATTGTACTATGTATATATTTTTAATTGAATTCTCTAGGTCATAGTATGTGAGTAGACTTGATCTATAAATTATTCATTACTTGTACATCTGTGCACTCATATCAATGAAGAACTTTTAATTTATAATCCAAACACATTTTAAATCCCTGTAATATATGAAGTGTAATATCTTATGAAGTAGGTTTCCGTAGATCAACATCATAAAAAATATATATTGCTTAATGATAAATAAATAAATCATGATCTAGTGTAGACGTAATAATCATGTCTTAGTCCAAATAGGAATTTACTTGAAGGTCACTTGATGGTAAGCAACTAGTGCTACACATGGACATCCACATAACTAAGAATACTGTAGATTAATTGCCTATCTTACAGTATCTCTCACGTACCCGGTCGGTTTTCACCCCTAGACCTTAGGGTCTATGGGACTAATAGGGACTATAGTTACTAAAGTTCAACCTCCCCTACATGTTTAACGTAGAATCATGACGAGTTTAAAATCAGCACACACACATATGTGTACCTCCGACACGGCATCAGGCCGATGGAGTCTGCGATTTGCGCAGATTCCCAATTATATTTTACTAGCCCGCGGGCTTTCGGCCCGCAGGCCTGAATACGATAAAGCTGTTAAAGCCAATAGGCTACCAGCATTAACATCTTCGAATC